>OX375799.1:2094288-2523441 GCA_947359425.1 Lagria hirta
CAAAATAAGCAAAAGCTCAAAAACTGGATGGGTTTAGTATTACTTGTTAGTGTCGCACTTAAAAAACATGGATGTCGGTGTAGAGCCAGATTGTAATTTGTATATGACAACCACTGAATAAGTTATGCCAGTGGAGATCTAATAAATGGTTTGGAATGATAAAAGAGAAAAGTAAAAATTTTATAGCGCTTCCTAGGCAACAGATGGCCGAACAGACTATATAATTAATAAATTTTCAACCTAAATGTGAAAACGATTAGGCGCTAGATTGCAGCTAATGTAGTATTAATAAAATAATTTGAGTCTAACCAAAATATTTTTTTGTTTATGGTGGGTGAGCATTGTAAAGTCAATTTTAATAGTTTTGTCATTAGTGGATTTAATCAGATTGGAGTTTTGTGTATGTACCTGAAATTCCAGCTGAATTTTTCAAAAAACAAACTTTATATTTTATTATTCAAGCTTAAATCTGCGGATTATTCGCTTTCTGTGGAAGAATTTCAAAAAAAAAATTATTGGCTGTCTTCCTCTGACCGCAATCTTGTTCTTTGCGTATTCAGTACTGCTTTTCCTACAATCTTGTAAATGAACGTTATAACTGTTGAATTACCTTAATTGGAGAGTCCGATAGCGGCGAGAATTTTGTAAAAATAATGAAGTATCCTGTACGACGCTGCATTTGTTCCTTCGTATTAACATACTTTATGCAAATTTCAAATATTATCGTCCCAGAATCGAGTGAAAAGAATGCAGAAAGAGAAATCGGTTTATCTCGAGAGATGCATCTAATATTTAGAAATAAAACTTTCTACTTGCAAGAAAAATGTAAACATTGCAAATCTGAAACACTTAGATTTAGGTAATCGATAGGTGAACTAGTTGGCTCAGCTGTAAAAAATACAACACACGTGCCGCGTGCGTTTCTGATTTTTATTTTTGGCTAAATCTGCACCATATTTCAATTTTGATTACTGAAAAAATAAAAGCTTTCAATAGCAGCCGCCTCGGAAAACCCTTTCTCATTTTAAAAACGTCAGGAAACTTAGTTGCAATCAAAAAATTTAGTTTTTCACAACCCCACACTGAAATAACATGGAACCGCCAAATTCAATTACCTTTCCCCTCCCTCAGCTTTCGAAAGTTCCATGAACGTTTCAATTTATGATAAAAGATGAATCGTAGGGAGATCCTGTGACTCATTTTATATGTTAGAGTGATCTGAAATCTAATAATAAATGAATTTTACAAAAATCTTTTCAATTTCTAAAATGAAATCAGCTCTTTCTAGCATTGGCAGAGATAGTCAAAAATAAAGTTATCTCTACAATCTACTTATTCTGCTTAAACAAATGTATGTCCAATAACTGACAGTTGCTGATCAAGAGTTAGTTGTAGAAGCTACAGCCTTTTTTTCACCTTAATCCTCTTAAAAACGCAATTCCAGAAGCACAATATCAAAGCAAATAATCAACAGTTCCCAAAAACAAACTGTTAACTGCTTCTGGTAGCTTGCTGTATTAAATTCACAAGTTTCTGATTATAAAAAGAATATAGAAGATCAACAGAAAGATTGATATTTATAAAAATATGTGAGAATTTTGGGAATAAACGTGATAACTCTATTGTAAACCAGGCTAAAAACATTTAAAATCCAAGAAGCCATATTATAAAACAGTTATTTTGAACATAGAATTGCCTAACCTGATCTGACCTAACCCTGATTAATTTTCTTTCCAGAAGTCAGACTTGTTCAAAATACATCTACATTAATATTTTTGCACACAGGAGAGGAACTGTACAAAAAAGTATAAAAAGAAGAAAAAATGCCAAAAGACTGGCAAGTAGGTGTAATCATACCACTATTAAAAAAAGGGAATAGAGCAGAATCAAGCAATTATAGAGGGGTTACCAATACTAAGCGTAGTTTTGAAAGTGTATAAAATAATCTTAGAAAAAAACTAAGAAAAGTAATGCTAAAAGCAAAAAACATGAGAATAAATATAGAAAAAACTAGAAAAATGGTTGTAGAACAAGTGAACAATTAAGTGAATCTAAGAGTGCAGATTCAAAGTTATAGAAAACAAGAAGAAAAGATAAATGAAAGAATTACCGCAGCAGTCAAACTATATAAGAAATTTCAAAAAAAACTAAACTAAATGTGGGTCCTCACGCATGGTTTTGATAGCTGGATACTCCCAAATAGTAACAAAAGTAAAACACAAGCAGTCGAAATGAAGTTTTTGAAAAGAATTAAAGGCATTGGAACCAAATAAGCAACGACATTATAAGAGAAGAACTAGGGGTAGAGCCAATATTGGAAACAATCTAAAAACAACAGCTTAAATAATTTGAGCACCTACACATGTGCAGAATGGGAGAATGCAATGACAGAAATACTAGAAAAGAGAAAAATCACATGAAAAGAAGCGACCAACAAAGCAAAAAATAAGAGAGAATAGAGGAATTTGTGTATGAAGAATAAACAATAATATGGATTCAGACGAGCTTTTTGATTATATATATATTAAATTTCAACAAATTTTCCAAAAACCTCTTATTATCACTATCTATAAAGAAAAAAACACCATGTTTTTATAAAAACAAAAAATCTGGCTTTAGAAAGAGTAAAATTTGCCGATAAACTGATTAGTTTGCTTAAATGATAATAAAATTATTATTATTACACAAATACTAATAATTTTATTATCATTTAAGCAAACTTTAAATAAGTCTTTAGGGTCTTGAAAATTAGTCCGAGCCTGTGGCGCCTAGATCGAAAGCATTTTATTGGAAATAAATGAATATTTTTTAAATGAAAATCTCCAAAATCTTTTCGTTGGATAATCAGCGTATTAAACAATAAAACAAAGCAGTTTTTCACACAATTTAATTAAAAACAAAGGTGTAATAAAGTAAATGAGTGTTAGTGTTTTATAATTATTGCCCCGTATGATGGCCTAGCCCAAATTTTTGAGATGCTTGAACAAAACGGAAACTATATATTAATATAATTTAGTAAAAAGCTTTTTCTAACGAGAAAATAGAGTACTTCCGTTGCTAGACTAATTAAAACAAGTGGACAGTCAATATTAAAGGTCTAAATAATGAGAAGTATGTAGATGGATGATAGATAGACGTGGTTTGATGTTTTCTGTCTATTTTTTTCAACGAAGGGCACGCAATGGTTTTGTATTAGCGCTTAAGCACAACAGGATGTCCTACGAGTGTTAGGTTATTATTACATGGGCGTTGTCGTTTCTGGTTAAAATAGGGTTTCCTTTGTGTGAACGTTTGGTACAACACAATTCCTTCAGAATTCGAATATGCCCATCATAATGTGAAATGAAAATAAACATCCAGCTCTGAGGCTCTGACAAGAATTTTAAAGTTGTCCCGTGGCGAATCCAGGTAATTAAAAATATTAAAACAAGCCAATAATTTATAAATATTATTAGTTTAAGACTGAAATTAAATGTGAATTCGTGTCAGATGTAATTAATTTTACGGGCTTCATCTGTTGGAAAAACATTTCAAAACATTCGTCCAGATTTTTTTATTTATTTTGTGTTACAAATAAATCGTTCGACATCTCGCGTCTAATAAAACTCATTTTATAGTTCCTGAATGTTTGTTACACATTTCCTGGCTCTGCTATGATTTCCAATTCGTAAAAATTATCAAATCTAGGATGAGAACTACTTATCTCCCAATAAAGGATATGCTTCACATAATTGATCGGCTGAAGCAGTGAAAGGACGACGATAACTTTTGCATTTACATAACGAAGAAAATCTCTAATTCAGATGAGGCATGAGCGATGACATCCAGAAATACTAGAACATTCAGATACGGATCACCGACAGATTCGGTTCATCGAACCACGATACCCACAGAGCAGCAAATCCAAAAAACTACGATTTGTCCAATTTTTCACAAAGACAAACAAAAGTCTTCAAAGGCTTACACCATTACATAATACAAATAAAACACTTTTTTTACTAAAAAACGCAAAAATCTATGAAACACAAATAATAAAAATTAGCTCATTAGAAAGAGACAAAATACCTAAGTTGGCTGTGTTCATTTTTTTTGTTTTGATGCAAGATGTGCAATGAAAGTGACGTTTAGAACTCAAGATAGATTTATCACCAAAACTATCAAGAGAGTACGCCAACTGATACAGGTTTATAATGTGTGATACAGGGTGATGTCGCTTGTTTTACCTTATTGCAAAAGTGATGGAAACTTGGATAGATATAAACCCAAATTCACTTGAATCAGTTGCAATTTGTGCTGAGTTTCAATAAGAACAAAACATGTCCAAGTTTACAGATCTTCTTTGTCAGTCTTTGTTTCTTCTAGGATTATGCTCGCTGACCTTTCTCTCCCGGCTTCCATGTATATCTTTAATTACGTTTTATATCTAGTCTTTTTTGTTTCTTCTACGATTATGCACGCGGCCGTTTCTCTCTATGATCCGGCGTTCGTGATTACGTTTATTGTTAGCGTTCTCAATGAAAATATTGCCCTTTGCGGTATATTTGATAAAATAAATTTGTATCTTTCACTAAAAATCAAAGATGATTTTAGCGCCCCACGTTTCTATATAATATGGCGCTGTTTTTGCATTTAACTTTTCGCACAAACACAATAAAGGAAACCAAACAAAGCTAAAGCAAATACGTCTAAATTCTGACGTAGACGCAATGTAGATGTAAAACAGTTGGTGGGCTCCGATAAAGAATGAGATGGCAACACAAGTATACATAGAAACCTTCGTCTTACGATAGATATATCTGTTCCCGAGATGCAATGGGGGCACCACCTAAGGGTTTCTACCACCATTCAATCGAAAAATCATTCAAATACGCCCTTAAATAAATAACCCTCCCTCGCCTTACCGTAAAATTGATTCGTTTTATTGCAAAAACAATACTGTTTCTTCATATGGATTCACAGTATTTGCGATACCTCTTCATGCTCCAGGACGTAAAGTTATTAACTCAAAACCTATTTTTCTCTTGCTGTATTATTAAACTAATTATTTATTCATCTAAAGCCATTTGCAGTTTGAAACCAGCAGAGCTAAAAGTCAAAATATTTTTCAAGTTTTATATAAACCATTCACATTTGTTTAGTTCCATTGGAATCCATTTAGTGCCACAATAAATAATATATTCATATGAAAAACAAACATTCATAACCGTTGTTTGTGTTGTTGTTATAACAGTCAGCTTCACTCATATGAATTTTTTATTTATATCCCTTCATAAATCGAAACATTTTCAAATCCGAATTTCTAAACAAGCATGTTTTTATTGTGAGTGACAACTCTGTGCCATTATTACAAATATTACAAACTTTTATAGTAAAGGGAGATGGATCACCACCAAGACGCTTTGAAGCGTACAGAAACATGCAATAAAAAATTCCAGACATTCATCAAACATCACCATTAATTTTCACTCCAAAAATAACACTTTTGTGGTACCTTCCAAAAAAAACAATAAAAAACACAACAGCCCATTTTATTGCTCTTTTAATTAAAATCTTGTATAGTAATAAATTGTACAAATAATTTCGTTTAATTTATAATTCGGTTGATTGCCTCTCGGTGTTAAACTAGCACCTGCCGGAATATTATAAATTTTAGATAATAGTGTTATTTTGAATACACTAATCAAAACGAATAAAAAGCCACTTACGTTTAAAAAAATAAGAAATTTTTACAAATAATAGTGGGTATGGCCTCTTCTAACGGGGCATTATGATTAACTGCGCTCCCATTCCATGAAAATTTCCGCAACGAGTTCCGGCTGCTGCTCTTTCAATCCCGTCCCAAACCTGTTCGATTGGATTTAGATCAGGACTTCGAGCGGACCAGTCCAGCATATCAACATTATGGGTAATGTCGCACTATTCTGGCAATGTAAAGCCGGGCGTTATCTTGCTGTAGAATAAATTCTAGACCCATATTCAGAGCAAAAGGTATCACATGTGGTTCGAAAGCTTGCTCTATGTATCTTATAGCAGTCAAAAAACACCATATATATATATTTGTATGTTTCCATCTCTGTCATTCATTCCTTCATGCATATTGTTTTTCTTCCCTCTTTTTGTAAGCAGCTTTTCAGTTTAGTTTTTATCATCTCAGATATTTTAGTATTGTAGTAATAAAGCAATTTTTGTTTTAGATATTTTTAGAAACAGTTTAAAAGATTAGAGAGTGGTTAGATGCGTCTAAATATTTGTTATTCTTTCTTATTGCAGGATCTGCTAAATGCGCTGATCTAAGTTACTTTCATTGACAGATCTCTGTTTCTCGAGAAGGTTTTAATAAATGTAAAGTTTGTTTCAACCAATTTGGTGATGTAGTAGACGATTTACAGTTCGTGCGATTAACCTAAATTTAGCAATTCTAAAGAAAATGGAACGACATTGATTAAAGCGGTTGAACGAAACTCGTGTCATATCAAAGTTCTGAGTTGAATGAGTTTTGCGGAGTTACCACACAAAAATTAGAGGCACTATTCCACCAGCTTTACGTTTCTGATGACAAGAATTTTAGAGTTTTTCCCAAACTTGTGTTTTACATTCTTTAATATTTTTGCTTTATACGTTTCCTGGTATAAGGGAATTTGCTATTTTGGTGATAAAGTAGTTTTTCTATTAACTAACAGTTGATTACTGTCTCTGCTTTCTCTAATTAATAATAGTGGATTTAATTGACATAAGAGGCTGTTGACAGAATCTCTGCAGTCTGCATCACTTTGATCTATTGTAGGAAGAAATGCTTTACTATATCACACTATAGAATGTGTCAATTTGATTAAATTCCCCCATTTTGTTTATGATTAAACAAGAGAAAATAAATTCAAACATTATATAAAATTATTGTTATCATTATCAAATCATTATATAGAGGTATAGAATGAGGGGTATAAAAGTCTTGCTGCCTCACAAGCCGCAAATTTAATAAAATATGAAAAATTACCCACACAAGCGCCCTCCTTCTATAACGGCCGAACACATAAGCTAAATATCATATGTATTGTGCGTAAAACTATTATTGTATTATCGAAGTTTCATATAAAAAACTTTAATTTTGATACAAACAAGAATAGATTTTACACTTTGAATAAATTTTAGTACAATTGATTGGTTTTCGGCGTCGGCAAATTTAATAAAATATGAAAAATGACCCACACAAGCGCCCTCCTTCTATAACGGAACCAAACATAAGCTAAATATTATATATTGTGCCTAAAACTATTAATGTATTATTGAAGTTTCATTTAAAAAACTTTAATTTTGATACAAACAAGAATAGGTTTTACACTTTGAATGAATTTTAGTACAATTGATTTGTTTTCGGCGTCGGCAAATTTAATAAAATATGAAAAATTACCCACACAAGCGCCCTCCTTCTATAGCGGAACGACACATAAGCTAAATATTATATATATTGTGCCTAAAACTATTAATGTATTATTGAAGTTTCATATAAAAAACTTTAATTTTGACACAAACAACAATAGATTTTACACTTTGAATGAATTTTAGTACAATTGATTTGTTTTCGGCGTTGGCAAATTTAATAAAATATGAAAAATTACCCACACAAGCGCCCTCCTTCTATAGCGGAACGACACATAAGCTAAATATTATATGTATTGTGCGTAAAACTATTATTGTATTATTAAAGTTTCATATAAAAAACTTTAATTTTGATACCAACACGAATAGATTTTACACTTTGAATGAATTTTAGTACAATTGATTTGTTTTCGGTGTTGGCAAATTTAAACAAATATGAAAAATTACCCACACAAGCGCCCTCCTTCTATAACGGAACGACACATAAGCTAAATATTATATGTATTGTGCGTAAAACTATTATTGTATTAATGAAGTTTCATATAAAAAACTTTAATTTTGACACAAACAAGAATAGATTTTACACTTTGAGTAAATTTTAGTACAATTGATTGTTTTCGGTGTTGGCGTAACGTCTATTTGATGGTGTTATTCTATATTATAGATTTTATCTATTATCTGAAGAACGGTGCTTGAAATTTGAAGTATTTAAGTGTTTACTAAGGATATACATATTTTGTACTTGTAAAGCAAGAGCTTGATGAGCACTTAATAAAAATTAGTGTGCTGCTTGTGATAAATGAAATCACTTTCTTGTCACTTTTTCAATTTATACTAATAAATATTTGATTTACAATCAATTCTCTAACCAGAGTGTAATAATTTATTCTATTTTTGAATAGATGTTATTTTTTGGTCAAAGGGTGTAAGCGACCTTTCTGCTCTATCGTAGCCTAATATTGATTGTTTGACGCGTTGTGATTTTCAATCGAATCGATATCAGTAAAGAAAATAAATTTAGTTGTTGAATGCCGCATGTTTTATGCGAATGACCTAAAATAAGTGATAACAGCAATAAAAATATTGTTTATTTAATATTGATGAAACAAAATGATCGGTCACTTTCGGACGTTCAACTCTCATTTGAGTCGACCAACCAGGCAGGTACTACGTTAAGTTGCAAGGCCGTCGAAGTGAGTCTCTTTCTTGAAACGTCTTCGACTTGGCTTTGCCAACATTCCTTCGGTTAGGCAAAGCAGAAAAGTAATCTACCACCTTCAAAAATTTTTCCAGCGAAATAGCAGAGGACCCCAAACAGATACCTGTGGGACTTTTTCCCTCAATTTTGCCTCTTACTGTCTCTATATCCAAAAAATTATAAATAGCCTTTTCTGAAACTTGTTTGAATCTCAAATTTGCAAAAAATCATTGGAATGATGATTACGTTGTACAACAATCTCTAATTGATACAAAATATTACATACCAAGACCAGCTTGAAAATATAACATTTGTGGGAAAACAACTTCTAAACGTGATAATAATCGATAAACACAAACTTGAAAAATGTTTATTTTTCCAATTTAAAGATGCACATTTCAAACAAATCATCCGATAAAAGTATGTTTAACTTGGACGTTGTGAAGATGATTTTCCTAAATGCGTTCTTCCGTTATTTGTCCGATAAGATGACATTTGACGACTTGTACATGTAGGTGCCATTTTACTTTTAGAGATTATTCTAAAAGCTTTATATCGTTTTCTAACGCCTACATTTTTATCGTTTGAAATATAAAAATTACATTCGATTCCTATAAAATATCGCTAACTTATTAATTTATTATAGTCAGATTCTAATTTACATAATAGCGATAAGATATTTAAACAAATTCAACTTGATTCAGCTCCAATGTTCACCATGTTATTATCTGACGTATAATTTACCATCCAATGAAGAAAGCATAAACTTTTGGGTATTGACCATAAAATCCGCTATTCTGATAAAGATCAAAAATATATTATTAGCACAGGAATTTTTGATAAAGAATTCAAAAAAACCAAGATTAAATATTTTCAAAAGATAACGAATCGAGAATGGCTTGTAACAATTAGAGTATGTCAAGTATCTAACAAAAAAAAAACAATCAATTTTTTAAAATGTTACAAGTATTGCGTTTTTTAGGCAACTATTGGTTTTTGTAATTAATATTAAACACTGTGTCAAAAGAAGAAAATATATATTTAAATAGTGAATACTCGGTATATTTCTCGTACTAAAGTCGATTTATTTCGTCACTTTTTGACATTTGTTTTAAATTTTGGTTGATTTCGAATTTTATTTACCATTTCTTCATTATATCCATTAATATTAGCAACTTTTTTGATAAATGCTTTTTCTTTATTAAAGTTTTTTTGACTTAAAAGTATGTTAAATATACTTAAACCTGCTACTTTAAGTTGAGAACAATGAGTCATCAGAAACGTGCTATATAAACTTCTAAATCGCCTATTGCTTTTTTAATTACGTTTAAAAAGATATATAGAATTAAAATTTTTGCTTAGCTCATATGATTTTTTGCTACGTATTGTCGAAAGTACTGTAACAAGACCTATCACTCAAGTTTTTTTTATTAATCTATCAAAGAAAAACTTTTATCTTATTCTGAAAGTGATGGTAGATATAAGCCCAAATGTCTCACTGCAAATTCATTCAAATCTGAATCTGTTGCAACTTTCCGATGAGTTCCTATAAGAACGAAACATGTCCAAGTTTACTGATGTAGTTTGAATGAATTTGCATTAGTCTTCTTTATCAAAGATAAGTTTTTTAACTCAAAATGGTAAATTAAACACTTTTTTAAATTTTCAAACATTTTTATTCACTAAAAAACACTGCTCTTTTCAAAAAAACATTTTTGTTTCAATACACAGTCCATTTTACTGTATCATTTTTAGATTGATTAGCGACATCTATTAGACATTAAAAAGTTAAGATATCATGTTTTAATGCATATTGGTCAGTTTAAATGACAAATTTCAAAGATAATAAAAATAAATAGTGGGATAGAATGTAAAGAACAAAAAAGAAAAAATAAACACAAATTAAAAGAATATATAAATATAAGTAAAATAAAACTGTTAACCTCGCTGTTCAGTTTAATGGAGCTATGCATTGTATATCAGCATTAATAACTGTTTTTAAAATATGATTTTTATACAAAGTGTAAATTAAAACTGCATTTCGTTTAGATTTTATTTAAAAGCATTGTACTAATCAAAAGCTGGCTTTTTGCATTAAACTCGCAATTTTTGTTTTTAATACTTTACATAAACCGATTTGCTTGCTAAAGCTTTTAGGTAGGTGAATTATAATTTAAAACCAAATGGTCTGCAATTGACATACACTGTTTTAATTGTTTTTAAACATTTTTAGGTTGGCGTTGCGTTTTAGCAATTTTACTTTAAATAGGAACGAGGATTTTCTAATAAAATATATGTTGGATGTTTTAAATTTTATTTAGTGCTTTTAAAATAATTGAGCTTGAAAAAACATGCATTTGAATAAATTTGCGGCGCTTTTAGTTTATTCGCACAAATGCTCAAGTCAGGACGGTAATTTTTGATTCGTTTAATTGGTCTATTAAACGATTTCTGTTTTGGTGTGTGCGATTTGTCATAGCTCATTTGACATAGAGAAAACACACAAATCGGACTTGAAAAAGAACCCCGAGAAACACCAGATTATATGCTACCTAAGAAATCAAGTCGCTAACATTTCATGTACTTAAAAGTCAAAGATGAAACATCAAGCAATTTATTTCCGAAATCTGTCGCAAATGCCCAATTGTTGTCATATAATCAAAAATAAAAATAGTGTACTTTATTTTCTGATATTTTCTTCAATTAATAAACTTTGTGTTATTAAAAAATCTAGTAAACTGACAACCATTCATATACAGCAAATAGCAATAAAAACATCGTTTTGTTTATCAAATAATAAAACATGAAGAATTAATAATTTTAATAATAATAAGCTTTATTGTTGCCTATACCGGCTTACATACTCTATCTACAATTTATTTCATTTTCTATTCTACCCTCCCTGTTCTTCCTTTGTCCTTCATTTTCCTTCTCTCCCATACTTCTTTCATCCACTTTATCTCCACTCCATTTTCTTTCAGTATTTCTCTTCTTTCTGCTCTTTCTCTCTCCCTCATCTCACTGCATTCATTCCACATGTGCTCTATTGTCTCTCTTTCCTCATAACAGATTCTGCACAGTCTCTCTTCCTTTTCCATCCAATACCTATTCTCTCTCTCCTCATTTCCGCACCTGAACCTCGCCATTATTTTCCTCTCTTTCGCACTTTCTCTTCCCAGGTACACCGGGATCTCCTCTGTCATACATTTCTCATAATTCCTGTTGTACCTGGACTCTTTGATTTTTTCTCTTCTTTCTTGCTTATCTACATCCCTGTCTCTTTCGCTCGTTTCTGCGTTCATCCACTTGCCTTCTGTTCTTAATCTTTCCACTTCTTTACTTGCATACCCATTTCTTCTGTAATATTTTTCTCTTTCGTTTATCTCCAAATTTTTTTTCTTTTCTCTCCAACATTCGTTCAATATTCTACATTCTTGCCTTCCATTCATCCTATCCTCAAACTTAGTCGCTCTTTTCCCCGCTTTCACTCTCAGCTTGTTTCTCTTGCATTCTTCTCTTACTATATACCCAGGGGTTTCTTTGTCCACCCCTAGGACCCACCTCAAATACTTCTCTTGTACTCTCTCTATTTCCTCTTGTTCTTTCCACCCCCAAATTTCTGCCCCATACATCAATACGCTCTCCACCAAGCTCTCAAACATCATTATTCTCCTTTTAAATTAAGAATTAATATGAACATACAAAAAATCTCATATAAGTAATTACAAAATAATAATAATTTTATTAAATATTTTTGAATGCAGCCAGAAAAATATTCTTTAATTAGAGAATATATGATGCTTTTATAAATTAAAAACGCTGGCTTTGTAGTGGTAAAACTAGTGAAACAGACAACAAACAACCTGGATATTAGATCAAAAGCATCAAATAAAGAAAATTAATTTAAAATAAAAGAATTTGTCAATTACGAATGTATTGAAACAAATGAAGAGCAAGCCATTTTTTTCTTATTTGTGATGCATAAAACACTTATGAAATTCTGTGTCAGGATCAGAGAACTCAAATACGAATGGTGTTTTGTATTGATAAACCTAGATTCTTTCTAGAAAGATATGAATGCAAATATTTATTTGCTGCTTTAATTATTTTGTAAAAACGACCCTCTCGCAATCCAGATTTCAATACAATCGAACACGGCTGGAGCAGCAATTCGAAAGAACGTCAGCTATTGGAATCTTAAACACTTTAACACCTTTTATAAATTACTAAAGATTGTTTCTAATTGCCAGAGAACGTATTTTGCTACAAACATAATCACCTTTGAAAACACGGTTCTCCTTCTTTGTTTCGCTTAGAGATAATTTTAAATTAATAATTGGGTAAAAAAATTGACTAGAAAATACTAAATGAGTATAAATAACAGCATCTTGAAAAGTATTACAAGCGTAATCGTTTTAAGAATGAAAACTTCTTGCCGGACTTGATGAGTGACGATGACTTAACAATCTGCAAAGCATATGTGAAAAAATACCAAAATTAATAGAGGTTCATGTGAAAATCGTTTTTGTATTTCTAACCGTTCATTACCCTAAATTATTTGTAACGGCTTAAGCTGTCAAAGTCATTTTTTTTGCTTTCTTCACTTCATCAATTGTTTAATATGCAAATAATTACTTTTGTTCGCCATCCAGGCATGACGCAAAATATATTCGCCCTGTATAGATAGGCCAAGTATTACATTTGTGGCGCATGCAAACTCGTTAAAAGTTTGGCCCCCAGATAAGTGTTTATTTAATAATATGTTTTTATGGGTACTGTTGATGAAATTGCGTTGCGTGGGAGCGCGTGATTAATTAAAAGTTGCTTTAATTTCTCAAAATTGCATTTTTTTAACAAAAGCAATCCTTTCTCGATTAACTCCAAATTTAAACAAGCTAAATCTAAACCGTAACTTAAACTTTAATCAACACGCAATGTCATAGTTTTTCCGGATCTCCTGATTTCAGAAATATTTTCACATTAAACGAGCTTCCCAAACAAATCTTTACTTTTGGGGGAATTAACGACTTCTTATTCTATAATTGGCTCAGACTTTACCAAACAGGATCAACGAGCCATCTAAGGGTATAAAATATCACTATCCATGTCAGAAAAACACACAAATTTAGTACAATAATTATTGACATCCTCATCTTCCCCAATCCAACCAGTTGTGTGTTGAAAAAACTAATAAATTACAAAACTGGAGCCAGTACAAAAAAAGAGAGATCTCAAATGTTTAAGAGCAAAAAAATATAACAAAGAAAAATGATAAAAAAGTACCAAAAAATGTAAAAAACTTGTGTAAAGAAGTAAAAAGAAAATACAGTAGAATATCAAGAAAAGCAATATAAGTATTGTGCTCTCCTATCTTGAGCTGTTCGGGGTGTGCCTCAGTCTGTGATTCCTCACTACCACAGAAAACTTCTATTGTCTTTCTGTCCACAGACTTTTCTTTTAGATTACTTTTAAAAGTAATTTTGGTTATTGCTGATTTTGATAACCTTCAATTACCTTGTGTTCAAGTAAACCAATTTTGCTTAAATTTTTATTTTTTTCTAAGATCTCAAGTCCCCATAGGGAAACAATTGGAGTGAGCTCTGGTGATTTTGCCGCAAATTAAAATTTGCAAGTTTGTATGGATCTTGGTTGTTGCATGTAAGCTTCTTCGAATACATGTTGTGACGTAATCTTGTACTTTAGTGAGAAGTTTAGATGACCTCTTACTTGCAGAACAATTTGTAACAGTACCGATCTGTACACTTCTTAATATGAATGTCAAATTGAGATTTTATCATGCAATAATCATTCTTTGTGCAAAATAAGTGATCCATGGAGTATAACAGTATTATTTCTTAATAAGTTTAGCATCTTGCATTCTAGATGTGTAATAACAGTTTTTAAATTTGTAAGATATATTTTTTGATGGATTTTAATTTTTGATTGGTTAACGTTTGATGACCAATCAAGAAATGCTTGATCTGAAAAGCCTGGCCTTTCTCAAGCCTCTCTGGGACCGATTTGGTCGGACGCCTAGCTATTAATAAAGAATGATGCTACGCTAACCATATGTGTCGAAACTAAAAAGTTGAATAATACTTAGATAATAGTTTTATTATTGCTATTTTCGATTTCGCAAAATATAATCGGTATTTATACGCTCGTGTAACAAAACAACAAAGCAAAATGGTGAAATTTTATCATTGATTTCTCCTCCAGTGATTTGAATGTATACTAATATCATCTTTCGAATGACTTAGCATAACTTAAACGTGCATATCGAGCCAACAATCGATTTTTGAGGCGTTTTCTTAGGACGCCGATTATAGGTGTTGTGAAAGGCAAATTCCTCTTGGCGCATTGATATCAATTTGATCTTCAATAGATCTATTAGTCCGCAGTAGCATCAGTTCAATTCCAAGTTCTATTATTGCCTTTTGCGAAAAAAAGCACTTTTAAAAGAAAGCTTTAGAGTTTAATTCTCGATTGCAAGGGAAAAAGAGATTACCCGGCGCTTGCATTTACCCTAAGTTTCCTTGTGTTATTTGCATTGTTATTCTTTTGGAAGTAAAAGCTAGTTAAAAATGAAGCCATTTGGAGGCTAAGGGCTAAGTTATTTGAGTTTAAATAATGCAAGACTGCGCTGAAAAGGGTATTATGATTAAAAAAGTAATATTTTAAGTTAATGCGGCTTAGCTGTCGGATGCATTATGTATCAGATGCAGTTTTAAAGTGAAGAGGGGTTGTTTTGTTCGAGATGAGAGTGTTGCACAATGGCTCAGAAAATAGTAGGATCTGTAGACATTAACGTAAGATCGAGCGAGGAATAGACGCTTAACATTATGGATAAGGTCTGAGATTTTTTATGAAAACGATCAGAGAACGACAGAAATTCAAGTTGATAAATGTAAGTAGGCGTAAAAGCCAGTAAATGAGATTCGTTAAAACAAAACTTTGAAATACATGAGCCATCAACACACGTGATCTACAGCATTAATACAGACTAGCCTTTCAGTCCACATCCATTAATAAAGGTAGTGCTATCAATTTTAAATGTACGCACACATTAAATACAAAACTCGAAATTTTAATCTGTTTTTGATACCTGTATATGATTCGAACAAGCGAACAGCATTATGCTATCTCCAACTCCATTAATTCTCTTGAGGTGAGTGTTCCGTTCCGAGTCTGCCAAAATACGAATGGGCGCGGAATGTTAGCTCAAGGCAATGACAGAACACACCACCCATCTCTTTACATAACCCTGTCTGTTCTAACCCCCAAACATCTACAGACAGCTTCAACCACAAATTCAATAATTTTCTCTCATCAAATAATACCACTCAATTTCAAAAGACCACAAACTGCTGTGCTTTTACTATTCTGGTAGTCGAAGACTCCTTAAACACTTCAACTATATCTTAAATAGAATATAAAATCATCAACTGCAAGAACCACAAAGATATAAAGAGAAGCCAATTCGAGACTACGACCTTGTATAATAGAATCAATCTTCCATAGGTGTTCTCACAACATTCCTAACTCAAGTGCCAAGTTTATGTACCTCGCTTGCCTATATACTAAAATGGAAGTGAACAGCTACATTTTATTTATATTACAATTGGTTTAATTTGTTATGTTTAATTTACATACAATAAAGTCACTACTGCGGTCAAAGAAAAAAAATTATCATGACCTACCTATTCTATAGCTTGGCGAACATGAGAAAAGTTCAAGTATGGAGAGGACTTTATATTTATATTCTACAGCCTTCAAAAAAATTAATCAAAAAGTATAACAAAACGTACAAAAAACATACTCTTTTGATAAGAAAAATAGCATCAAAAACACAAGATCAGATAATCTCTTTAAAAAAAATGTACGCTTGACAAAGAAGATTTATGTTTTTTGCCAGAGAAACCATATTGTAAGAGTTCAATTTTTTTTAATAAAAGAAAGAAGTTTTCAAATTTCAAAAAGGGTCAGATGTTGAGGTACAAAAACAGTACTGAACCTCATTTGGTGACAACAAAGAGGTGGAATACAGAAACTGATATAACTAGAATAAAAAAGCTAAATAACAAAGTAACAGAAATACAGATAAGGTAAACTCCCAAAGCTCACCAACAATCTATAACTCATCAAAGTGGAGTGTCTTTTGATAAACTATAACGTATCAATGATAGAATTGATATTATTCCTTAAAAAACGTCAATCTACTTAAAAAATAGTTTGGGTTTTTTCAATCTTGTGCGGACAAGATCAAATAACAACTGTACGTAGAATCTTGAAAGTTTTCTCCTGCAGTATTGTATTTTAGGACTCAATACAGTTCAGCTCTAAGGTATGATTTTAAAAGACAAAAATGCTTGTTTTTTCAAAATTTTATTGCCTATTATTAGTGTCCTTCCTCAATTATCACATAGGCAACCCAGCAGCGAGTGAGTTTTTGTTTGATATTTAGTACAAGCACGTTGTATAAAGAACGAAAAAGCGGCTTTAATAATGGATGTTTCAATATAGTTGAAAGCGTACAAATCAGCATAAAATTGTATACTAGTTTGGTAACTTAACAGTCCGAATCTTATCGACAGTATGACAGTTAGTTAATGAGTTTTCAACATAAAACTTTTAAAAACTCATTCTTGTTTTTTCCCGATAAAAAGCAAATTATGTTTTTCTTTATGAAAAGTATTTCAATTCCATCAGAGTAGAATTTGACTCGAACATGTCCTTCCAACGACGACAAACTTATTAAACCTGATTTATTAATATCGACAAGTTGTGCAATAGCTCTTTTCCGGTACTAATAACACCCGATAGTCGGCCATGATTTATAATACCGACAGCACAAAGAAAATCTTCACAAAAAAAAAAACTGTGTGCAACGCCCGAATAAGAAACGTTTATAATTAAAGTCGCCTTAAACTGTAACACTATTTACAATAGTTTTAACCATAATCTTGAAAAAAAATTTCAAATAAGTAATTTGTATAAGAAGTGCAACTCCTAAAAATAATAATCACATCCAATTGATGCCATATTAACACATCAGACCAGCACTGCCATATGGCAATAGAATACAGATGACAAAAATTTCCTCTAATACTGTTAACTAGTGGCTAAAAAGCCTTCGTAATAAAGATTTCTGTAAAATAATTTTGAAAACTTGAGAAAAATTGGATATAAGATTGTCCAAGTATGATTGAATTTGGAAGTGGAACATAACCTTCGTTTCAGAAGCGCTTAACTATTAGAAACCACCTCTCTTTAGAGACTTGATAGAAGGAAGCTCTTGATGCTGCAGTATCACCTTATTCTTTTAAAAAAGCCGCCAAAACGGCAAAATTAATCATGCGCAAACGGTAAAATCACATTAGTTACTAGCAAAACAATCAAAAAAACTGCTGTTGATCAGGGTACAGTCAAGAACCGAAATAGTACCAGATGTACCGACAGATCTTTTGATGCATATAGGTATACTCTAAATGATAAATGTTAATAAACACAATTTGAAATGAAGAATGAACAACCAAGTCATCACGCTTGCGTATATCTATGATATGCAATGTGATCTATCGTCTCTATATCAACAAATAGAAAAATAGGATTATAGCAAATTTGTTCAAACTAGATTTATAGACTTAAAGACAATTGTCGTTCTTATTGGTTAAATTTATTCAAGAAAGAAACTGAAGATTTCCAATAAGAACGAATCATGTCAAAGTCTACGGATCTGGTTTGAATGAATTTGATTGGATCTGATTTTTTTAATTATAGTTAGATTAAAACTAAATAAAGCAGAATATCTCCAAGTAAATAAAGCTGATTATGATTCTCTCAGTTTTGAAAAAGAAATTTGAAATTCATCCGCATTGTAATTATTTGGTTGAATAAAAAACGTCAAGCTTAGATTACATAATTAATAACAATTAGGCAGAATAAAGTGTTGTTTTAAGTTTTTTTTCCTAGTTTTTAATTTAAAATGGAGATTGAATACTCTGTTTTCTCATTTCGTGTATTAAATTATAGCAAACAAAAAACAACATTCAATTTAATGACCGGCTTGAAAAATGAGAAAATCGATGATAATTCTGAAATAATGTATTTTCAGCAAATTATACAGCTCGTTATTTGTAAATCAAATAGGACAATGCATGAAAATTTGTGCATAAATTTCTATTACGAGCTTTATTGTTAATTGTTAAACTTTCCAAGTAATTAGATTGTGTGCTTAATCATCTAATCAGTGGTGAAGCTGAATGGTTAAAGATCACTGAACAAAATTAGTTAGTTTCAATCCACCAAAAAGCAATAGAGATTTTTTTTCCCGAGTTTTATGTAACCCTTTTGAAAATACTTCTAGAAAATTACTAAGGGAAAAAGCTGTCTTCGTATGAGTCGCCAACAATACACCGTTCTATTCCATGAAAGATCACCTCTATAAAGGCAAAGCATTTTGTCGCATTTCTCATTACAAGAATACCAGTTCATGTATTAAAGCAAGCGACATTCAGGAGCATTCTCGATAATTATAACCGCTAAATGCACTTTTAAAAATTATTCTAGCGTAGAATCCTCCTACCGAAATTAAAAGCAAGGCAGAATCCGACCTCTTCAGATGATGAAAATTACGAAACCGTCGCATACTAAAAAACCCTCGGAATTCAACCTATGCGAAGTACTAAAAAAACACAAAGAAATAAAAGAAAACACACACCGTCGTTGATTTTGAAGACCACCATCTAAATTTCACAATAGGTCCTTCACAGAACTCTCGAAAACATTAATAATCCTTACTTTTCCGTTTCTTCTCAAGAGAAAACAGACGCTTTTCCAAAAGTTCTGTATTAATTTTTTTTATGTCGACGTATCTTTTTCCTCTCAATTCTGTTTGGCTATTGTTTGTTATTTATGTTCGCTTTGTTTCTCTGGCGGCCGGTTTGTCGTAAACGTATTTTCACGTGCTCAGAACGTTCAATAGCGTTCCACAAAAATTCCCAAAAGAAAAGCAATTATCGGCACTTTTATTATTTTTTCCAAAAGGGAAAATACATCGTCATGAATGCTAATATACGCTGAAACACTACCGCTGCTCGTTTAGAATAAAGACAAGAAAAGAGTCATTTTAAAATCAATAATTATTCCAAAGTAGATAATTTTTTCCTTTTATACAGAATCTAAAAAACTAATAGTTAATATTTAAATTTTTGTGCAAAACTCTAGCAAATTTCAATATTAAATTATACGAAAGCTTCGAAATAATGTAAACACCTCAAAATGAATAAAACAAGTAGTTAATCAATCATTCACAAAAAAGCATTTGCCTAACAAAAAGAATACTTAGAGAATTATTAGTATTAAACTCTCCAAAAAATATTTGTGTAGAAAATGCTCAACAGTAAACCAGTCTCAGCAATAAAATTTGTACCGATTAATCTGAAATAAATAGCCTTGGAAATAGTGTAGCAATAAACAATAATAATGTTTATTGTTTCACATACAGCGTTATTAATTAAGTCACTTTGTTCAAAATTCCATTCTAAATTTTGTTTTTTTTTTTAAATTTTCATTCATTATATTCTTCAATTATTTCTTTTCATTATGTCTTTCTTCTCAAGCTTGCTTAATTATTTTGTTTTTCTTTTTCTTTTAAAATTTTCATTCATTATATTCTTCAATTATTTCTTTTCATTATGTCTTCCTTCACAAGCTTGTTTAATTTTATCACCACACATTCATTCATCAAGTGTTCTAATGTTTCTCTTTCACATATCCTGCATTTTCTTTTATCTAAAATCTACATATTCTCTTTCTTCATTTCCCCACCTAAATGTTGCTATAATCTTTCTCTTTGTCTCATTTGAATCTAGGCAACTCTTCTGTGATTCGAGTAATGTACCTTTTATTGTACCTGTTTTTTCTCTCTTTTCTTGCTTGTCCATTTCTCTATATGTATCCTTCAGCTTCTCTTTTTTGTAATTTTCTTCTACGCTAAACCTTTTCTCTTTATAGTACGCTTTTCTTATTTTTATAGTACAGTAACAAGTACTCTTTATAGAATACAAAAGGCTGTCCACAACAGCTTTTTAAATAATATCTCATAGAGAGCTTGCAAGTCCTGCCGTTATCTATGGTATTTTCAAGTTAAAAAGTGCTCTACCTGTCTGGCCAGCCAATCAACGCACTTTATGCTAAGTCATGTGATGGCTCAACCAATAGAAAGGTCAGTGATCTCCAATGATCTGCCCTTTTTACATAAAACAGCTGACTCTTAGTTTACTGTTTTTCTTAGTGGTTAATGCTTGATAAGAAGCTTGGCATCTAGTCCTAGTTTAAAATGCTAAAGCTCATTATTCCAATTTTTTCTCAATATTCTCTGTTATAATTTAGTTTTTGTGCTGTCAGGATTCCACCGTGTCAAGTTAGAGCAACTCCAACCCCGCATTGTATAATTGACACTTCAGCCATTCTTGAATTTGACGTATCTATATTTGTAAGCTGCGAAATTTTAATAAGATTTTAAAAAAACAGTCCAGCTGACACCCTAGTGAAGTTTGTTACCCCAATCATCCCCATTATCACTCTACGATTGCTAGGGGCGATAAATAAAAATGTAAGCGTGATACAAGATCTCAACCATCTGGAACAAAGCGTCACTGCTACTGATTTTCTGACCAAATAGCTATTAATCTAGCAAAAAGCTTAAAACGCTTTTCAAAAACGTCCATCTTTAAAGATATTCTAGTAAACATCGCTGTAAATTGCCACCGCTTGCATATAGTGTGGCAAATTCGTCATTAACTTGCGGAAATTTGATCATATTTCGGTTGTTTGTTTTAGTCCATCTGGTTGGCTCTTTCATTAAATCTTGTTTCTGGCGTTTACAAGCCAACTGATTTGTTTACAACCTAAATATAAGATGTGTGAGTAACCTACTATTTTACTGGCAAATATCCTTGCTTTGCGATTGTAGAACAACGTTGAAAACGCTTTTATAGCATAATTGTTGATACATCAGGTAGTTTAAAGCGTGTACAGACACTTTTTTCTACAAAAAAAAGTTTTCGAAAATGTCAATTACAATCATTTTTGCGTCAGTTAAAAGTTCCGTTCTTATAAGAACTCTATTTTCAGTAAAAGCTGACTTGACTTGACCCATAAGTCTGATAAGAACAGTATTAATCATATATTTGCTAAACTTTTTATTTTCTTTTCTTAATTTTCTCTGCGGTAACTCCCTGTACTACATCTTTTAACAGTAGAGAGCAGAAGTGTAGACTGATAAAACTGTAATGCAGCTGTTTTGTTTTTCTTTGAGAAATGAAGATAAAAACATTTATAAAATAATTTTTTTAGAAATTGGTAAAACTGTGTTCGTAGTAAACTTTTTTCTCTTAGAGCATGAAAGACGTCATTAGTGAGAGTTTAGTGGTTGCCTCTTAGATTTCAATTGTTATTATCCCGGGTTGGTTTAAAAACAGCTTTTTAGAGTCTTATCCGATAGTCTATTATTTCTAAAACACCCTGTATATTACATCATTAAAACAATTCTTTAACTGATGTGCTAAATTAAAAAGAAGAAAAATTATTCCGGTATAATTAATTACAGCTCAATTAACCAATCTGTTGACTTTCATAAAGGATGGCAAAGTAGAGACAATGTCGAATAAAAAAACATTTTTCTTTATGCAAGAAGAATAAAAGCTAATTTGAGTAGAAGGCTTGCAAATGATGTTCGTTTCACAAACTATTGTTTGCAATACCTTTTAAACGCGTAAAATGCAGGCTGTTTATAACAAAACCATTCAAAAATTATATAGATTATAGCAAAAATATTTATGAAGCATGTTTTGGGCTTATTATTGCTTATCAGTCAGCTCCAATAGATAGTGGGTAACAAGTTACCGCAGAAAATCAGTGTAATATTAATGTTACGGTTGGGTATAGTAGGAACGTTTGAGATAAACCTGGTAGTAAATTTTATTGCTGATAACAAGAGGAAGAAGGCAACAAAAGTAAAAAAGATTTACAACCCAAAGTGTCGCGAGCTTTACGTTTCTGATGGATTAGAAAGATATCTCAAACATTTTTTTATGTATACTTTTTGACAAAATGTTTTATTCTATACTTTTAAAACATCTTTCTTAAACTCATGCGGAATTTGACCAAATGCTATAAAACTCAGAATCAAAAATCGATAAAAAAATTCAACTTTTATCGTTTGCTGAAATTAAAATACAATTTAAAATTAAATCCACAAATTGTATCTGTAACGGATTCTCTCAATCAGTTTGGCTATATCCAGTAATTATTTTAGCTTTTATACAATTTGCCGCTTTGAATTTCATAATTTTTAGAACATAAGCTTATAGGATGGAAAATTCAATCGACCTAAAATGGCTAATATAATCAAATTGTACTGCCAATTTAGAAAACTGTAAAAAGCCTTTGATCAAAAATTAATCAAATTTTCGAAACTCTAAGTACAAAACAAATCGGTTTTTAATTGCAAAACCGTGGTATAATATATAAAATAATATCAATTATTGGTATAGTTATTAATATATTGCAAACCATTCAAGTTTTCCTGAAAAGCAATATTATACAATACAAAACATACATTTAATGACACAAAATTGCATTTTTAAATATACAGGGTGAAAGAATTTTTTGTCTATTACATAATACTACAAACAATTTGGGACACACTTTAAACATTTTTTTAAATTTTTGAACAATTAAGTTTTTTTTAACGAGAAACGCGATTTAAAAATATATTTAATTAGTTAAAAAAAAATTAGATGCTCAGATAACAAAAATAATATTGTTTTTACATTTGTTGACTTTTAAAGAATATTTAAACAATTTTTTACTACATAGAACTACAAGCGGTTTTAAATACAATTTAAGAGTTTTTAGATGAAAATATTATTTAGTAAATTTGCGCTTAATCGCCTTATTTTGCTTTCCTAAATAAACGGTTTAAAGTTTGTAGTTAAATCGATTTATTCCAAAGTCGGGGTGGCGGACGTTGGTACTGTGTGTCACAATAAAAAAAATCTGAATCCATTTACTTTTGTTATTTTAAAATTTTAGTTTTCAAAATCAAATAGCAATCGAAATTCCTTCCGGGGCCATAAAGATTAAAACAAGATTTATTTTTTGTAGCCACTCTATCTAACACTGAATCTACATTTCGAAAACAAGTTTATACTACATGTAACCGATTCCTTGAGAAGTTCACTGTTACCAATTTGGCAATACTTTTGACCAGATTTGATCGCGACTTTGCTAAAGACAAAAAATGAATTTGGAAAAGCTTAAAAACATTGCATTTTGTTAAATAAAAATTGTAATGGTGATTTTATTCAGTGGAATTGTTTTAAAAATTAAAATAAAATCAGTTAAAACTGACTGAGCCATGCCAGGTCGAACATTTATGGCTTCTGTTTCGATAAAATAAAACAAATAAACCTGCAATAAAATAATAATAAAAAAAAACACAAGGGTTTTCTCAAAAAAATGGCTAAATGTTTCACAATATTTTACGTTAATTATACAATGTTCTAAGCTTTCTCGAAGTCAAACAAAAGAGACCACCAACATCTTAAAGATTTGAACACGTTCATTAAATTGCCCAACGACTAGAAATAATGACATACAAGTTTCATTAGTGATTTGAACATATTTTTGACAATGCAATCGTTGTTTTAAATGAGATGAAAGATTAAGGAGGAGAGAGAGATGGAAAATAAGTGTGATGTTTAAACGTTTTATGCTATTTAAAAAATATAAGTTGGAAAGAAAAGTGATTGGCTGTGAGGTAAAAAGCTCCGACGGCAGCCATTTTAGCGCTTTGATGGTGAGATTAAAAAGTTTTCACCATTCAAAAGTATTTAGTAACACCGAGTAAAAGTTGGTAACTATTTATTTGTTTTTGTTGGTAGTAATGTTTGTTGGGTGATTTAAATCAAATTAAGATATTTTGTTGTTTGAGGGAAGTCCCGGCGAAATGAAATGTAAACATACCTTTAATATAGTCCTCAGCAACTTATCACACAAACAACACTTTTATGTTCATATTGTATATATTCACAAGGCACATCAACAAACACTGAAATCCACTGAAACCACAAATAAGAATGCATTTAAAAACTTTAATATAAGTCCCATTTATTTTTATTATTTTTCACTAAATAATCCATTATATTGAGATTATTGAATTGTTTCTTCTAAAACATGCGCCCATCATTAGTTTTTTCTGAGCATTAATAAAATTTCAAATCTCTCACAATGTGCGCTTTCGCTGGGGAAGTACACGATAATTTCGCACTACTCTCACCATAAAACAATTAATTCTCGATTGCGCCGATTTGCGCCAAACCGCGTCAATTCAAAACTTCACATACAGCCACCTATTCTAATTTCTAACAAAGTTTCATTCAAAAAAAAATTTTCTTTTCGAAAAAATTCAAACGAAATTGTTTAAAAGCTGCGTTAAAATTACAAGTTCAAAGCTCAGTTGACATCTCAACCCAAGCCGAAGCGCGGCAAGAACTCAACTAAAACTTCTACTCTCAAATCATCAAATCGGATATTCTGCGCGAAAAGCTCCGCACTGCGCACGAACCAACGTCACGAAACGTCATGAATTCGAACTGGGGAAACCGGGAAATTTGTAATGTAAACTAAGCCATAAAAATAATTACGCCATTTGAATTATTATTTGGTGAATTTGAAATGTAATTACATTGATGTTGACTGTTATTATTTGAAGATAAGTACCGCAAAATGGCGGTCGTTCGCGCGCTAAAGCTTGAGCTTTATGGCGATAACTCTTCTCTCAATAGCAAAAATATGCCGATCAACACTCGAATTACCGCCGTTTCCTCTACAATTTTTATTTACGCGGCTGTATACAAGATTTTTCGCTCATTTTCCCGCGTTTGTGCACCACGATCAAATCATTTTTTATTATTTATAATTGCTTATTTAATTTTCTGACAAAACATTAAACATTACTAAATTAAGCAACTGTAGTGACAGTAACTATGATAAACAAATGTCTAGAAGAAACACTAGCAAGTCATAATATACTATTCACACAGTTTTACCACTTGTCAAAAAGTTTGTCCTGCAGAATTCTTATTTATATTTTTCTGGCAAGCTTTAAAGTAAACAAAAGAACTCTTCACATTTCTGTGGTAGAGTTTATGTAATTCTTTATTAGATAAGTAAAGAGTCTTTTATCTATGTGTCACTCCACACAAACTAAGCAAAAATATGGAAACGGTGAAATAATTCTAAAACCACTTATCAGAATTAAATAAAATTTGGCACCACGTAGAAAATATTCGAAAATATCTATTAGCTGTAATTTTTTCAAATAAATACGTTCATTTGTGTCAAAGATTTAAAGCCATCTTGCTTTTTTTGAATTGCAAGGAATAAAATTTCACATTTTTAAAAAGTACATTTTTTTCCAATTTTAACAATGTAATTTATAACCTTTTATTGTTTTAAAATGTAAACATTTGCAACGGCAAAGCCTAGTTGGCTGTGAGATTTAATGTTTAAGTTTCATATTTCACTTCTGCAGAAAGTTTGTTGAAACGTGGGATTATTAATTTCTGCTAGGTGTACAGAATACAACACACTTTAGTTTTATAATTTTTGCACATAATGTATTGATAACGAAAGTTTACTTTTTCGTTTTCTGTTCAGAAAGAAAAGCAGAATAAACTTTAGATTTAGACTGTACTAGACAGTTTCAGCGTTACCAATTTCGGCGTGACGCGTGACGGTTTACTGAAGTGATAATACCTTTGAATTTCGCTACATTACATGCACTCCTTCCGTACAGTTATAACTATAACAAACATATTTTATAAATTACATTTCTAATAAGAAGTTGTTAGAGATTTTCGCAATTGCTAACAGCACATTCACAAGTTCGAATTAGACTCCCTAACTCGATTACGATAACGTATAGAATACGGCTCCCTAATTGTCCTCTCTACTCTCTACTCGACTACTTCAAATGACTCTCTCGATACTTACAACACTTGCTACTTTACCTAGGATAACGCACACCCCACAAACACAATATTTATCTTCGATCCCTTTTGACCCTTACAGACCTGCAAACACCTAAAATAATTGACAAAATATTACTATTGGTTCGCAGAGTCAAAATGTCTTTTTAAGCCACAACAACCTACCAACAAATTATATTAAATACAAAACAAAAATTTTTCTTAAAAAAATAATCAAAAAAAAAGTCTTTCATAAAATTATTTGCGTACGTTCTGCTATTAAAAAAGCAGTTTTTTTTCTTTTATCAATTACTAGCTGGCCCGGCAAACTTTGTTCCGCCTAAACATAGATATTATTTTTAAAATAAACAAATCAAAATCTTTAAAAATCATACTAATATTGATACTTGTCATTATTTATCCCTTTTCATCCCTTTGTTATTAAAAATATCTTTTTCATTCAAATCCAGTCATCAGTTTGTAATTTTCAATACAAACTTTCACCCAAAGTTGGTATATGGGAAGTTGTCTCATGCAAGACGAGTAACATGTAATCGCACGGTCCGATTTACTGCAAAAAATCCAAGTTTGGAAAAATTTCTTGAGCCACGTCAAATAAATTGTTTAAGAAAAATAGGTAAGTGTTTATGGTCTTTTTAAGCATCAGGCTTGCTAAGCGTACCTAGAATCTTTGCTGTTTAATTGGAAAAAATGGATGTCCGTCTCCTGGCTCTAAGCTACCTCCTCACTAATTTTCAGCCATATCGGTAAAGCCGTTCTTGAGTTATAAATAGTGTAACTAACAGGACTTTCTTTTATATATATAGATTACCCGAATGTAAGAGTAAATTGCCTCAAAATATTTTGAGTACCACTGATATACAAATTTTGGAAAAGATGTCCTAACATTTAATCTACTCTTGCATCAGAGTTCTGTTAAAATAAAAGATAAATATCATACCATAGCGGGCAACCGTGCGGTAAGCAACAATTGTTATAGAATTAAGGTTGACACCAGTTTGCGAATAGACTATAGTTGTTGTAAAATATCGACTATATAAATTCATGAGCTTAAAAATATAAAAAAAATAAAATAAAATTTTAGGCAAATAAAAAATTGTATTTGATTCATTCCATTTTTAATTTGGCAGCTTTGTAACATGCAGCACATGTAATATGATTTGTTTTTGAATTATTTATTTAAATTTCTAGATTTTAATTTTGAATAAACATTTGAATGTATTTGATTAGTATTACTAATGAAAATAATTTTTTAGCAAATTGCGAATGCATTCATAATCAATAAGCAAACAATTTGTTGGAGGCGGTAGATGAACTCGGTTAAATTTATCATTTTTGTTTGAGCGTCGGCCTGTGCAAATGTTATAGTTTTTCTTTCAATTTATATTTTTGAACAATTTGTAGTTTTTTAATCTCAAAAAACGACAATTTATCACGAAAAACTCATAACACGTCAGTGTTTTCAGCAATATTAAAAAAAATATATTTTTTATGTGTCTCAAATGTTATTCCGAATTATAATTCACTGACAAGCTACGCTCGTACGAAATAATTTTATTTCATTCAAAAATAGAACTTTTATTAACGTTTCAACCGTCTCAATGGTCTGAACAGTCGAACGATCTCAACGATGTGAAATGTCTCAGCCGTCTCAACGGTCTAAAGAGTCTTAATGATCAGAACAGTCTGAACGGTCTAAACGATTTCAGCGATATGAACAGTCTCAAAGATCTGAAGGGTGTCAACAGTCTCAACGGTCTAAAGAGTCTCAATGATCAAAACGGTTTGAACGGTCTTAACGATTTAACAATCGGAACGGTTTTAACAATCTGAGCAGTCTAAACGGTTTAAAAAGTTTCAGTGATTACAACGTTTTAACGATCTGAACAGTTTTAACGATTTAAATAGCTCATACCATCTTTCTTTTTAAATAAATTAATAAAAGTTTACTTTTTTGATAAAAAAAGAGATGTTAGTGTTTTTAGTTTCTCAAATTCGCAAGTTAAAATCTTCATTTCAACTCGGTAAAACAAAATTCGACTTTTCTCTCATGCTAATTTTGTATATATTTTGGAATTAAATTTATTAGAATAAACTGATTATGTAAAGTTTTGAAAAATTGCGTTTTTTGGTGAATAATTTTTGGCTTTTAGGTTTAGCTTTTTTTTTAATAAATTTGTGTTCGCTTAGCGGATAGTTGTTTATGGACAATGGCGGTGTTATGTTGTGATTTAATTTTTCAAAGTGGGCGTTCAGCTTTTGAACGTTTAATTATTAATTTAGCGAATCCCCGCCGTGACAATAAATAATTATCAAGACAAGCCTTGAAACTTTCTTGCCTTCAATCCGTTACATTATGAGTAATTGTTAAGTTTAGTGGAACAGCAGTTGTTTACAAAATTCTTATTCAAAAACTTAATGCAAACGAAATTTAAGGGATGTTGAATAATTGAAGAGAAACAGTGGCAGCGATTGTAGATATTAAAGAAAAATTCAAAAGGGTCCGATTTAATTAAGATTTTTTAATATTAGAATGGAATGCATTGAATTGTACTAATATTAAAAATGAGTAAAAGAAATTATTAAGAATGACGGTTATGAATAATTATAAATTACGCCACCGAGGAGAATCTGTTTATAAATAGAATGAATAATCCTTGAATGACTCAGTTATACAATCCAAACAAAATGTTACTCCCGTGTTTTATAAATTAACCTAATGTTATTAAACAAGCTTTGGAAGATTTTTTTTCTTTTACCAGAATGACTCTGCGCGATAATCAGTATTCAACTGAGTTCCCATAGAAAAATTAAGTTTTTTCGAGCAACGCAATTAGCAACAGTAGGCAGGCAGCTTCGTATGGTCATAATTATAATAATTATAGTGTTCAGGCGACAATTTTGAATCTTAAGTACAACCACCAATTAAAATATTGTTAATAAAATTTCATCACAAAGAACAGTTTATTCTATATTCATAACTGTGCCGCAAAATTACCTTTAATTACATCCAATATTTTAATTAATCTCTATTCTTTCTTGCTGTCTTTTCTTGTTTATTCAACAGTTTAAATGTTCGTTTTAACGACACTTTTCCTATTTAAAATTTTTTTAAACTGTAACTTTACAATTACTTTGGGGCATTTTAAGTGTAGCAATTATAAAATCGCCGTGCTGAAGAATCGCTTCCCTAAAGTGTTCCAAACGTATTCCATTGGATTTAGATCGGCCAGTTCATAACACCAACATTGTAGATATTTAGGTAATCTCGCACTATTCGGCCAGAATAGTTTATACCCTATTTAATAACCTTTATTTGTATTAAAAGTGAAATTGGACGACACTTTTCCTATTTAAAATTTTTGTGAAACTGTATTTTTACAATTACTTTGAGGCATTTTAAGTGTGGCAATTATATAATCACCGTGCTGAAAAATTGCTTCCCTAGTGTGTTCCAAACGTATTCGATTGGATTTAGATCGGCCAGCTCATAACACCAACATTGTAGATATTTAGGTAATCTCGCACTTTTCGGTCAGAATAGTTTATACCCTATTTAATACCCTTTATTTTTAATAAAAAGAAATTAGACGACACTTTTCTTATTTAAAATTTTTGTAAAACTGTAACTTCACAATTACTTTGGGGCATTTATAAGTGTAGCAATTATAAAATCACTGTGCTGAAGAATCGCTTCCCTAAAGTGTTCCAAACGTATTCGATTGGATTTAGATCGGCCAGTTCATAACACCAACATTGTAGATATTTAGGTAATCTCCCACTATTCGGCCAGATACCCTTTATTTGTATTTAAAATGAATTTGGTTTGCGGATAGCCGTATATAGTAGGAACGTGTGCGATATAGCCAATTTTATTGCTCATAATGAGAGGAACAAGACAACAAAGGTAAGAAAAATTCTCAACCTAAAGTGTCTCGTGCTTTATGAATAGAACCAGCTAGGTAGCTGAGTATTGCTTTGAATAAAAACCGGTCTTTAATAAGTTAGTGTAGTTTCGGGAGTTGGCCGGATGTATCTCAAACGTTTTTACTATACTTTTATAATATCCTTTCTGCCTACTTTAAGTGAAGATTTGACTGTAAATGAATGAATGGTCAAAAATTGGGTTGCATGGCTTAGATTCTAGCGCCATTATAGTCTGGCTGCAATTATATTATAATAACTATGTGTAGGTCTGAAATTCCGCCACCTGTCCCTTTAATCACGCTAAAGATTACATTACACATTCAGCTGTTGCTAAGTTGCTTAAAGTCAAAAGACATTATCAGACGCTTTTAAAGTTAGAGAGAGGTTCGATAAAAAACTACTTTAATTTTATTTGTTCTTTTCTCTCGTATTTATTTTCCTAAAGCAAAGTGCGAGGTTTGAAAACAATTGAAATCGGGCGGTAACAATTGATTGTCAGCAAATCGACGAAAAATAACAAATGAATGAAGTTTTCAGCTGTTCAAGCAGCGAGGAAAAAGTATAGTGAGAATGATAAATGGTAGAAAATTCAACTTTTTTGAAAAGTATTGAGGAAAATGTTTATTTGACTATAAATCTACGGAAGTTAATTAGATTACTACAGAATTTGAAATTAATTATCTATTTAGACATTTGGGTACTTACCTACGATTAGTCAAAATAAATAACTCCCACACAATGCACCACACACATAACCACTTCGTTAATTAAATTTGGAAAATACCAAGATGTTATCTAGAAAATTTTTGCGATATTTGATATACGTCACTGTGATAATTTTAATAATTCGCATTCATAGTTAATTATCGTTTAGATTATGATAGACCTTGATGACAAAGATTAAACCAGGCTGATGAGCAACAGTCTAAAAATATGATCAAATACTCAAATATTTTAACGTCGGAATATTGATAAGACATCTATAAATATAGCGTAAAATATTGCGGTATTTTGTGTTATCATCAAATTTATCACATACTCATGATCCTTATTAATATTTTTTTTACTTTGAATAACAATCATAGGAAAACAGTTTTAACAAGTTCCGGAAATCTTATCATTTTTGAAATAATAATGCAATCATACCTTTGCAATTCGTAGAATTGTGAGTAAACAATTTTTATAATCATTTTTAAATTTGTTTTGCCAGCTGCTATTGTTTATCTGAATATTTGTTTTATCTATCATCCAGCTGCATAGTGATGACATTTTAATTACAAGGTGACCTAAAAAAAAATAGACGAGAAATTTAATCTAATAAATCAGCATGTTTATGTAGAGCTTCTTGAAAGATTCAGGAAAAAGTACTATTGACAGAAAGACAAGCAATGTATTTTTTGCAAGACAAAGCTGAATGGATAAATCTGGTGTATTGAGAAAAGTGGATAGTTAGAGATGGCGTGATTGCGTGGCCTCTAAGATCATCCGACTTTACAATATTAGATTTTTTTTATTGGGTCATCTAAAACTTGTTTTTTTGAGAAAAGCAAAAATTATTTTGTAATTATTATCGGTACAACAGAAAAAACGTTGGAATTGGGGCAGAAATAAGATAGAAGCACTATTTTGATTAAAAAGTATTCCCAAACTGTGTATTGTTAGAAAGTTTAAAACATTCTCTGAGTATTTCTTACGTCTCTTGGTAATTGCCACCAAACTATTGTCTGAAAAGCAAATTGGGTAATTACAGTCGTTTTAAAATTTGCTAATTTGATTTTCCCAGCAGCGAAATAGCCTTCGATAAGAGTTTATTTTGCAATAAAAGCTGTAAAATTGAATTGAGGAATTAAATTGTGCAGTGAACAAACGTAGACCGGTTTGTTGGCTGTTGACGCTATCGGTTACAATATAGTAGGACAGACGAAACAGCTCGACTCATTAAAATTTAAATCCTATATGGCTAAAATTCAGATAACTAACAGATAGATGTAAGAAAAAGAAAAATTTATGAGCGCTAGATATAATTTTTTTCGAGTAAAATTGAAATCGATGTTTTCCAAAAGAGCATCAATTAAGTGTTTCCAAAGCCTGCGGTTGCTGCATCAAAGTTGGTGGTTTGGTGCGAGGAATTTAAGGTAATAAACAGGACGGAGACGGCGAAGACGCGGAAAGGAAGAAGGCAAACAGGAAGCTAAATTTGCATCATATCAAAAAAAGCAACTATTGGAATCTCATAACACTAATGAAACCATTAAACAACGTCTGCGGTGGTATAATTTATGCCTGAAACGCCAGTAACGGAACCTGCTTTAACCATAGATTATCGCAAAGCTTAGATTGAACTTTACTTGCTTGCTTACTAGCCATAGCGAACTGTACAAATTAGTTGGTCCAACATATTTCGAAACATGGTTCACCATTTACCGATAGACGACCAAACCCAATCAAACAAACTAACAATTATCATTAATAATAAAAAACAGTATAAGTAGCCCGAAATGATTATTTAATAGAGATAGACGCACGGTCCTCAAAATAGAGCCTTGAGGGACATTAAACCAAATTGCTTTAAATTAAGTTATTATAATAAACAGTTTTAGAACTATTACTTAAAAATAAATTTATTTTAATTAATACAATACTTTTTTTTTACTACAAAGATAAACACTTTATGACACTATTAGTCAAACTCACTATACTTATGTTCACAATCCTTCAACCAAACATTTTTAAAACATCAAAAAAAGCAATCTATCGAAGCTCAAGTGGTCCTATAGATATGCTTTTAAAGACTGGTATAGCACATCTGTCTAAAAATTATTAATTTTAAAATTTTGTACTTACAGATTATTACTATTAAAGCTTACTATAGATAGTATTCTGTTGATGGTTTAAATTAGCCGACAAAGTGGCTTTAAGTAGCCAAAATTTTGTTAACATTTCGCAATGTTTAATTTTTTTGAAAAAATCAAACAAAGTATTAGGCGCACGTAGTAGCACAAATCAAAATTAAAGAGTTAGTAGGAGCACAATAGACCAATAGGTGGCAGTAAATATACGCCTTATTCCTAATCCAGTGACCGAATTATAAAAATTATGCGGAGAACTAAGCTTATTTTTATTTTTTTCAGTGAAGACTGGAAAAACAACGTGACTTGGTTGTCCTAGTGAAAATTTACTTTTGCAAATTACCAAATTATTTATTTATTTTTTCTTTTATCTATGCTAACAATGAACTTATTTATTTTATTTGTTCTTTTAATTTCTGACTTCACGCACCCTATTGTGAATTGCTCCCTTGGGAATTAAGCCGTGTTAGAATAGTTGTGAAACATGCAAATTTATTGTAGAATTAGATTTTATTTTCGGTATTTCGTGATAAGGTATCATTTGTAGTGCGGCAATTTTCTTTCCAATTGGCAAAAACAGACCAAAGAATGCAAATCTTGCAATTACCTTATATAACTAATCGCGCCGATTAAAATTTCTCAGCAGAACCGTCGCTCACATCGAAATGCAAAACGGCTAAATATGTATGGGGAAATGTCGCGTTTACGTTTTTCGGTGATGTCGCCTTTTATATGTCCTCAATCGGATGACACATTTTACTACAACCGCATTGGAAATGATAAATAGAGCAGTTCTGCTGCATGCATAGCATATACAACTTTCGAATCCCTCGACATTTTCAAATCATCAAAAATTATCAACTCATTGTCATTTAACTGATAACTTTCAATTCAGATGGAAAAATATTCACGTAGTTTCAAATTACAAAACAACAATCTCTTATATGAAATCATATTTCACATTCTTTCACATTTTTTTCAATTCTGATCTATACCGCATCAAAATTATAATTTTGTTCTTGAAAACTTTAGAACTCAAATTTTGATTATAATAACCCGAGGCATCTATTAATTCGGTTATTTGATCTAATTCTGACTAGACTGCTGAAAAGTTCTACAGTTGCAAATTATGTATAACAAAAGCGTCATTACTCATTCCACCATCGATTTTATAATAAGAGCAAACTTGTATGATGCAGCTATACAATTATTAGGTAATTTTTTCTATAATGGAACACACACTAGTCTCAGCTAAGTAAATTACTTAAATTTCTGCTTTTGATCATCAAATGAAAGAAAAACACGTTTTTTTTTTGTTATTTCTTTCTAAATTTATAATTTAAGAATAGTAGCTACTGTCATAGAACAATTTACAAAAAATTTTGAATTTGGCGCATCCACCATTTTTAAACATTTTTATCAAAGTCTATAAAATATTACAAACTAATGACTCCCTTGAACCAAAATTGCAAAGAAACATGCTCTTTTTCTTACTTTTTCTTAATTTTAAAAAGGTTACGTATAGTAGCGACTGCCATAGAACAATTTACAAAAAATTTTCCACCATTTTTCAACATTTTTATCAAAATTTATAGATGATTACAAAATAATGACTCATTTAAACCAATATTAAAAAAATACGTTTTTTTTGTTATTTCTTCTTAATTTTAAAGATCACAAATAGCGACTGTCATAGAACAATTTACTAAATATTTTGTCTTTGGCGCATCCACCATTTTTATCAAAATCTATAAAGTATTACCAAATAATGATTCCTTTGAACCAAAATTAAGAAAAAAACTTTAGATAGTGGGCTATCTAAAGTACTTGAAAATTTAAAAATTGCTGAAAATAGAGAAACTGCAGCAAATTATATTGTCTGAACAATTGTTTACAAAATTAACCTTCTCAATAGGCTCAATTGTGGTGGATTTGTCAGATTTTAGTGCGGCTGTAATATGATTACTTTCAAAGTAACTACTAGAAAGTTATTTATAATACCAACGCCATTGCGTTTGAAGATAGAACGACTACATTTTCATAATTATTAAGTATGCAAGGACTTTACAAGGCTTTTCCCGTTTTGTGCAACAGGATATGCAGCAGGTGTGAGTAATTTATAAATGGTATAAGTGCGTTTGGCATCATTTGTGATTATTTATAAAAATGTCAAAGGTTTTTTGCTTCTTTCTTTCTTTTTAATATAACATTCAATGTATTATAATTTCAATTATACCGCTTTCTCTGACAAATGGAACATTAGTCAATTTTATTGTTAATAATAATCAGAAATTATCAAAAGAAGTATGGCGTAACTACTTTCCAGGAAATGATATCGAAAGGCCAAAGATCGTATTAGCGATTGGTTACATTGTAAAATGGAATCTCGATGCATTTTTTTACTTGACCATCTTTAATTTGTGATAATTATCAATTTAACTTTATACAAAAATACAAAAAATTGTATCATCAGAAGACAATGAGTGAAAAAAATATACTAGAGGTCAAAAATAATGCAACATTTAGTAACCAAACTGAGTGGTCGGTGCATTTGCAAATAGTTTTCATTTCTTTGTGGTTGTGGCAATATTGTCCTCTTAATGATATGACAAATATGCATTAAATCAATTGGTTGAAAGTTAACTGGAGAGAGAGAGAGAGAGAAAGAAAAAGAAAGATTTCGCCAAGCAGCTCTTAAAAAAATAGATCAAAAAAAATTGTAAAAAATACAAAAGAAACTGCTATATAAAGTTTTTTTTACTACTTTTAAACATTTTATTAATTGAATAACAAAGGAGGTACATAATACCTAGCCAATAAAACATTTCAAAGATAAGGTAATATAAAGTGACTGCAACATAATTAGTTTACACTGTTTAATAGCCAAGGCGGAATATTAATCAATAATCAATCACAAAATAGCATTTTATTACCAGCATAAAATTAAGACATTTTACGAAGTTTCTGCTACAAAGCCATGGCGTAAAATTATTTCTACCCTTTACGCGTCTTGAAAGTAAGTAGTAGGAAATCAAAAAATTGTATTTGTAGCAGAAATACCATCTGTCAATCAAGCTAAATTAGTCTGGCATAATAATACGAGTGTAGCACAGTAAACCACTTTAGGCGGTTTTGCTATTAACAACAAATTATTTGGCATAATTACTATTATTTGTTCAATAATAAATAAAAATGGCTTATTTTAGTTTAAATAAGTTGGTTTAAGTGTTAAATGTCTTGAAGTTGATGATCTTTGCTTGTGTATAGTTAAATGCAATAGGTGGGTAAGACGTAGCATCTTTGAGTGTTATAAGTGCAAAAGTAGTGTTCTAAATTGGCTTCAAATGACAGATAATTTTATTTGTTATTTAGAAGCGAAAAACATGGAGGAGATCACGCAATGGACAGTGCGTTTAGCGGCTTAGCGGCCGCATTTAATAACAGTGTATCGATCATTCCGCTCCTGCAATTACCTAGCACCTTCTGCAAGCACCAGAGAACCCAAGAACCCAAGAGTGCCAAGAACCCAAGAAATCGGTTCTTGGGTCGCTATTCAGCTCTCGCGTGAGTCCCTCTGGCCTCTAACCATCGAACCATTTGTCAGCTTTTCGAGCCCGTAAGCTGCACTGTTCTATGATCCGTCACAAACATAAATTCTTACTGAGATGATTTATTCGTCAAAATTATCCGTAATACAACCCACACATGCCTTCTCCTATACTAGAATCTTCTATACTTGTCTCAGCTTCCGACACCTCATCAGGGACAGGCCCGATCATCTTCTGAGACAAATTTCGCAAATTCTTAGGTCAAAGCAAATGCCACACAATGTGCAGCCAATTATCTAATTAAAACAAAGATATTTAATTAAATCATTCCTAGCTTGTGATGCTTTAAAAGAAAATAATAATTAAATTTGAGGCTTAAGAGCTTTTTAAGTATTGAATATTTGTAAATACACTTAGTGACGTAAGAAACACAACACTTAAAAATCAGATTGATTTTGATATCATATCTCAAGTCTCAGTATAATAGCCATACTTAAAATTCTGCTCGATTACTAAACAATCTAGATACCTAATTAAATCATTGTAAATTGAAAATTGTAAATAATTTTCAAACAAGAGTCGACAAATTATCCAGAGCCGAAATAAACTTGTAATTTCAGATAAAATAAGATGTTTGAAAAAATTTTTAAGATAAAAATGTTATCGTATTGTTTTCGCATTACTTTAATACATAATTATTTCTTTTTTTTATAAGTAGTAAGGACCATATAGCGTTATTTTACCTAGAACTACTATAAGTTAATGTTGCGTAAGGCAACTTTCTACTAAAATATGCTACAACTAATTTAAATCTTTTTTCAAATAGTGAGAAAATGAATATAAATTGTAGCTTTTTTATTATTTTTGTACAGTTAATTTGAATAATTCTATATTAAGTTTTACTGATGAACTTTTCTGTTATTTTTGTAGAGTTAATTTCATATTAAGTTGTACTGATGAGTGCTAATAAGCGCGAGTCTATAAGCTTTCTGCTTTAAATAAATTTCAATCATGTTGCAAGCAATTTCAAATAAGAAGAGCAATTATAGATTTTAAAATAAATAAAAAATTTTTTTTTAATAATATTATTAGTATTAGCTACGCAGTTTTTCAAACAAAAAGGGTCTTAAGTCAGTGTTCAGTATTAGATTAGTTTTTGTTTCCAAAATCACAAATTTTATCTTTTCATGTAGGTAATATTATTAATTATTACATTTGTTGGTTTGGAACAAACATTTTCTATTGGTTTTCTTTGCATATGTCAAACCTTTGTCAAATTGTTTACATTTCAGCTTATTTTTCAATTTTAGCAAATGTTTACCTCTGTTATACTGTCAATATTGACAACTATTTTCATTTATTATGTGTCTCAATGTTGTGAGAAATAATATAGTTTAATATCGTACATTCTTTAACTACACCAGTCACATTTTTGTGAAAAACTCGAAAAATAAGCTATCGTTTCAATAAAATTGATATTGGAGACATAAAAGATAGTAAGCAAATTGACTGGCACTATATTAGCATTGAAAATCGCTTCCTCTACTGCAGCGATACAAAAAATCAATATCAAATTGGCTTTGACATAAAAGGCTTTAAGAAAAGGGTTTATCCATTCATTATCGATTGGCTAAAAGGTTAATATCATCAATTAAATTGAAATCTTTTTTTACAAATTGTGATATAATGCACCAACATAATTAATTATTCAATTTTGATTGTTATTTCTTATCTTGTAACGTGCTTTTCATTATAATTAGTAACACAAAATTCCAACTTAGATAAACCTAGAAATGATTAATCTAAAGCTTATGACGTCAGAGAGAACAAATTATTTGAGTCACGTACGATATTTCTCCAGTTTTTAATCTTAATGTATTACAGCCTAAAACAAAGCCTATGTTTTATGTCAAATCAGAATAACGATTTAGACAGATAACATATTTTAATGCTGTTTTTTATGAGTAATTACTGATAATACAAACCAAAAAGTGGCTAATATTATATATATTCTCAGCTGCTTTGTATTGTTGTAATAATAGCATAATATAATGTTGACCTCATATATCACACCGAAAACACAAACAGGACAGCCGTCACGCGGTAAAAGAAATATTTTTTCTCTAATCCACCATCTGAAATTGTGACGCATTTTTGCACAATATTCGAGCAAAATACAATAATTAATCTAAATCTTTAAACAAAAAATTAATAGTATAGTTAACACAAAGCAACGTTTTTGAAAAATATTGATCTCTGATCTTAAACGTGAGTTTTATACAGAAAAATGTTTATTAAGCTTATTATTCACATTAGATGCGCAGTGGTACAGTGAGAAACAAATGAGTCTGTGTTGCTTACCTGTTTAAGCTCTACTAGATTTACTATAAGTGTTTTATTGACACAAAAATTCCCTAGCTCTAAAGTTAGGGAGTTTTATCGAGTTTATTGTAATTACGAGCATAGAGGTTCATTAATAAAATTTTTATTTGTTGATGCTCAAATACTCGACTGTTTCGATACACAAGTGGTACATGATTAGTTGTGTACTTAATAGCATAAATACTTTGTCGGTTTCCGTCTATAGATTACGAGATCGCCTGCTATGTTTATTTATTTTAGTCCGATGTCGACAAGAAATTTAAATTTTGTTTATTACTGCTTCTTGTCTCTAAGTGAGAGATATGCTTTCCTGTTTGGGTAAAGCCAAAATGTTACACCCTTGTTTGGGGATGTTTACAATAAAGGTGATCAAATCTAATAAGTTGCAACTTGCAACCCAATCCAGAGTTCTAAAATAAACTGATCTAGAATCTAGATGAGTAATGACAAGATTTATTTTAAGCAGTCGAGAGAGACTGTTCCGTACAAAGATTTGTTGATTCAGAGATAACTCCTGAGAGAGGTAAAGCTATAAATCGTAACCCACGCCACTGCGATGTCATATGACAAGATGAAATTTAATTTTTGACATTGGTCAAAGTTTGATAATAGTAGTAGAGGCGTCGAGCTTGTTTTGACATTGTGTTTATTGAAGATGGAATTGCTGAAAGGGAGCATTAAGGACATCAATCATTTATGATGTATCGTAAGGGCATTAGCAACTTTTCAGTGGTGGTCCTTAAGAGAAATAGAAGCTTTATCATCAAAATAATACCTATATGAAAGTAATAATAATAATAGTTCTGTTGTAGAGACTCGACGTTGGCGTGGATACTGCTGTTAGATTTTATATTCAAGGATCGATTTTGAAATGATATTTTATGACATGTTAAAGTAATAAAAACATATAAACGTCAGATTAAATTTATTTGTAACATAAAGTGGTTTTAACAGGTCGTGAATAGTTTTGTATGTATACACAAGTAGGTTTTGAAGATACACCTATTATACAACGGTTAGACAAATTTAATTTATAGAATCAAACCGCATAAAATATTGCTGCTGCGTTTTTAATTAATTGTATTCGTATCATTGAATCAAATTTTAATCTAGAATTAATTACCTTTTTCTCTTATTAATTTTTATTATTTTTACCGTTAGCAACTCCGGCTCACTCATTTGTAATCATTATTTAGAAATCAATTCTTATTCAATCTAGTACTTACTATTCCAATTAATTCATTCCAAATGTCCCGCAACTAACGTCCAATTATAGTACAAAACTGAAAAATCTTTACGGGCCTAGCAGATATTTTCTTGTATATCAAATTAATTTCATAAGATCAACGCAAATTCATTCAAACTATCTTTAAACTTTGACATGTTCCGTTCTTATTTGAGAACAAACTTGTCTGCTTCGAAGTTTGTTTATAACTCTTTGGCAAGTCGCAACAGTTTCTAATAGATGTTTTTTTATTTGATATAATGTTTTATTATATATAATTTTGTAATCATTATTTTTGATTTTTTTTGTAAAGCTACAATTAGACTTAAGATAAGGATTTTGAGAATTGTGTGAAATAAAAAGTTATAAATTAAAGCGGCTCATATACCAGATGTTTTTTTATTCGATATAGTGTTTTTATTATACATATATAATTTTGTAATCATTATTTTTGATTTGTAATCATTAATTTTGATTTTTTTTATAAAGCTACAATTAGACTTAAAATAAGGATTTTAAAAATTGTGTGAAATAAAAAGTTTAAAATTAAAACGGCTTATATACCGTTTTAATTTTAAACTTTTAGATGAAATTAAATGCGTTCTAAAAAGTGAATCAATTTTTATATTAAATATTGATAGATATAGATTAAATTTTAATAAAATAGTTGAAAATGGTGGATGCGCCAAATACGAAATTTTTAATAAATTGTTCAATGACAGTCGCTACGGTTCTTAATCTTTAAAATTAAGAAGAAATCACAAGAAAAGGCTATTTTTTATAAATTTTGGTTGAAATGAGAATTATTTTCTTAAATTGCTTCTGAAACTAATTGAAGGTCTGTTTGTATTTTGTTGAGAAAATAATATTGTCATATTATTACTTGACAAAGACCGTACTGAATGTAGCAAAATTGCTGTGCCTTCGGATTGGTTGAGCGTAATAGTAATACCGGTTAATGTCCAATAGGAACATATCGTTTGAACGCTGTGTTGCGATGCAAGGCGGATTTCGGCGCAAAATGTATCTGCACGTAAAGAAATCGGCTTTGTACTTATTATATTCCTAATTAGTAGCAAAATTTGTCTAGTATTTTTTTTCTCTCGTTATGGAAAAATGAAACTAGTAGAGATCTACGAAAGTAGATTTTAATTGCGCTTACAGTCGCGTCCAATTTCTGAGAAAAATGTGAATAATTCACAAGTTTTTTGCTCAATTATTCCTGAAAAATGTGTCGCGAGCGTTAGTATTCAAACAGGTTGACTATTTTCTATTGGAATTTAAGTGAAGCAGTAAATTGTATCTCATAGAGAATTCGTGCAAAATGATAAACGATAAGTCGGTTGAAAGCGATGCAAATAAGCTCATTGAGATATGAGCTTGCAAGTTGCAAGTAACAAGCGACGGTGGTTTATTTTTCAAAGAAATAATTTCAGGATGTCACTAAATCTTGCGCCTACAAATTAATTAATTATACGCCAAAGTAGACGCGCTGCTTGTTGCAATTACAAAAATGCCAGACGTATTTGCACAAAACAACTTCTGTAATTTTATTAACATTAATGAGTGTAGTTACACCATTTTTGCTCGATGCAAAAATCGCTAAAACAGGTAAAGAAGTGATGTTGCATTTGGAAAAATAAAATTAAGTGGAATAAAACCGGTCGCTCTACTGCTACACCTGCTTTTCAATATTATTAGTTGAATTTAATCTCATCTGCTGGAATTCATTCATTGACAATATTGCTGAAATTCCTCCTTTTTTTTTGGTCTGTTTCTGAGTGCTTTCGACTGCTACATTATTACAATACTAAAAGCATTGCCGCTTTTTTAATTTATTACTAATATTAACAACTATCTATATTTAACGCATCATCAACTTTCCAAAAAAGAGATCAAAACTAAATGCACTATTAAAAATTGCCAATTATTAAAGGCAATTATTGCAAAACAATAGAGTTTGTCTAAAATACAAGAAAATACTGGTTTTTCAAATTCGATCTGGTCTATCACAATGTAAGAACAATAAATAGGCAGTTATATAACCGAAATAAAAAAATATACTAAGTAAATTGTAGTAGAGTATTATAAGATCCTAAAGATAAGGTAACAAAAATAATTAGAGAGACTGTGGTTTTAAAAAACCTGACCTGACCTAACCGGAAAATCGATTTATTGCCGACCAATATTTTGTCTCATGTCTGATAATTATGTTCAATTTAGCCTAAATTTATTAAAGTGTTAAAATTATTCTTTGCTTCACCTTTTAAAGCACATTTTAGTGCTTTGAGCTACAAATTTGGTAGATAATTAACTTGGAATGGCAGCAAAAAATTGAAAATTAATGAATTTAGTGGTATGGGACATGTCAAATTTTGAAATTAATGTGGATGAAGGCCGACGAAAATATGATTTCTTTGAATTAGTTGACAGACCTTACATAAATCTGAAAGGTTTAGCACAGTGGAGCGTTAAATAATAGGCGAAACATGATCTGTACATGTTGTGCACCACTCACGCACATTGTACATATGATCAATATAATATACAGTGGAATTTAAAAATAAAAATGAGGGGCTATTATTTTCCTCCCTTCACTGTATAGCCTGTCATAAACAATAACTGGAATCCGAAATACGCTCGCACGTTACGTGTGCAAAAATGCTGTTCTCACAATCTGTTAAAGAGTTGCTCAAAGCAAAACTCATCCTGCTACCCAACAAAGACGAAATTTTTCAAATTCATCATGATTAAGCTCAACATGAATAAATCTATTGATAAAACTAGTGCAGCTTCAGCTTATTACTAGTAATTTCAAATTCCTCGAATTCTCACTCATGAAAGGCTCCTCTACACGTTTGACAATTTTCAATAGTTTTTAATTTGAGTCGGGAGTCACTTGCTGGAAAATTCCTTGTATTTTGATGTTATTTTTGTCGGAAAATGCCACAATTGATACGGGATTGGTTTGGAAAGCGGCGAAATAATTGTACGTTGCATAAGTCGAAACTTAAATACCAAATTGATCTATAACACGAAAAATCAAATTCTCTCTTTACACACTGATCCCTCACGCAATGCCTCTCTAATCCTAAATAACTGTAATTATTATCAATGAGAAGACATAAATCCTAAGTTAAGTATGGTCTTATCTAAAATGTAGAATTCTGGATATTCCGTTATGTGAGTAGAAAATTAAACCTCACAAAAAGTTGGAATGGAAATGCTCAAATTTGATTTGTAGCTTCAACATACCATCTTACTCTTTCTCTATTCAAACAACACATTTTATCAACATCTAAAGCTTATTTTAATACCAAAACTATTGTAAAATAAAAACGAACAGCTTGATAGATTTGTGCTTATGATAGCTGAAATGATGTGTCATATTAGTCCGGTCGGAGCCTTTTTTTGTCAAAATAATTGTCAATCCCAAACGTCATTTAGTTATTTTTAGTTGAAAATAAGTATTTTCACAATAGAACATGTTTTTGTTTCAATTATCAAAACCGCACTAATAAACCTTGTATTTAATTAATTGAACTGGGGTTAAGTATGGCCCCAAACCTGGCTCCACCTAGTAAAAACTCGCCGTCAATTATTGTGAAATGTACACTATAATTTAGTCTAATGTTTAAATAATCAGAATGGCAAATTTAGAGTCTTAATTATTTAAATTTGGGAGCGGTTAGTGGAATAGAAGTCCAGTTTGGACGGAGGATCTTGGGCCAATGCGAGATCCATTAGATTATTACACAATAATTACTTAATGGTCTAAAGTGATTTTTGTTGCTAATATGAAGTACTTTAAAGCAGCAATTTCGGTATCAAAAAGTATTTGAGCAAGCGCGACTTCAAAACCAATAGTTAAAAATATACGGTTTTTTTATTCTACTAATTGACAGTTTTGATTTAAAATGTTCTGCAAATATCGCTACATCAATGGAGAAACGATTATTTTGAAATTCGAATTTAATGCTTTTATAATACGAGCAATTAGTTTAATAAATGTATAGATATACTTTCATTTTTCTTTTTGTGATGGATCTGCTGGAGAAAGTGACGAAATTTCCATACTTTGCACAACAGCGGCGAAAAACATAATTATCAGCCTAAACAAAGCTACACAAAGAAATAAATAGAAATTTTTTAAACAACAAAATGTCATGCAATATCCAGAAATATATGTCTAAAGGTCTAAGAACTTACACATAATTTTTCTCGTCAGTGAATTCAAAATATCTATATATATAAAAGAAAGTCTGTTAGTTACTCCACTTATAACTCAAGAACGGCTTTACCGATATGGTTGAAAATTGGTGAGGTGGTAGCTTAGAGCCAGGAGACGGACATAGGATACTTTTTATTCCAGAAACCACTCTCTAAAAGAGGGGTGAAAGTCAAATGTGAAATGCGATGTCGGAAACGTTCGGTGAGGCTCGACAAATTACCGAGAAATTTGACGCAACCACGAAGAAGCGTTTACATTAAAATTTATTTGACGTGGCTCAAGAAACTTTCCCAAACTTGGATTTCTATATCAATTATAGTTTAGAGCCAGGAGAAGGACATAGGATACTTTTCATCCCGTTCGACATGAAACGCATTCCCGTGTGACTTGACATGAAACGTCAGTCACTATAAAACGTGGAATAATGACAGCTATGTAATTGACGTATAATGACAGATATGTAATGACGTATGAATGACAATTTGATATTTGTAAGAAATCAATAATAAAACTATTTCTATTAAATAAATAATTAACAATTATAATGTAATGATAGTGCCGTTGCCCATTCGTAAAAAGTGAAGTGAACTATAAAACTCGGTATGGTTAAAAATTTTAGTTTTTAGGTGAAGTGAAGTTTAATTAATAATGCTGGCGAACAAGACGAACGAATCTTTCCCGACAAAGCCGTGATGCAAGAAGAATACGAAATACTGCAAATGAAAGGACTGAAGAAGAACAAGAAATTGCACGTGAACAGCGCCGCGATAGTATGGCTCGACTTCGTGCTTCTCAATCACGAGAGCAAAGTGAAGCAGCCCGTGAAACAGCTCGGTTGGCAATGCAGAATCGTCGAGCGAACAACAGAGGTCAACAAATAGATAATTTGCGACGCAGAACAAGATATTTATCAAGTGCTGATTTGAATCGAGCAGCGAGTTTATTAATATTAATAAATATTTAAGAATATTAATAAAATATTTAATTAAATATTAATAATTATTTTAATATTTAATAATATTTAATAATTTTTAATTATTAATTAGAAAAAATTAATAAAACTAAATAATTATAAACAGCTACTTTTTATTAACAAAGGGATGAAAAGGGGAGGGATAGAGACAAAAAATAATATGTATCAATATATAATTTTCAAAGATTTTGGTTTGCTTATTTTAAAAATAATATCTATGTTTAGGCGGAACAAAGTTCGCCGGGCCAGCTAGTTATTTTAATAAATAAATAATAAAATTATTATGTCTCGTCAGTGAGACTTTTTAAAAAAAATGAAATTAATTAAAAAACCTTCTTATATAAAGAACTGTCGCCACATTTTGTAAGTGTCACAACTTATTGATTGTAAAATATATTAAAAATTCTTAAAAATGTGTCAACATTGTCAACAACTTTTTATTTCCTTAGGGCTTGTATATCGCATTTTAATTATTGTAGTTTTTGATTATCATTGGTAAGCCTGTCTGCTGTTTTTTATTATTATTTTTGTTATTTTTTTTCAAATATCATTTTATTTTTAGATAATCTAATCCTGCGCTGGTGGAAAACCGCCTTTTACAATTTTATTAGTTTCACATCACCTTTGCTACATTTAAAACTTTTCTAAATTTGTAGTGTTCTGATTTTATGGACCAATAAATGTTTCACTGATGAGAGCTAGTGACGTGAGTCTACCTAGTATTTGTTTTGAATAAACTTGATTTGACTGATACTTTTTGATCATATTTAAGGTATAAATAAAATGACGTTCTTAACTGTTTTTAATTGCATTTTGAAATTTACTATAAATTCTGTTGGAACTAGACAAATGACTAATTAATCTGTCCTTTATGTAATAAATGTTATTGAATTAATCATATCATTTTCAGACAAGCTACCACTGCATTAAACTGTAAAAAATGGTTTAGGCATTGTCTGAACTGAATTAGTAATAGTAAATGAGTTAAAAATTACAATTAGGGCTTAAGTTACGCAAATTAGCTTTTAAATAAGCGAATATGGCGACTTTGGCACAATGAGAAAGAGCGGTGATTTGAATTTGATAGTATTTTAATCATAGTATCTACATGAAAATAATTTTATAATTTACCTCAATTTAATGCAATTTTCTTTTATTTCGGTTAAATTCAACAGGCGAGAAAATTTTGTTTTATTTTCGCGGAAACCCGTTTTTAATAAACCAAAAGTAGTGCTTAACGCTTTGGCAACATTGTTTGAAAGAGGAATAAAAGCAAAAAGTGAATATCGTTTTTGCATCATACAGCAACAGTGGCGTAGTTGAAAATCAAATTTATTTGAATTTTGACGATAATTTTCGAGAAGTGTTAATTTTCGAGCACCTGTCAGCGGACCATATTTGGAAAAAATAAGTACTTTGAAGTTCAGCAGCTGCAAACTAAAACAATTTGGCTTTTGTTGATGACGCTATAGAAACTAACGTAATAGACTCTTTTAAAAATATTAACTATGCTTTACATTTTGTGATTGACATCACTTCCACTACCGTTTCACTTTAATTACTTCAATTATAAAACTTGCACAAAGCGTTTACATTTTTAAATTTCCTTCTACGAACCATTTATTGACACATTGACAGGTGATCAAAAGAATCGCCTACATCATGTTTTCCAACTAATTACACTCCACTACAATAATCTAACAATAATTTAACTTTACCTAAATATTCTACGATAAATATCTTCTCAAATGCTCAATAAATAAAAAAATCATATACCCGCAAATACCGCATATAATAAAATAGATACAAACTTACAACAAATATAATATAACTAAAAAGTAATAAAACAATTTAACTAAAATTTTTTGTTTATTTTTTATTTTGTTTTTCTCGCTTTGTTATCAAAACTGGCATCAACAAAAACAAGCGAACATAGAAAACATTTAAAATATTTGTAAGTCACAAACGAATTACAATATATCTGGGTAATGCTTTTTCTTTACCATTCTAGATTTAGAGGTGCTATTCTCAAAAATGAGTTACAAAATTGTTTTGTATGAGCGTAGGCTTTTATTATTGATATAGATCTATATATCTAACATAACCTATAAATTGTACACAGATCTTATCAAATTTTTATAACTTTGAGAAAAAAATGAAAATGAGATAAAGCCTTAAATTTAGAGTAATCACAAAATATTTATTTTGGTTAAGAAAGTAGTTCAGTCATTGATTGAAAAATCAGTATAAATAAAACATTTTTGAGTAATTTCTCGGCTTTTCGTCGCACACAATGGCGTTGAACTTAATGCACCAATTTTCGGATTCAAATCACAGCTGGCTTTTGTTTTTTTTTTTAATAAAAATATTTTAATTGGATAAAATACATAAAAGTTTCTTTTTGAGCAGCGTACTACACTGTCAACACTTCAACTATTTAGCATAAACTCCTAAAGTAAATTTGCTGTTCTACGCCCGAATTGGTTTGTTTCTGGTCAATTAGACACTTTAGGAAAATTAAGTATTAAAAGCAAAAGTCACAAAAATTTTATTCAAAAGTAAAATATTGCAATATGCAAATATCAAGTTTAACTCTAAAAGTAAAACATCCTTTTGCATTAATTAAGCGGAAAAATAGAAGGAAATAATGAGTAAATAAAATATCAAAAATTTTATTGAAAATCTTATTCAATAAACAAAAGTTGTTTTACTGTGGAAACAAACATAGACAGGTAATTATTTATAAGAATTTAACAGACCAACACTGGTTAGAGTATAAATAATAGTTTTGCAACAAGAATGTTCAAGGAAAAATAATTTATTATTCGAGCGAATAAATTTAGTTTAGGTTAAGCATTGAGGATTAGATTAGAAAATATCTTAGACTTTATAAAAATCTATAACAATTTTCTTTCTCAAGAAGATTGTCGGACCGGAACCAATATTCTGTTTTTCGACCATTGAGGAACAAACTTTCCAATAAAAACAGTTTTTTAATATCTTTCTCGGAAAGCGGAAACGGTTAAAAAGCATGCAACTCCAATGCTTGGCTAGAGTTTGACAATATGTTATAATCAGCCATTAGGAATTCGATCAAAAATATTGGCACGTACTAATTATTGGCTAAAAGCCTTTTCAAACTTAGCAAAACTTGCAAATCGATGAAAGCTTTTTGTCGGTTGTAAGGCACTAAACTGAAACAGAGTTTTTAGACTGTAAAATCTACATAAAAAAAAAGTCATCAAAAATTTAACCAAACGAAATTAAACGTATTTTCCAGAAAGTTAGCTGGGTGAAATCTGCTGGAAATGTAGTGTTTAGGGCTGGAATTGAAAGTGTCAGGATTGCAAATCTCGCGTAGGCTCAGTTTTCCTTTCGTTGGCTATAGATAGGGTTTATTATATTGAGTTAAATCAGAAACCGTAAAATCAGCCCGGAGTGCGTTAGATTTGTTTAACTAGAATCTGTCATCATTGATGTTGAATACAAAGTGTTTGATTTGTGACTTTGCAGCGAAATCACATTAGCAATAAAAGCACAGCCAAATTTTCCTATTTTCCATATTTGTCTTGTCTTACCCCACATAGAAAAAAATTTTAATATTTTTACTTGCAGGTTGAACACTTTTTTAAAAAAGATCTTTATTCAATATATTTTTTAAATTCTTCTTACAAAATTCATGTTTTCATAGTGCTTTAAGCGAGCTCGCACTATATAGTAAGCGCTCAAAATAATAAATATAGAAAAACTTATTTATCAAACAGAAAGCACCAAAAAATGAAAAATAAATGTTTAGATTTAGATGTGAAAATACAGAAAGTCTGTTCAGAAAAAGACAATAAAAAATAAAATAGAAATAATATTAAAATAACATAATTTAAAAGAACTATTTTATTATCAACAACTACGTTTATGCCTGATAGATCTTTGAGACTGGAAGCCAACAAAAGTTTGGCTAAAGCTAGAAGTTTAGTGATAGTCAAATACGGTTGTTACTGCATTGCTGCTGTTGATTACTGGAAGCAGCTACAAGAAATGTCATATAAAATAATATTGTTTTCAGTGATAAGTTTCGGTTTTGCTTTAGTCATGATAATCGGACAAAAATCAGAAGACACAAAGAAGAACGCTACAAATTGTCGGGTCGTATAGATTGCACTAAAATATTAACTTAAAATGTTAATGCAATATTTTTTCTATACTCTGCCAATTATAATTATTGCGGTCATGGAAATAGTAAAAACAAATTTTTAGAACATTAGAGAATGTTGCTTTGTTTGACGCGTCTGCCTATTAAATAATTTGAAATCCAATGAAATAATCACTAAAACACACAAATGCTTTCAATGCTCGAATAAAGTATTTGATAGAGTTTGCCTTTGTTGTGTTTATTTTAATAGTTTTGCTTTAGATACAATTGACAATACAACGTGATCAATTTCATCATTTTACAGCGAAATACATTATTTCTAAATATTGTAATTTTTTTCCAACCATAAGATTACATTCGAATAATAGCTTTATTCTAAATTGCATTTTCTGGACTGGATATTGTTCAATAAATTTGCTTTTAAATTAGTTTATAATACCAGACCATCAGCTCGCTAGATTTAATCCCAAAATAAAACTGGAAATAATGAAATACTTCTGGGATTTGCGAATCCATTGTAATGAGTAGGACAAAAAAAATATATTTAGCCAACCTAACGAGCTTTATGGAACAATCGCGCTTTTTTCTGCTACAGATCTGATATTGCTCAAGACAACTTACATTATATCAATTGTGCGTCAATAAAAGCTCTGTGGTTAATTGAATTCGAATTGCTTTATTAATAATAATAATTATAATTTCGACCAAATTTCACATGCTTGAAAGCTATAAAGCTCTAACATTATTAATAAAGTTAAATTAAATTAATTACATACGTGAAAACAAGATATTTATTTTAAAATCGAAAAAATACTTTTAGTTGAAAAAGTCGAAAATGTCAAATATCAAGTTTTTATAAGTCTGTTTTAATATCCTCCTACATTGCAAATTTTTTGCTCTATTTGCTCTTAGAGATCTGTAACAAAATGAACAAAAATAAGGATTTCTAAAATAAAGAAAATTAGTGAGCATACGCTTTTTATTTTTGTTATAAAGGTTAACTGTTTTTTAATCTCGTACTAAAATCGCAAATGTAAACTTGATTTTTATTTTATTAATCATTTATTTTACCTAATATGTTAAAAATTCAATATAAACTTTGTTTTCTGTAACAACATTATTTAAAAATGAAAGATAACCAAATTATCAATAAGAAACATAGGAAAATTACATAACAAATAAAATAAAGCAAAACATGCGAAAGAGAGAAACAACAATAAAAACAACAAAAAGTCAAAATAAAATTTGATAATACTTTAATAACGAAAAAGAGGAATAAAAAGACATAACGAGCAAAACCAAATAGCTAAAACATTTCAAGAAACGTTTACAAAACGGCAAGAATAATCAATCTCGTACTAAAATCGCAAATGAAAACTTGTTTTTTATATTATTAATCATTTATTTTATCTAATATGTTAAAAATTTAATATAAATTTTGTTTTCTGTAACAACATTATTTAAATATGAAAGATAACCGAATTATCAATAAGAAACATAAGAAAAATTACATAACCAATACAATAAAGCAAAACATGCGAAAGAGAGAAACAACAATAAAAACCACAAAAAGTCAAAATAAAAATTGATAATGATTTAATAAGGAAAAAGAGGAAAAAAGGGAGATAACAAGCAAAAACAAATGGCTGATACATTTCAAAAAAACTCTTACAAAACGGCAAGAATAATCAATCTTGTACTAAAATCGCAAATGTAGACTTGTTCTTTATTTTAATCATCATTTATTTTACCTAATATGTTAAAAATTTAATATAAATTTTGTTTTTTGTAACAACATTATTTAAATATGCAAAAGAGAGAAACAAAAATAAAAACAACAAAAAAAAACAAAATAAAAATTGATAATGCTTTAATAGGGAAAAAGAGGAAAAAAGAGAGATAACAAGCAAAAACAAATGGGTACATTTCAAAAAACTCTTACAAAACGACAAGAATAATCAGTCTTGTACTAAAATTGCAAATGTAGACTTGTTTTTTATATTATTAATCGTTTATTTTACCTAATATGTTAAAAATTCAATATAAATTTTGATTTCTGTATCAACATTATTTAAATATGAAAGATAACCGGATTATCAATAAGAAACATAAAAAAATTACATAACAAATAAAATAAAGCAAAACATGCAAAAGAGAGAAACAAAAATAAAAACAACAAAAAGTCAAAATAAAATTTGATAATACTTTAATAAGGAAAAAGAGGAAAAAAGAGACATAACGAGCAAAACCAAATGGCTGAAACATTTCAAAAAACTCTTACAAAACTGCTAGAATAATCAATCTTGTACTAAAATCGCAAATGTAAACTTGTTTTTTATATTATTAATCATTTATTTTATCTAATATGTTAAAAATTTAATATGAATTTTGTTTTCTGTAACAACATTATTTAAATATGAAAGATAACCGAATTATCAATAAGAAACATAAGAAAAATTACATAACCAATACAATAAAGCAAAACATGCGAAAGAGAGAAACAACAATAAAAACCACAAAAAGTCAAAATAAAAATTGATAATGATTTAATAAGGAAAAAGAGGAAAAAAGGGAGATAACAAGCAAAAACAAATGGCTGATACATTTCAAAAAACTCTTACAAAACGGCAAGAATAATCAATCTTGTACTAAAATCGCAAATGTAGACTTGTTCTTTATTTTAATGATCATTTATTTTACCTAATATGTTAAAAATTTAATATAAATTTTGTTTTTTGTAACAACATTATTTAAATATGCAAAAGAGAGAAACAAAAATAAAAACAACAAAAAAAAACAAAATAAAAATTGATAATGCTTTAATAGGGAAAAAGAGGAAAAAAGAGAGATAACAAGCAAAAACAAATGGATACATTTCAAAAAACTCTTACAAAACGACAAGAATAATCAGTCTTGTACTAAAATTGCAAATGTAGACTTGTTTTTTATATTATTAATCGTTTATTTTACCTAATATGTTAAAAATTCAATATAAATTTTGATTTCTGTATCAACATTATTTAAATATGAAAGATAACCGAATTATCAATAAGAAACATAAGAAAATTGCATAACAAATAAAATAAAGCAAAACATGCAAAAGAGAGAAACAAAAATAAAAACAACAAAAAGTCAAAATAAAATTTGATAATACTTTAATAAGGAAAAAGAGGAAAAAAGAGACATAACGAGCAAAACCAAATGGCTGAAACATTTCAAAAAACTCTTACAAAACTGCTAGAATAATCAATCTTGTACTAAAATCGCAAATGTAGACTTATTTTTTATTTTATTAATCATTTATTTTATCTAATATGTTAAAAATTTAATATAAATTTTGTTTTCTGTAACAACATTATTTAAATATAAAAGATAACCAAATTATCAATAAGAAACATAGGAAAATAGAGCAAAACATGCAAAAGAGAGAAACAACAATAAAAAGTCCAAATAAAATTTCATAATACTTTGATAAAGAAAAAAAGGAAAAAAAGGAGATAACGAGCAAAACCAAATGGCTAAAACATTTAAAAAAAATGTTACAAAACGGCAAGAATAATCAATCTCGTTCTAAAATCGCAAATGTAGACTTGTTTTTTATTTTATTAATCAATTATTTTACCTAATATGTTAAAAATTCAATATAGATTTTGTTTACAACATTATTTAAATATGAAAAATAACCGAATTATCAATAAGAAACATAAATAACAAATAATATAAAGCAAAACATGCAAAAGAGAGAAACAACAATAAAAACAATAAAAAGTCCAAATAAAATTTCATAATACTTTAATAAGGAAAAAGAGGAAAAAAAGGAGATAACGAGCAAAATCAAATGGCTGATACATTTTAAAAAACTCTTACAAAACGGTAAGAATAATCAATCTCGTTCTAAAATCGCAAATTTAAACTTGATTTTTATTTTATTAATCATTTATTTTACCTAATATGTTAAAAATTCAACATAAATTTTGTTTTCTGTAACAACATTATTTAAATATGAAAGATAACCGAATTATCAATAAGAAACATAAGAAAATTACATAACAAATAAAATAAAGCAAAACATGCAAAAGAGAGAAACAACAACAAAAACAACAAAAAGTCAAAATAAAATTTGATAATACTTTAATAAGGAAAAAGAGGAAAAAAGAGAAATAACGAGCAAAACCAAATGGCTCTTAAAAAACTCTTACAAAACGGCAAGAATAATCAATCTCGTACTAAAATTGCAAATGTAGACTTGTTTTTTATATTATTAATCATTTATTTTACCAAATATGTTGAAAATTCAATTTAAATTTTGTTTTCTGTAACAACATTATTTAAATATAAAAGATAACCGAATTATCAATAAGAAACGTAGAAAAATTACATAACAAATAAAATAAAGCAAAACATGCGAAAGAGAAAAACAACAAAAAGTCAAAATAAAATTACATAATATTTTAATATGGAAAAAGAGGAAAAAAGAGAGATAACGAGCAAAAACAAATAGCTGATACATTTTAAAAAACTCTTACAAAACGGCAAAAATAATCAGAAAATAAAACAATAAAAAAGAAAAATATCTCAATAAGATGTATGCAATAAATGTAGTAGAAAAATTAATAAAAAACATAAAAAAATAGAGAAGATTACCAGGCTGGTCAACAGAAATACTATAAAGAGAAGACATAAACAGACATAAACTAACAAGAAAAAAATAGAGAAATTAGAGAAAGCAGACTTATCGGAGCCAATAATAGTATTGAGATTTATAGAAGATTTAATATAATACAGAAATATAGAAGGATTGCCTAGGTATGTAAAAAGAGAAAATAAGAGAAAAATTATAGCAAAATTTAGATGCGGGAATAAAGAGGGAGTGAAAAATCGAGAGAAAACGCATTTTTTGGTATTGAAGCTCCAGTATAAAATGTTTAATAATTTTTTTTTAATAATATTAATTTTGTTAAAAAAGTTTTTAGTGTAGACATTATAAATGCTTCAAAGAAACCGCAGATATACTTAATTATCAGTTTGCCACTGCCCACGACGCGTTTCTGTAATGAAAGACCATCACAATTTAATCAAAAGCTGCATCAGTGCTTTGGCAAGCAACTCCCTTATCTAATTATTCTCACAAATACTTAAAGCAAATACACTTTTATGAATTTCTGGCAAACATCTGACAAGACATCGTCGGTGCCTTAACGAAGCTGGATTTAACGCAAACACGTCTATTTCTACAACAAGATCATTATTGGGATAAACACTGTAAAAATTAATTTTCCAGAATGAAAGCAAATTTGAAATATTTGTTGAGTGGAGAGGCTTAGATAAAAACAAGAATGTCTAGACTTCATTGATTGCTCAAGTTTTTGAAGTTGATTCGAGTAAAAGAATTCGAGTAAACGTGTCATATTGTTTTCTTCTAAACTTTTTAAGTGTGAAACCTTCTAAAAGGAGAATATATCGACCGCAAATGTTCATGTCCGGTTGAACAGTTTGCTTAATTTTTAATTCAACAGAAGCTTGTATAGTGCTTCTAAAATTACAAGATCCGTAAGTTTTCTAATAAATTAAAAACAAATGTAATATATCAGGTTATCTTCTACCTTCAAGAATTTGTTTACTATATATCATGGCAACCCTATAGATATAGATGATGGATGAACTGTATACGCAGCTGGGGTTTGCAATTATAACTTTCAATAAACCAGAAATTTTTCCTATGTAATATTTTATGAATTAACTCGGTTTTCCACAGTTTTCCAACGTCAGCATGTTTCTAATTAAAATTGAGTGTTGCTAGAGTATACAGGCTTATGTCACTAAAGGTCGGTTGCGGTGGCGGAGCCATTGGTTCAAGATTGTATAAAATAACTCGTGTTAAGTGGAAACTTCTATTGTGATTTCCATTCAAACCAGATCGATTACACTTGAAAAACTCATCGCAATTTTATTTTTTCTTCACGCCAGCCGTTTGTAATTTTATTCATTTAAATTTTAAAAACCTATAATAATCTGGGATGCGTCTGGAGCTCAATCTCAATTAACATATTGCACAAACTGACTTCGTTTGCTTTTGTTCAATTCTATTTTTCAGCCAAATGATTTAGAAATTTATTCAACCTCACAATCGATTTTAGAACCGATAATTTTATATTCTTTTTGATTGAAAGAAATTAGAAAATAATTAATTATAATTTTAGTATTATTATGTTAAACACGTTTAATAACAATAACTAAAACAATCACACGAAAATATGATTACTACAAAAAAAAATCACTATCAAACACTATTTCTTTCCAATTCTATTAAATTTTTTTCTTCTTTCTTCTATTATGTCTCTTTTTATGTTTTACCCAACTTTTTATGTTTAACGATTTTTAAACATTTTTCAAAGAGTTTTAGAAGGATTTGGGAGAACTGAATCTAATTAACTCGTTATATTTTCTACCTGGCTCTGAAAACTTTTAATATTTTTTACTGCTTTTTCAACTTATTCTAGTGTTATGTGAGTTTTAAAGCTATTTAAAATTTTTTTATTAATTTAAGCCTTTTTTAAAGAGTTTTGGAAGGATTTCTACAAGTATTGTGGGACTAAATCTAATTAACTCTAGATATGTTTTTCCTGGCCTTAAAAACTTTTAATTTTTTTACTGTTTTTCCTACTCTTTCTACTGTTAAGTGAAGTTTTGAGTAATTGTTTAAAAAAATTTTTTTTATTTAAAGGTTTTTAAAGAGTTTTGAAAGCATTTTTAGAAATTTTGTGAAACTGTATCTAATTAACTCCAAATATATTCTTCCTGGCTCTGAGGACTTATTTATTACAGTTTTTTCTACTTTTTCTTTTGTTAAGTGAGTCTTTAAGTCATTTTTTAAAAAAACTTTTTAGATTTAAACATTTTTCAAAAAATTTCTACAAGTTTTTTGGAAATAAATCTAATTAACACTAGATATATTTTTCCTGCCATTGAAAACTTTTAATTTTTTTACTATTTTTTCTACTTTTTCTAGTGTTAGGTGAGGTTTTGAGTTATTGTTTAAGAAAACTTTTTTTATTCAAAGTTTTTTAAAGAGTTTTGAAAGCATTTTTAGAAGTTTTGTAAAACTGTATCTAATTAACTATAAATATATTCTTCCTGGCTCTGAAGACTTATTTATTACTGTTTTTCCAATTTTTTCTTCTGTTAAGTGAGTCTTTGAGTCATTTTTTAGGAAAACTTTTTTGATTTAAACATTTTTCAAAAAATTTCTACAAGTTTTTTGGAAATACATATATCTAATTAACTCTAGATATATTTTTCCTGCGATTAAAAACTTATAATTTTTTTACTGTTTTTTCTACTTTTTCTAGTGCTAGGTGAGGTTTTGGGTTATTGTTTAAGAAAACTTTTTTTATTTAAAGTTTTTTATAGAGTTTTGAAAGCATTTTTAGAAGTTTTGTGAAACTGTATCTAATTAACTGTAAATATATTCTACCTGGCTCTGAGGACTTATTTATTACTGTTTTTCTTTTTTTTGTTTTGTTAAATGAGTCTTTGAGTAAATTTTTTTAAAAAAATTTTTAATTTAAACATTTTTCAAAAAATTTTTACAAGTTTTTTGGAAATATATCTCAAAGATATATTTTTCCTGACATTAAAAACTTTTAAATTTTTTACTGTTTTTTCTACTTTTTCTAGTGTTAAGTAAAGTTTTGAGTTATTGTTTATAAAAACTTTTTATTTAAAGTTTTTAAAGAGTTTTGAAAGCATTTTTAGATGTTTTGTTGAACTGTATCTAATTAACTCCAATTATATTCTTCTTGGCTCTGAGGACTTTTTTATTACTGTTTTTCCTACGTTTTCTTGTGATAAGTGAGTCTTTGAGTCATTTTTTAGAAAAACTTTTTTAATTTAAACATTTTTCAAAGAGTTTTGGAAGAATTTCTACAAGTTTTGTGGAACTATTTCTAATTAACTCTAGATATATTTTTCCTGGCAATAAAAACTTTAAATTTTTTTTTTGTTTTTTTCTTACTTTTTCTGGTGTTATGTGGGGCGCTGAGTTATTCTTCAAAACATTTTTTTTATTTAGAGTTTTTTAAAGAGTTTTAAACGCATTTTTATAAGTTTTGTAACTAACTTTAGATATATTATTCCTGCTATTAAAAACTTTTAATTTTTCTATTGTTTTTTTTACTTGTTCTAGTGTTAAGTTAAGTTTTGAGTTATTGTTTATAAAAACTTTTTATTTAAAGTTTTTAAAGAGTTTTGAAAGCATTTTTAGAAGTTTTGTGAAACTGTTTCTAATTAACTCTAAATATATTTTTCCTGGCTGTGAGGACTTATTTATTATAGTTTTTCCTATTTTTTCTTTTGTTAAGTGAGTCTTTGAGTCATTTTTTAGAAAAACTTTTTTGATTTAAACATGTTTTAAAGAATTTTAGAAAAATTTTTATAGGTTTTGTGATTAACTCTAGATATATTTTTCCTGGCAATAAAAACTCTTAATTTTTTTTGGTTTTTCATACTTTTTTTAGTGTTAAGTTATTCTTCAAAATATTTTTTTTATTTCGAGTTTTTTAAAGAGTTTTGAACGCATTTTTATAAGTTTTGTGAAACTGTATCTAACTAACTTTAGAAATATTATTCCTGGCTTTAAAAACCATCAATTTTCTTCACTGCTTTTTCTACTTTTTTTAATGTAAAGTGAGTCTTTGAGCCACTTCTCAAAAGATTTCTGTTTTTTGAACAGTTTTTTAAGAATTTTTTACAAATTATGTGAGACTGTATCTAATTAACTGTATATATATTTTTCCTGCCTCTAAAAACTTCTTATTTTTTTTTGTTTTTTTTAGTGTTAAGTGAGTCTTTAAGCCGTTCCTCAGAAAGTCTTTTTATATCAACATTTTTCAAATAAATTAGAAAAGTTATCACTCTTGTTTTTAATAATAAATGCAAAAAAAATTTTTAACAAAGATCGATGTTTTTTTTTTACAATAATTGTGATTCTGATTTTACCATGCCTGGCTAAACTAACAGGTCAAATTCATTATTAATAAATTAAATAAAATAATATAAATATTGATACAATCTGTAATAAGTTTTATTTTGTGATTGTTTGATCTGTATTCTATTTTAACGTGTTTTTCAAAAAAAAATGACCGGCTCTTCTAATTCACATACATCAACAGCCTGAAGAAGGTAAAATTGTTTTTACCGAAACGTCGCTTATAGATGTAATAAAGAACGAAAAAAAACATCTACATTTGTTTGATACCCAAAATCCTTCATAAAAAAAATTTTATTTTCTAAATATTTTTGTGGGGCTGTATCTAATTATATATTTCATTTGGCTCTGAATATTTAAATTTTTTTTTTTTTGTTTTTTCTACTTATTCTATTTTCAAGTGAATCTTTGGGCTTAAATTTATTAATTTTTATATTCTAAAACGTCGGTTATTGTTACTGTTAATATCTGTTTAAAATGTTGTACCTACAGTTGTCACAAAAAAAAATTATGGCTGAAAATTGTCAGTTTTGACGGAAATATTTCAAATCAAGGTCTGCTTGTGATTGATTTTGTTTTTTTGTGTAAGAAACAGTTTAAAAATTTCTACATAAATGCAGGAATGTTATTAATAAGTCTATCGTATAGAAACCCTCTTGAAATGGAATTACTCGTTAAGCATAATATCATGTTAACGTTGAAATGTAATATAGTCTAAATTTTGTTATTGTATTTTAATTGAAAATAGTCTGATAATGAAGCGTGTAATTATAGTTGTTAAACAAACTGTTTGCAACTTTAGAGTAGTAGAATAATTAAATTAAAAACGTTGAACGTTTATGCAATCAGCGGCAGACATTATAAATTATGCAGTTTCTCTCGAAAAGAAGAAAAACAAATTTAATTAATTATATTCAAAATAATAGTGAAGAAAAAATAAAATGTTTTATGTGCAATTATATCTTTGGCGTCTCCTCCCCGATGCCGGGTTTATGAAAATATAATGTCTCCGGGAATTTTTTTTTCTAGAAACTCCTCGACCAGAGTTGCGGTTATAAAGTTTATGAAACATCCAGAGAATTTATGACAACTTGATATGTATGCCTCAAACAGTCTACTATGAAAGGAAGAAACAAAACGTGAAGAATATATTCTTGAGCTGGCACATGGATATCGCCTTAATATTTGATTGAATTTTATCATCAATGTAATAGCATGGATTTTGCATAAAATATGTCATCAATCATTTTATATGACAACTAAAATTCTAATTGAATAACCATTACAGTCTTGAGATAGCTTTTATGTAACACATCAATTCAAGTTTGCAACTAGCGTGGATAGGATGTCAAAGACATTTATGATTTGGTTATCACGACCAATAAAAGTCACTCTTACTACTTTTAATTCCTATATTTAACCACAATCAAAATTGCATGTTTAATTCTCTCTACATACATATTCATGGTCTCGTTAGCAAAATCGAATGATCTAATTCTACACTCTACTCAGCCATCATAAAAGCTCAATCATAAAACATAATTTAGAACTGTGACCTGATTAGGTATTTACCAACTTCCACAATGTAACTTAAAAATATCTACATTAAAACTTTCACTTACAGAAATCACTAAAAAATTGACATTTTTCAGAAAATAAAAACCCTTATTAATTGCAGTTTCTTGCAATTTATAAGCTTATCTATGCATGATATTATTTGGTTTGCTGCCAAAATTTGATGTGGCTATATGAATTTATGAGAAATCTACAACTTATATGAGAAAAACTGTACATCAGTTTCCCCTAAAGATTTTCTGCATCCGCTGCTCATCATTTTTTGACCTGACCTGATCTGACCTGACCTGACAGAATTTCTAATCATAATTTAAAAATTTGATTTCAAAAAGTCCACATCAAGAAGCCGTTGTCGAGAACTCATATTTATTCACCGTTATAAAATACATCATTTTGAAAATATGCTTCTATAAGAAACGTTTTCCATCCTTGCAATTAACAAACTTGACAGAAGTCATAAAACAAATGTCAAACTAAACGCTCAAGCCAAGTTTCTGTCCTTTGGCTATTCATAGCCAGTATTCGATATTTTGGGAGAAATATTTTTCATTTAATTGTTATTGTTTGGTTTTTTTTTTTATTTAATTGTTATTGTTTTGTTTTTAATGGAATATGTTTATTTAGTGAAGGGTGATGGGCTGAAAACGTGAATCAATGTTTGAAAGCCCGGAGATATCCTGTATCCAAGTGTTAAAGGCGATGTGTGTAAATGTTTTCAAGAAGCGTATTTAATTGACTGCATTTAAATATTAATTTGCGATAAAAAGACGCAGCAATTCTATATTGGCATAGTTCACAAAATGCGCGGTCGGTGGGAAAATAAATGGAATATTTGTGCGTGTGTGGTTAAGAAGCAATAATTGCTGAGTCTGTCCGCTTGAAATTGTAAACTTCTTCGAAACAAAGTGGTTTTAAGAATGACAGTTTTTCTGTGGTGCATTTGTAGAGCATTCTCTGTCAAATCGTTTCAAGGAATCACGAAGCAGTCATTAACTTTCTGACGGTGTAGCTATTGTATTTTGTTACTAATTAGGTAGAATGTCTAATCGATGCAACTAGAGGGTTGAATGCTAATATGACGAAAGCTCGCCTAGTAATACTTAAATTGAAAATGTACCTATCTACAATCAACGAGGGGTTTAAAAGCATTGTTGTATCTTCACGCAATATGGCTATTTTTATTCAACGAAAATACTGTTAATGAATTTATTCCGCACAAATATTTACAATTTGATGCTTTTACACTTTCAACCTCTTCATCTTGATACCCCTATTACTCCCAATTTATTAACGGTCATAGGCAATTTAATTCATCATCAAATTCAATTAAAACACGCCAAAGTCTTTAAGTGAAAAGTGAACGACAAATTTATCAAACTCCTTTAGCAGTATCCTTTGAGGAACAATTTACAGCAAACAAACTCACCCTACAACAACAGCAATATTGTCAGAATTACTTTTCATAAATACATTACAGTTAACTCAATTATCTCCAAACATGCTTTTTAAACATCAATAAAAAGCCGATTTTTCAGTTTTTGTTAGAAGACATTTTCAAAATATTCTCTTTTGCACCTTGAGTGAAGATTACCTAATATCCAGACAGCAAACGGTAAACTTAAATGTCTTAGACCACATTCAAAAAAAAATATTATAAAACCTACGTTTTCCTAAAGTTTTTTTTTATTAAATTATCTAAAATTACAAACTACCTAAACTATATATACTAGACTAAACTAGACTAGACACGCAGCAGCATTGACTGAATTTGATGAATTAGAATTGAATAAGTAAATTAAGAAAACTATCTTAATTATATAAATTAGAGTTTTTAACTAAATTAGCTTATATAGATTTTTATAATTAGCTACAATTAACTTATTTGGATAAACAATAGTAAATTATTAAAACTAGATTTTTGTGAATTAAACTAAAATATCTATAGTAACTTTAATAAAAAACTAATCTACTAAGTTTTAGTAGACTCATAAAAAGACCAGATAAAAAAAATAAATAATTTAAATTGAATTAAACAAACTAAACTAATTAATTTAAATAAACTAAAATAAACAATTGAATAATCAGGCTAGATTAGAATTAATACACTAAAGAAAAAACTTTGGTAAATGAGCTTAATCTTATTAGATTTAATTATAACTAATTTAATTAAACTAACTAAACTAAACTAAATCTTCTAAATTAATAAAACTAAACTTGTTATATTAAATAAACTTTTAAGATTTCTTTAAAGCATACAACTAGATTAGATTAACTAGCTTAATTGGACTTGGTTAACTAAACTAAAATGCTAAAATGACTATTTTTTTGCTGAACAATTGTCTAGATCTGCAATAAACAAATTGTAATTTTTATTTTTAAAAAACGTTTTAGGCAGCATTTTAGCAAGAAATGTGTATAAAAAATTAAGCTAGATTAAACCATGTATAATACATAAACCATCTAAACTGTCCAAACTGAAGAAATGGTCTTAATTAGATTCAATTAATTAAAGTAGAATAAGTATACTGAAAATAAAGATAACAATTTTCAACCTAACGAATTAAATTAAATTAGTTAATTAACTAGAACTAAATCGTCTAAAAAGTAAATTTATAAAATAGACAAGTTGTAATTCTCATTTTTAAAAAACGTTGTATGCAGCATTTTAGCAAGAAATATGTATAAAAAATTAAACAATGATTAAACCATCTAAACTGTCTAAACTCAAGAAATGGTCTTAATTAGTTAAGACCATTTCTTAATTGGTTTCTCTTGTTTTTACGTTGCAAGGCTATATATGACATTTTTAGTTTAAAGGCATGTAAACAAATAGAGGCGATTATTGAATTTTTTATCACATGACATAGCACAAAGTGCGTTGATTGGCTGGCTATACAGGCTAGAGCGCTGGATTTTGTTTATCTTGACTTTGTCTTTAACCTGAAAATACTATAGGTGTGTCATTTTAGGGTAAACGCTTTGCCCTGGGAGTCCCATTATCCTTGAGAACATCCCTTGGCAGTAATAAAAAGCGGAAAAAAAGATTTAAATTGTGTTACGATATAGAAAAATCAAATACTGTTGGATTTTTCTGACGAGTGGGTCAAGTCGTCATGTAAGAAGGGCTTCGTTGTCTATGAATATGCCACTCACGCCTGCTATTCACTGGTACCAATTTCTGATAAAAATGGGATTTCTGCAGTCACCCGTTATCAAGTGGGGACATTATATTGGCTTTAAGGGATCAGCTAGTATTCTTGTGAAGCTTAGGTTCAATACAGAACGGCCAGAGCGTCAAATTTAAATTTAAAATCTTGAACGCATCTCAATACAGATATTTGCGTTTCAATAGACATTTACGTCCTCACACCGTGCCGCCATTACACAGCTCTTTTTGTCGACAAGGTTTAATATATATTATTGAGGATTAGTACATCAGCTTGGAATTCTAATTTGAAAAATATCAATGTCTCCTCTCATTTCAATCGCAAATACAAAGAAAAGATTCGATGGAAAGCAAACGGTGAGTGGGTTTAATATCTAAGATTTTCCATCGACGGAAAATGAATATTTTAAAACACTTTTTCTGTTGACGTTTCTTGTAAACAAAACCATTTCTCAATAGAAGCCAGACTTGATAGAACGTGAGTCTTCGAAATTTCTTCGTAATCCGTTCATATTGAATACACTAAGTACTGATTTGAACGTTTCGCTCTTTTTTTCAAATTTTCAATTTCCTGTACGTCTACTGCTCGAGATTTAAATCGCAGTATTTGTGTCTTATTCATCCGATTTTAATATTCATACAACTGTTTTGCTCGGAATTCGGAGAATTTAAGACGACATACTTTCAAATGCATCAGAAATTGCAAAAGTTTTTTCTCTTTAAATTACTGGAAACTGCTGCTGAAATGAAAAGCAAGAGCAATCTAGAGACAAATCGCGGTCAAATCAGAACTTACTTTAACAACTTCACCATTTCACCTGAAAAAAAAACGTAGCAATCCAATTATATTATATGGCAACTTTGCTGAAAACCACTGACTTCTTTACAATTCATAATTTTAAAAAAACTCTTTTTAAATATATGCCAAAAAAACTTAAAAAGTATAATAACATTATCAATATACAAACATTTCATTGAATGAACCAAACAACTACAGTCTTAAATAACACTGTAACAAAAAACGCTCCAATTTGGTCGACAAGGCTTGTTCCAGGCAAAAAGCCATTAAAAACAAAATCATTAAATCACAAAACCGCTATTTTTTTTACAACCAAGCAACACATATTTGAATGAAACCATAAAAGTATCCGAAGGTAAAATCAACAAATGATAAAAACAGAAAATAAATATTTTTTTTAATTTTAATTTTAAATAAATTTATAAAAACATAACTCTGTATAGATTGAAAAACTAGAGATACCTACAGGAAAGAAAAACAGTAAAATCAATAGTAAGAGCAAAAAAATATCAGAAAACTAATACAGCCAAAAAAAAATTAGAATTAAACAAAAAATAAAATAGAGAAATTCAGATAGATAATAAAATAGTAGAGGCATGTGTATCGAGAAAGAACAAAATTGATATATTATTCATTTTGAGAAAAAGAGAAAAAAAAAATTGAGAGAAGAAGACAACCAACATGAAAAAGATGGAGAGAAGTAAGTCAGAAAATATATAAAAAAAAGAGTAATGAAAAAACTAGAGATACAAGAAAGAAAAACAGTAAAATCAATAGTAAGAGCAAAAAAATATCAGAAAACCAATACAGACAAAAAAAACTTAGAATTAAACAAAAAATTAGAAAAAATAAAATAGAGAAATTCAGATAGCTAATAAAATAGTAAGGGCATGTGTAGAGAGAAAGAACAAAATTGATATATTATTCATTTTGAGAAAAAAAAGAGTCTCTTGGATGCAAGAAGTAACAGCAGATTTGGCAAGCACAGAAATTAAAAATTGAGAGAAGAAGACAACAAATTGAAAAAGATGGAGAGAAGTAAGTCAGAAAATATATAAAAAAAAAATAATGATTTACTTTATGAAAAAGATCTAGAAACCGAAAAAGTGTGAAAACTTCTAAATGGAGTAATAGTCAGTATATTTTGTCGATAAAAAATAATGTTTTTTTTGAAAAATTAATATCTGAAATTGGCTTTTTTTTTAATGAAAATTGATCACTAAATTTAAATAAACGTTATATTGTATTCGGCGTAAAAAATCAGTCAATTTTTGCTCTCTTAATAGGATTTCTTATCTTCAATAAAATTTAAATCGAAAAAGCAAAATTTATGCACCATTTTTATTTACAGCGCTTTTCTAAATATTAATTCTTTGTGTAAAATATTATTCGCACATATTTTTGGAGCATAAAAACCAATTAATCATCATTAATATTTACTTTCGCAAGTTGCGTAAAAGATAAATTTTATATTGATTTAAATTTCGTTCAATTAAATTTCGAGGCCGAAATTGCTTTAGCCGTCAGTAATTAAAGCGATAAAATCTCTTCTATTCTGTGAAATATTGTTTTTGTTGCTTGAGGTACAATAGAACTAAACTAAGTGATTTCAAAGTTTTAAGGTATACAGAACTTTTGAAAGTTCCTATTAAAAGCTATTTTGAATAGTTCGGACCATTCGAAATTTCTAAAAAAAATAAAATATGTACATTATAAATAAGCTACAAAACGTTCAATAATCTCTTTACATTAAAAATAATAATAAAAAAATATTTTAGAGTAGGCAAACTTTAACGTACAACTTTTATACAGCCACTTTTATTACAGAAAAAAAATAATATAGAAAGCTTTGCAATAAAATACATTCACATTTGTTCGACAAATACGCTAATATTTGTTTAAAAAATAATGTTTTGACGCTAATGCTAACGCTTAGAAAAATCATGTTTTGACTATGAAATAACCCAATGATTTTTCAGAATACAATAGAGGTTATGTTTTAGATAAAATTATTATAAATAAGTTAAACCACAAAAAAACAAAATCTAATCAAAAATAAGTCAAAAAACAAACGTTTACGCCAAACCTCAGCGAATTAAATCAATTTGTGAATGCGAGATAGTGCAATATTAAAGAGAATGAACGAAAAAAGATTTAAATAAATCAAAAAAGAAGAAAAAAGTAAGAGTGAAAGAAAATGCAGAAAAGCAAAGAAAGCAAAATTAGAGAAAAAATAGAAATAGAGAAAAATCGGAAATGGAAATATAAAAAAGAACATAATGTTATTAAATTCGTAAATAACACTGAAAGTAGACAATACTCTTGATATCTTAGACAATGCTTAGACAAAGTTATACTACAAAAAACAAAATCTAATCAAAAATAAGCCCAAAAAACAAACGTTTGGCGTAACCACGTCAGCGAATTAAATCAATCTGTGAATGGCAGGTAGTACAATATTAGAAAGAAAAAAGATTTAAATAAATCAAAAAAGAAGAAAAAAGTAAGAATGAAAGAAAATGCAGAAAAACAAAGCAAACGAAATTAGAGAAAAAATAGAAATAGAGAAAAATCGGAAATAGAAATATAAAAAAAACACAATGTTATTAAATTCGTAAATAACACTGAAAGTAGACAATACTCTTGATATTTTAGACAATGCTTAGACAAAGTTATACTACAAAAAACAAAATCTAATCAAAAATAAGCCCAAAAAACAAGCGTTTGGCGTAACCACGTCAGCGAATTAAATCAATTTGTGAATAGCAGATAGTACAATATTAAAGAGAATGAAAGAAAAAAATTTAAATAAATCAAAAAAGTAGAAAAAAGTAAGAGTGAAAGAAAATGCAGAAAAACAAAGGAAACGAAATTAGAGAAATAAAGAAAAATCGAAAATGGAAATATAAAAAAGTACACAATGTTATGAAATTCTTAAACAGCATCATTAAATTTGATAAAAGTAAACAGTTAACCCAAGTTAACTAAGAGGTTTAGCCTTTTACCAGTTATAGCCGTTTATATAAATGTAGGTTTGGTTGTGATAATTTGTTGTTTTTAACGGAATCTTTGATCAGTCTTATGGTTTGTAAATACCTACAAATATGTTATTGGTTTAAAAGCAGCTTTTAATACAAAGTGTCTTTAAAAGTAGAACGCTTACAGTTTGCTGTTGAAAATGGTATTTCGTTTGACATTCGAAGTTTTAGTGGAACGAAGGTGTCAGTACGGTCCGTAAACACGCTTTTCTCAAGGGAAAACCCGGATAAATCGTAAGTAATATCAGTAGCAAATCGATAGACGCACAGCGATTAAATAAATAGAAGACGGAGAAAAGAACAGAAAATTCGGAAGCCTTGCTATCGAATGAAGATCTAAGGTGTAAGATGTAACTGTGAGAGAGGCTATATAGTGAAAAGGCTAATGTGTCCCACGTCTTGAGAATTCTTTATCCTTCAGTTCCCGTGTAAAACACAGTACCACATTGCCTCCACTAAATGTCATGCTTTTCTCTGGAGACGCAACCAACTTATCCTTCCTCGGTTGCTCTCTAATAAATGTATTCGCTGCACAAGATCACAATGCCATCATCAAATTAAACCTACAACCTCTTTTGTTTTATATATTATAGTCTCTTAGTAACTATTATTAGATACTTATTTGTAGTCTTTTTTTAAATGAAACTCTTAAAGAAAAGTGTTTACTTCAACAATGTAATAAATCTGTAATATACTTGACAACAACTAGACATACTAAACCAAGAAGATCCACTTCGAAAGTTTGAATTTCATGAAGTTCACACACGGTTCTAATGAATCTTTGTTTATGCCGTCGTACATCCATCTAAGACGAGTTGATATTAGAAGACATACTCGTAATTCATGGTGAAAGACAGCTGAATCCTTTAATACTCGACCGTGATAGAATAATTCAAGATTCACGCGCGAAAACGACGAATATTTTATGCCTTTTTGATCATGCGAAACATTTCCTATATAGATACTCTAAGGGAATAGCATTATATGTTTGCCCCAAAATTTCTTAACACTACCCTCTTTAACGGAATTTGCCTCATAAGTTATTACTTGTCACAGACATATTTCAAGAGAAGACACACTTTTACTTGAGATTTATACATCAATACAAAAATCTGGATTAGAAACATTTCACGGCCAAAGTCAGTAACAAACTAAATTCGCTAATAATTAACACACTGTTACGTAATGACACCTATTGGAAGCTTATCACTAGACTGATGACAGATGCCCGTATAACAGAAAAAATTATCAGACAATAAGAGAAATTGCTGGTCGAGCAAACAAGTTATCAGATTACAATATTTTTTATCTGTTTTAGTATTGCGACCAAAAAGTGAAAACGTAAAAACTTTTGTAAAATAAAACTTTTTTTAAATTAATTTGTTTTTCTGAGTTAGTAAGGCAAAAACATGTCTGAGTCATCAAATCTTTGTTATGAATAAATTTGCTTTAACTTTATTACATAACCTAATAAGTAAATCTATTGAACAATTTTTGCTGATAGTTCGGCAACAAAAGAAAATTTCAATTATAGTTTTTAATTAATTTATGTATTTTATTCTAGATCTATCGCTATAATACGTTTAAGAAAACTTTTAAGTACAGCGACTTCATTATAGAAGCTTAAATTAAAGTTAAGGCCCAACCAATAGAAGATTAAATTTCAGCGTTAAAAATGATTTTATGCACTAGTTCAGTTAGGAAAAACCTCTATTAATTTTCTCGAAATTTGTAATTAGTGAAGTTTTTAACAGTTTGGGAGATATAATTTAGGCTTGGAACAAGCACTTAATCAATGAAAATTAAATTGCTAGACCTACGTCTCAAGGTTGCAGCTCCTTCAACTTTGTCAATAAAATTTTAAGTCTCTTGAGGTTGATTAAAATGTAATTGTAAAAGTTTTTGCTATTGTTGTACTTTCGAAATCTTTTGCCATTTAGTATTCATCCGACAGAAGTATCAGTAGCGGTGATTTTGTGGTTGTAATTTTAAGGCGAGTCCTGCTTTAATAAGGTTCTCTAAAATGATTGAAAACTTGGAGATTACAGTTTGAATTGACATCAGAAGGTGGATAGGATTTTATTAAAATTAAATTTTAAAACTAAAGCCAGAGACAAAGGAAATAAATTACTTAAAGCTCAATTATTCTATATTGAAAAGATAAAACAACAAAGCCAAAGGTTTTTTTTTTTGAAAACGACTTACATTCTACCTTATTAAAAATATGGCATTTACCTATATAAAATAAATTTAAAAACAATAACACTAAATTTAATGACAAACTACAAGTAGTTTTGAAACTATTTTAATTAATTGTCAAATAGTAAACAATCTTCACAGCTTCATTTAATAAATTTAAACATAATTAACTCTTACGTTTTATCCAATTTGCACTAATTAGTCTTAAGCATCTGTTTATAAAACAAAAGTAGATATTATTCTTTATTCACAAAATAAAAGAGTATCTATCTAGAAACTCAGCTCTAATTAATATTCTATTTTTTGCCTTAAATTTATATTAAAATTCAAAAGCTAATTTTCAAATTTGTTCAAAGCATTTTTTTATTATTATTTTAAGCAAGACGGTTTTCGTAGCGGAAACAAAGCATCATGTTTTGCAAAAGGTGTACAAAAACTGTTTAGTCTTGATAATTAGAGATTAGATGACTCTGTATTGTATTTTGTTTTTACTATGTCAGCTAGTCTGCATCAATCTGCATTTGAAAATAATAAGCTACAACATTTTAGAATCAATTTATTAAAATAAGCTAATTTGTAGCATTTGCAATAAATTAGCAGTGGCGTAGCAAGCAAGCTGACAGTTGTAAAATTAATTTCAAACATTGTGACTTATAAAATGTAAACATTTTGTGTACAAAAACTGTTTAGTCTTGATAATTAGAGATTAGATGACTATATTGCTCGGTATTGTATTTTGTTTCTACTATGTCAGCTAGTCTGCATCAATCTGCATTTGAAAATAATAAGCTACAACATTTTAGAATCAATTTATTAAAATAAGGTAATTTGTAGCATTTGCAATAAATTAGCAGTGGCGTAGCAAGCAAGCTGCCAGCTGTAAAATTAATTTCAAACATTGTGACTTATAAAATGTAAACATTTTGTGTACAAAAACTGTTTAGTTTTGATAATTAGAGATTAGATGACTATATTGCTCTGTATTGTATTTTGTTTCTACTATGTCAGCTAGTCTGCATCAATCTGCATTTGAAAATAATAAGCTACAACATTTTATAATTAATTTATTAAAATAAGCTAATTTGTAGCATTTGCAATAAAAGCAGTGGCGTAGCAAGCAAGCTGACAGCTGTAAAATTAATTTCAAACATTGTGACTTATAAAATGTAAACATTTTGTGTACAAAAACTGTTTAGTCTTGATAATTAGAGATTAGAAGACTATGTTGCTCTGTATTGTATTTTGTTTCTACTATGTCAGCTAGTCTGCATCAATCTGCATTTGAAGATAATAAGCTACAACATTTTAGAATTAATTTATTAAAATAAACTAATTTGTAGCATTTGCAATAAATTAGCAGTGGCGTAGCAAGCAAGCTGACAGCGGTAAAATTAATTTCAAACATTGTGACTTATAAAATGTAAACATTTTGTGTACAAAAACTGTTTAGTCTTGATAATTATTAGAGATTAGAAGACTATATTGCTCTGTATTGTATTTTGTTTCTACTATGTCAGCTAGTCTGCATCAATCTGCATTTGAAGATAATAAGCTACAACATTTTAGAATTAATTTATTAAAATAAGCTAATTTGTAGCTTTTGCAATAAATTAGCAGTGGCGTAGCAAGCAAGCTGACAGCTGTAAAATTAATTTCAAACATTGTGACTTATAAAATGTAAACATTTTGTGTACAAAAACTGTTTAGTCTTGATAATTAGAGATTAGATGACTATATTGGTCTGTATTGTATTTTGTTTCTACTATGTCAGCTAGTCTGCATCAATCTGCATTTGAAAATAATAAGCTACAACATTTTAGAATTAATTTATTAAAATAAGCTAATTTGTAGCATTTGCAATAAATTAGCAGTGGCGTAGCAAGCAAGCTGACAGCTGTAAAATTAATTTCAAACATTGTGACTTATAAAATGTAAACATTTTGTGTACAAAAACTGTTTAGTCTTGATAATTAGAGATTAGATGACTATATTGGTCTGTATTGTATTTTGTTTCTACTATGTCAGCTAGTCTGCATCAATCTGCATTTGAAAATAATAAGCTACAACATTTTAGAATTAATTTATTAAAATAAGCTAATTTGTAGCATTTGCAATAAATTAGCAGTGGCGTAGCAAGCAAGCTGACAGTTGTAAAATTAATTTCAAACATTGTGACTTATAAAATGTAAACATTTTTACTAGGTCTAATTTAACCTATTTATGGCTCATATTTAAAAAAACATTCAACATAGATAAAAAAAGTTTTTTGAACAGTTTAGCATAAAGTTTAATATTAAATAACAAAAGAACGAATCTCAAATCATTGTCCTTTTAGCAAAAAAACGTTTTCAAAATAAAATGAACACAATATCTTGATTGATTGAGAAGGGGTCGCTTGGTGATTTCACCTTACATAATTATACTCCAATGTGTATTTATGCATTTTAATGGAAGATTAATACAAGTGCTTTGCGTACAAAGTTTAAAATAGCTGATATTTGAGTTATAAGGGTAGGTACGTGATGATTGCTACAATTTCAGACAAAGTTGCATGTTTGAGTTGCGCTTTATAGTGCACAACAGCTCAATTATGGCTAAATTTGTAAAGTTTTTACGCTGAGGGTGAGGATAGAATTTCTTGTAGCTTGTAGTCGTATCTTTGTCTTGAGCTTATGTTTTTGGCAAGCAGGGTTGAATTTGCGTCATTGATTGGGAGCGTAGGTAATAAGTAAAAAGCGAATCAAAGAGAGGTTTTGCACTGGAAGAATATATTTTGTAGTTGGTTAGAATCCCCCTTTATCGTACTTTGGATCAAATCGTTACTTGAATTTTACGTATGACAAGTTCAAAGCATCGAGAAAATTGGAGATTCTGAGCTCATCCCCCAATCAGATAGGGAGGTATTGGACCCATCGACTTGAAATGACGCATAAACATAGGTAGGCACAAAAATGCAGATTTTAATTTCGATTTAAAACAAAACGACGCTGAGATAAAATGGAAAGTTTTGGGTTAACGACGGTATTGATTTTAGCTTAACGTCTTTTGTGGTTTATTTTCTATTCACTCCAAATTTGCCTCCTCTTACAGACTAAGTCCCAATTAATTATATTCCTTTAATATCTTCTTGCTTTCACCTGCTCACAACTAAGATAATGGGCGCCAACATTTTCTTTATCTAAATTCTTAAATTTGTTTTTATCTAAACTTGTCATTAAATTTTCAACTTCCTTTACACTAATTTTGTGATTTATGTTATCGCTCGAATCCCATTAAGAGATCGTCAGCGAATTTGGATTGCTAAATTTCAGCCAGATGAACATTAATTGCCGTTGTCACACTTGCACATGATTATCAGTTTTCTCCACACAAAATTGATCCAGAATTGTGATGATACAAAACCGAGTCCGCTTTTTATGCTTTTATTTGACCAATATTTCTCAAAAAATTCAATGAATACGAAATATCTCGTTTTATCCTAGCATAACATCCCCGAACAATTTTTCTGGAATAAAATAGGTATTTCCAGTGTTGCAACGCAATACATAGTTTACTCGATAAATAATAAACTTTTTACTCACACAACCGTGGAACAAAAATAAATCAAAAAGTTTAAATTTTTTCCGCTATAACGTTCATTTTCTAAAAAGTGAGAAAATTAATGATTTTATGTACACAGTCTACGAAATCGTCACAATAAAATACATTATTGATACAAAACACATCTATATATATAAAAGAAAGTCTGTTAGTTACTCCACTTATAACTCAAGAACGGCTTTACCGATATGGTTGAAAATTGGTGAGGTGGTAGTTTAGAGCCAGGAGAATGCTATAGGATACTTTTTATTCCAGAAACCACCCTCTAAAAGAAGGGTTAAATCAAAATTAGAATTGCGATGTCGGAAACGTTCGGTGAGGCTCGGCAAATTACCGTTCCAAATAAATCGATCCACTCCCCCACCACCAACCAAAGTCGGACCGTGCGTTTACATGTAAAGCCGGCCACTGACCGCAGTCGTACTGCGGCGTTGAATTTTGGATCGTCAGTGGCTGTCTTTAATCGTCTTCCATGAGACAACTTCCCATATAACAACTTTGGGTGAAAGTTTGTATGGAAAATTATGATGACTGGATTTGAATGAAAAGAATAGAATACTTTTTATTAACAAAGAGATAAAAAGAGGTGGGATAGGAACAAAAAATGACAAGTACCAATATTAGTATGATTTTCAAAAATTTTGGATTGTTTATTTTAAAAATAATATCTATGTTTAAATCCGAAATTTTAGAAGTAAAATATTATCATTCCTTGATAGGGCGGAAAGAGGGCAAAATGTCTAAAGATTGATGTCGTTTTCATAATTTTTCCCCTAAATTGCCCAAGTTCTCAAAAAAAAATAAATAGGTATGTTTCCTGCTTTCTAAAAAATTACTCTTAGGAGGATAAAAAGAGAGTGTTCTAGGGATAAAAATGTAAGAAAACGATATGGGTATTTTCGAGGAATTTCAGGTCGTTGATTTTGAAAATGATATTTAAGTTAAAGAGGGTTGTAAAAAGAATGTGATAAAGGTAATAAATGTGAATAATTAATTTGGGTATCATTTTTATAGTTTTTGGGGTCGTTTATTTTAAAAATTTATATCTATTTATGACCGATTTGGCTGAAAATTGGTGGAGTGGTTGTTTAGAACCAGTAGCCTAACAAAGAATATTTTTTATCACATTCCGTGTGACGTGACATACAATATAAAACGTAAACGCATCTGACATATAATAACAAAACAAATAACAAAAAAAATAAAAAATAAAATAACAAAACTAAGGCGGAACAAAGTTCGCCGGGCCAGCTAGTTTCACATAAATTAGTCAAAAGACATACGAGAAATGTACAAAATAATCCAATACGTCAAGTTCTCAATACTATAAAAACAATTAAACGGTTAGAACAAGCCACAATGACCAACATTTAATTGTTTTTTAAATATATTTAGTGTATATAAATAGAGTTATTGTGTAACTAACCCATATATAGCCTTCTTTACTTTAGAAATTACAAAATTATTGATATACGTTTGAGACAAAAAGCGCTAATGTGATAACTTAGTCGTCCAATCAGCAAAATCTCTTTTATTTCAACACTGACATCATTTAGAGTATTCAATATTTGCACAAAAACATGTGAAAAAAATGTTTAGTAGATGTCGCTAGTTTTATCGATTTACATGGTTTCAAAGCTGACTGCTTGCCTTTAAAATTAAAATACTTTATGAAATAGTGTTTTTTTTTAAATATTTTATATTATTCAACTACCGAGTAATAATACAAACGTTGCAAACTTAGTGAGTACTGGACTTCATTCGAGTGATTAATAGGCATAACTCTACAGTAGAATACCATATTTTTTCTACGATTGTCACAATTAGTTTATAAACTTCGATATATACTCAATATTTGATTAATGTTTTTCTATGATCTAGAAAACTACATATTTATTAAATACACAAAAACTCTTGAAACAGTTATAAACACTTTTAAAGTGATAACCAAGAGTTATTTGCTCATATTGTACTATAGTTCGGCTCAGATAACCTAGACCAGGCAGTGGCTCGTCTTAAGTTTTCAGAAGCTTTCAGAAAAGAAATAAGCTTTTACAGTAGAGTATGAGTCATTGTGCACCTTATACGAGCAGAACTATAGTATAAAGATAATTTTTTTAAAAAACTTTTTTTTTGAACAATAAATTGCAAGACGTCAATTCAATTGACGTTAACATCATTGAGGTTAAGTAACTTAATTTTCAGATTAACGCTGTTAAGATTATCAAAATTAGGATTTAATATGTGTCAAATTGAGTTGCTCTGCAAATAAAAGGCTGGTGTGATGTATGTTTCTTAGAAACAATCAGCAATCTGAATCAATTTAATTAAATTATAGTGAATTGACTTTTATTCAGGAATTTATTATAATGCAAATTAGTCCCAAGTTTTCTGTTTTTGGGCTATTTCGAACAAGTCGAGAATAAGATAGAGCAGCCGTAAAAAAAATCGATGGTAGAACAAGCTTTACGATTCCTAAAAAGTTGCAAAAGTCGTTATAAATGTATAAATTGCCGACAATAATATAAAATTGCGGATGAGAAGATAATTTGTCTGAAGTCGCTTTGACAACGTGCGACTTTAACTGTTTCAAACAAAGTTTGGTGAATTTTAATTTGCATAATACGATCAAATTTATTCATAATTAGTACTTTAAATATTTTTGAATAAAAAAAAATATGAGAGAAGAAGAGGTTTGAAGATCAATCGTTAGGATAGAAATCTTCTCAAATCTTTCTAAAGTCTAAATATTCGATCTACTTGAATATGAATTGGAAGAAGTCGGGTAAAACAACGTGGATTTTGTAACAATAACCGGCTTTGCATTCAAATTCGACATCTATCTGATATAGAAAACAGACAGATTTGTTGAAAACTTATATCTAGAAGGTGCTGGAATAGATATTTAATATGGTTAAATCATATTTCCTACTTTTTTAGCAATATAATCTAATCTTTGTTAATTCAAGAATCTTTCTTATTCTATTTAAAACTTTTTCCTGTTTACTCCAACGTTCAATCCAACACTATTGTCTACATTTACAGTTCTATTAAATAATTCAAACGCCCAAAGTTTCTTGCTTTAAATAGAAAAATCAATGAAGCTTACATTCTTGTTCTAAAACAACATAACAATATGAAAATGTACAAGAGAGGCTATAATATCCTAGTTTTTGTCATAATAGTAAACAAAAACAACAAAATTAAAAATTGAATGTGTTTATTTCCGACTCTCGGGTAATCTATAATCTACTCAAAGCTTCAAAACTCATTCAGATAGCGTCTTTTGTGCATCTTTCAAGAGTTTGTTCTAGCCCTTAAACATTCATTTAAATTCCAATTCTATCCATCAACTCATGAACCTAATCTACTGAATAATAGATGAATTTGATATTTGCACTTTTCTCCAACAATTTTTAATTAACTATTACTTTTTTTAGTAGCAACAAAAATGCCAGCTTGTTTAGAAGCTTCAGACTTTTCACTTGCTTTTGAGGAATCGATTACTCGCACAGCCTGCATATATACATAGCAATGAAGAGCAACTTGGTACGGAGTAAACACACCGGATTACCATACCCACAAACACAGACAAATATATACATTATACGAGGTTAGAAAAAGAGACGTACATTTACACACAACATAAATATCGGCAGATACATAATCACATCTACGAAGTCTGACACGACTGAAATTTCCACCTTTTCTTAATGTTGCGCGTAAGCTTTAAAACCAAAATGTGTCACACATTTCTTGCATCTACTGCCCATTATTAATCTGCATAAGCCCATTGCTTGAGCTGTAGTCTTCAAATTCATTCATAATTATTAGAACTCTTCAAATGCGTAGCTATTAATGCTTCACTTTGTGGTTAATTTTGAAAAAACCGGTTTAAGCTACAAAGCGTTTTTCCTTGTCGTTTTGATCTTCAAAATTACGCTACTTGGCGGCTAGAAATTAACGCCGTAGGTAGCTTTCTGCTTCTTTAGACTCTAACCGTTATAAGTTTGTATTTGAAAAACTATTTCTGAAACTAAAGCAGATCCCAGAAAGTTACCTGTGTTTTCCAAGATGACAATCTCATGGGCTTAGAAAATGGTCTATTGATTTTGATGAAATTTTTAGAGCAGACCAAGTGTGCTAATCTATATCCTAGAGTAAAGAGATGAAAGTGTATAAGTGATTTAGATAAGTACACCTAAAGGTTGTGGCATATAATCTTTTTCATTTTATTAGAGCGCTCATAGTAAATTGTTGCTGAAACGCCACATAATTGTACCAAATTATGACTTTTTGATGATGTCGTTGCACAGGTTTGATCATATTAATCAAAAAGTATACAGAAAACCAAATTAGATCTTCCTGCAATTGTTTTATATTACTAACCAGTAGTAAATAATAAAACATTATATATCTTTTTTTGGTTTGAAGACAAATTTATTAGAAGAAAAAGTATCATCTTCTGTTTTACTTTTCAGTTTTTGCTGGAATTGAAGAAAAAAATATGAAAGGTCAAACAAATTTCAAAATATTTTTTCGAACACGTGCACTAATAGTTTTAGCCGTCTATATAATTATTTCTTAGGGTGTGTATGTATCACTTATTCAATGATAGACATTATAGAGATGCACACAATAGTCCACACGCCTATACACTAATTACAGACGACAATCATTCCAGCTATGTATGTATAGACTATATACAATTCAATTAAACACCAGATATTGTTCAAGTGTTTCAACCAATGTGTTAATGCAATCAATCAACAGATTCATAAACGCCAATCTGAATTTCATACTACGAAAATTGTCTAAAATATCAAAAAGTCATAAATTTTGTTTTTACGATTATCATCTCTTGTCAGATTAAAACACTTGCAAAGTGATCACTGTTTTGTTCATAAATAATTATTGTACGCATGTTTTTGGTAAATACAAAAGTTACATTTATGAGAGAAATCAGTGCACTTTTTGATAACTTTGAAAATATTTTTGATTTTTTAATTTGGTGACCATAACGAGTGCTTTTTTTAAATTAAAATAAAAATACATTAAGCACAATTGTAATCTTTTCTTATCGAATTAAAATTATATAGCAGAAAGAGATAGATCACTATATCGATCTCTTTCTAATCCTATTAAAATATTGAGAAAAATAGTAAAATTTTAGGTTAACTGATTACAATATTTATTAAAAATTATCGACACTTAATGATTTTCAACAGTTAACATGTTTGTAATAGGCTGAAATTGGCAGATTTTGAGATAAATGGATTGGAAGAGGTGGCCCAGTTTTATGGCCACCTATTTTATAATACGGCTTAGCATTTTTTACTAAATTTGAATGAACTATTTTTGCAATTGCCTCATATTTTATAAACTAGCACTGAACAATAAGATAAAATGTGCTCAATTGTTTCCGACAAATCTTCAAATGTTATAACTATTTGTTCTTTAATTATAAACTTACGATAATTTTTAGTGTTAATTTTCTTATCTTAAATAGCAAGAAGAAGTCTTTTAGTCTAAATGTAATAATTACGTGTATTAAAAATATAATAATAATTATTGTAAATAATCACAAAGTGTACATTAATTCGAAAATTTTAATAACCCGGATCAACACGGTATGTAACGCTGATTATTAGTGTGAGATTGGAAAGTTGTATTGGATTCAATTAATAATACCAAAATATGTTTAATTTACAATGGGAGTTGAATAATTGACGATTTTAAATAAAAGTATGTATTTGCTTTTGTGTTTGAAATGAAATACCACATTAATAGTAATGAGTGATATAATAGATTTCGGACTAAGCTTACAAATGTGTCCATTAAATAAACAATCAATACACTAACACAAAATAAAGTGAAAACACAAATTAAGGTAATATACCACTATTTATCATCTCCCAACGACTATTGTTCTAATAACCCAATAAATTCAATCTAATAAAGAAATTATTAATTATCAATACCATCAAATATTAATCCAAATTGCTACCATTGCATTGTGTTTTCCTTTATTATTTTTTTAGTTAAACTATCAATTATTGTGACAATATTGATTTTTTTCTATGAGCTTACAGTAACAAATGTTAATTAAAAAAGTATTTTTAATGTGATTAATCGCTGGATTAGACGTAGACAGTTATAAATAAACCCTTCAACATTTTATTTTTGTGTAACTATAAATTTTATAAAACTCTTTCCGTTAAAATTGAAAAAGTATGTTTTCAAAACGTCAGATTATGTGTTCATTTATCTAAAGCTATAAATAGCGTTCAAAATAACATTTACAGGATAGATAAACTATATTTTGAATAATATTTAATGCTATAAAATGTTTTTTATGTTAAACAAATCAGTGTAATTACAATATTAAGCATTTAATGAGTAAAAAAAGTACATTATTCTTAACTTAAATAGCATGTAAATCCTGACTAGACGTCCTTGTGATCTGTAAAACAATTTTTATCTGTATTCCGTATGATGTGTAATGAGACCGTTTTTAACCTTGGACTGAAATGCCCTTAGTGTAACGATATATCTGCATTGGAGCAAGCTTGCTAAACCGTCTCCACGATATATCTATGCTTGTAAATGGCTCATTAGAATTGCAACATCCTGTGCGTACTTTATACGTAATATATTCAACAGATTCACAATGGAAATAAAAATTATAACTCATAATTTCTCATTATTTAATATTTTAGAATATACCTCATGTGTATTGCACACTTAAATTTATTGCTCAAAATAACTTAACTACAGTTATACATAAATTTCTCATCTAACAGTTTACACAACCAATTACACAGCGATTAAACATAAAATAATAAATACTGTTTTAATATAAAGCTAGTAATTATTTGAAATATCCAGTGTTGGAAACAAAAAAATAGACAATTAGAATGTATTTTTGTAAACACAGAAATAAAACCGTGATTGCAAGTAAACCGTCACGCGTTACGCGTAAATCGGTGACGCTGAAACTAGAAGTACAAACTAAGAGTGAAAAGTAAGTAAAAGTAGACCGTATATGGTGATTAATTTTTGCAATAATTCAGCTTACTGCATTATTTATTCAATTAAATATTACTTTTCAACTTTTTTTTACTTTACTGTGAGATAAAATGGTTTTGTCACATTCGGTTTGTCTCTTGATGGGTTTAATTTTTTTGGAGTTTTGTGCAGTCATGCATTTGCATCCCGCTGATCTGAGATTAATCGTTTAATAATGTTTGGATTTGATGGTCCCGCAGTGTTTTAGTTATTTTATTCGAATTTGAGGTGGGTACTTAAACCGGGCTGGGTTTATCCTTGCAAGTTTAATTGAACAAGGCTGGACTGGAGTCCGCAAAACGTGATGAAATCGCAAAAATTTGCCGAATAATAAATATGAAACTTCAGATCATTATCCACAATTTGAAAAGCTGAATTCAACGGTATTTAATTGATTTGAATAAAGTGCCTGTTTGGATAAAAGTGATCTTTATTCTGATTAGCGTTTTGTGTAATTAAACATTTATTTATTGTTAAGATTTTCAAATTAATCGGATTGTTTATCAACGGGGACGACCACCCTAAAAAATATCGATGCATATTTATAATGTCAAAATAAAAAATCGAAATTCTGCTGCCAAAGGCTATAGCACTCCCACCACCTCATATCATCAGCCACGAAAACCGAAAATAAGGCCGCTTTGCCTTCGCTTGCCGCTTCAAAATATGCGAGATGTATTTACAATGCAACGTGTGGGTTTGCCTTAGCGACAAAATACAAACCCATCATTGTATCGTCGAATATTTCAGTCAAAAAAAAAATAAAATCGGCCTAATGACGCACCAGAAAAGCTTATGCTAAAGCGGCACTAATACCTCCAAACTTCTAATTGCAAATTGAATGAACTCTTGGGTCATCAGTTGACCTAGCGTGCCAGATGTGCCTCTTTCTCCATCACCGTTGCTGCAAAATTGAACTTACCGCCTCAAAATATTTCCCAATTATGTTTCTACCTTTAAGTGGCTCAACCTTAAAATTTATATACAGAGTGATGCACTCTCGGTCGCGGAAAACGTAATAAATCTTAACAAAACGTAATGATTATGATAATGATAAAAAACTCTTTTCTATTTTAGAAAAAAAAAAATGATAATTTTAGAAGTGATGTAAAACTTCAAGACTGATAGCTCTTTATAATACAACCAGTCATATTTTAAAAACTATGAGGAATATTACAATAAAGTCTTTTCTATTAGTTTTTAGTAGTTTTCATCAAAAAAACACAACTATCATCTAATTGAACGCTTTTTGATGAGAGAATCAAAATTATTTTTACTTTATATAGCAAAACCTAATAAAATTGCAAAAATAGAGATAATTTTATCGAAAAGCATGTCACAAAATGTGAAAATAATGACTTATTTGAGCCAAAATTAATAAAAAACAGTTTTCTTTTCTTACTTTTAGATGAAGATAGTAAGTAGCAACTGTCGTAGAACAATTTACTAAAAAATTGTATATAGCGCTTCCACCATTTTTGATATGTTTATAAAAGATATATATTGCAAAATAATGACTCATTTGAACCAAAACTGGAAAAGAGCATCTTCTTTTTGTTATTTCTTCTTATTTTTAAAGATTAAGAATGGTTGCAACTGCCATAAAACAATAATACTAAGAATTTTGTATTTGGCGCATCCACCATTTTTCAACATTTTTATCAAAGCCTACAAAATAATGGCTTAATTAAACTAAAATTCATTAAAAAAATTTTTTTTTGTTATCTCTTTTTATTTTAAAAGATAACTTCGAAACTGATTGATATTAAAACCATAGCTTTTTATATCAGTCATATTTTGAAAAAGTATGAGGAATATTCCGATAAAGTCTTTTCTATTAGTTTTTTAGTAGTTTTTATCAAAAAAACACAACTATGATCTAATTGAACGCTTTTTGATAGAAGAATTTAGATTATTTTTACTTTATACAGCAAAACCTAACAAAATTGCAAAAATAGCGATAATTTTATCAAAAAGCATGTCACAAAATGTGAAAATAATGACTTATTTGAGCCAAAATTAATAAAAAACAGTTTTCTTTTCTTACTTTTAGATGAAGATCGTAAGTAGCAACTGTCGTAGAACAATTTACTAAAAAATTGTATATAGCGCTTCCACCATTTAGTTTTTATCACAAAAACACAACTATGATCTAATTGAACGCTTTTTGATAGAAGAATTTAGATTATTTTTACTTTATACAGCAAAACATAACAAAATTGCAAAAATAGCAATAATTTTATCAAAAAGCATGTCACAAAATGTGAAAATAATTACTTATTTGAGCCAAAATTAATAAAAAACAGTTTTTTTGTTATTTTTTCTTACTTTTAGATGAAGATCGTAAGTAGCAACTGTCGTAGAACAATTTACTAAAAAATTGTATATGGCGCTTCCACCATTTTTAACATGTTTATGAAAGATATAATAATATATATTGCAAAATAATGACTCATTTGAACCAAAACTGGAAAAGAGCATCTTCTTTTTGTTATTTCTTCTTACTTTTAAAGATTAAGAATGGTTGCGACTGCCATAAAACAATAATACTAAGAATTTTGTATTTGGCGCATCCACCATTTTTTAACATTTTTATCAAAGCCTACAAAATAATGGCTTAATTAAACTAAAATTAATTAAAAAAATTTCTTTTTGTTATCTCTTTTTATTTTAAAAGATAACTCGAAACTGATTGATATTAAAACCATAGCTTTTTATATCAGTCATATTTTGAAAAAGTATGAGGAATATTCCGATAAAGTCTTTTCTATTAGTTTTTTAGTAGTTTTTATCAAAAAAACACAACTATGATCTAATTGAACGCTTTTTGATAGAAGAATTCAGATTATTTTTACTTTATACAGCAAAACCTAACAAAATTGCAAAAATAGCGATAATTTTATCAAAAAGCATGTCACAAAATGGGAAAATAATGACTTATTTGAGCCAAAATTAATAAAAAACAGTTTTCTTTTCTTACTTTTAGATGAAGATAGTAAGTAGCAACTGTCGTAGAACAATTTACTAAAAAATTGTATATAGCGCTTCCACCATTTTTGACATGTTTATAAAAGATATATATTGCAAAATAATGACGCATTTGAACCAAAAGTGGAAAAAAGCATCTTTTTTAGTTATTTCTTCTTATTTTTGAAGATTAAGAATGGTTGCGACTGCCATAAAACAATAATACTAAAAATTTTGTATTTGGCGCATCCACCATTTTTCAACTATTTTACCAAAATCTATAAAATAATGGCTTAATTAAACTAAAATTAATTAAAAAAATTTCTTTTTGTTATCTCTTTTTATTTTAAAAGATAACTCGAAACTGATTGATATTAAAACCATAGCTTTTTATATCAGTCATATTTTGAAAAACTATGAGGAATATTCCGATAAAATCTTTTCTATTAGTTTTTTAGTGGTTTTTATCAGAAAAACACAACTATCATCTAATTGAACGCTTTTTGATGGGAGAATCAAGATTAGTTTTTCTTTATACAGCAAAACCTAATAAAATTGAAAAAATAGCAACAATTTTAACAAAAAGCATGTCACAAAATGTGAAAATAATTTCTTATTTGAGCCAAAATTAATAAAAAACAGTTTTTTTGTTATTTTTTCTTACTTTTAGATGAAGATAGTAAGTAGCAACTGTCGTAGAACAATTTACTAAAAAATTGTATATGGCGCTTGCACCTATTTTGCCATGTTTATAAAAGATATTTATAGCAAAATAATGACTCATTTGAACCAAAACTGTAAAAAAGTATCTTTTTTTAGTTATTTCTTCTTATTTTTAAAGATTAAAAATGGTTGCGACTGCCATAAAACAATTTACTAAAAATTTGTATTTGGCGCATCCACCATTTTTCAACTATTTTATTAAAATTGAGGATAAATTACAAAATAACAGCTCATTTGAACCGAAATTAAAATAGATCGTTTACTTTTTGTTATTTCTTCTCACTTTTAAAGATTGAAAATGGTAGCGACAGTCATAGAACAATTTATTAAAATTTTTGTATTTGGCGCATTCACCATTTTTCAACATTTTTATCAAAATCTACAAAATATTAAAAAATAATGACTCAATTAAACTAAAATTGATAAAAACTTTTTCTTTTTGTTCTTTCTTTCTATTTCAAAAGATAACAATTGCTTTGAAACTGATTTTAAAAAACATTTCAATTGCTTTGATTGATAGCTTCTTATATCAGACATATTTTGAAAATTATAAAGAGTCTTAAAATGCAATTCTTTCTAATTGTTTTTTATTAGTTTCTTAGCGTTTTTTTTTCTAAATTTATCAATTAGACTATTAGTTATTAACAAGAAATGCATAAACTTTTTGTGGTTGCATATAAATAACTGCAAATATGGAAGAAAATATAAGACTAAGTAAGATCAAATAAGTGAAGAATAACAATCAATTTGTCTAGGTATTAACTTGTACAGAGAATAACTTCTTCCTTCTAAAAACCAATGTTCTCAAACTTTTTCCGATTCTTGAGAGTTTAAAGCGAAAGAAATGTTTGTGTTTACTTGTTTCTATTACGTGAGGTAAAAAGTGTTACAAATAGCTTTTACCTACAACTTCAATGTAATTCAACCATGATTAATTTGATTAAATAACTTACCAAATATAATCAATTATAAACATGTGATGCATTTTCTTATTTTTTTAGCTAACTATTTACTAAAAAAAACATTATTTGGTAATGTAACCTGTCAAACGCTTTAGATAAATTGGAAAAAAAATTGTGACAATTTAACTTTTATCTAAGTTTACGCTTATGAGCGTAAACTTAATGTGCTCTAGTGTTTCTCTCTTTATCTTTCACACATTTTGCATTGTCCTCTAGGTAAAATCTGTTTTCTCTTTCTTTTTTCGCACATCTGAATTTTGCAAAAATTTTTCTTTTTTTCTCTCATTTTCTCTTTTAATATAGTACAACCAGGTTCTCATATTGTTATTTACTCTTGTCTCTATCTCTGTCTCTCATTTTTTCATTTACCTATTGCCTCGCTTCTCTTTTAACTTTACCTCTATTCTTATTTTTGTTTTTGCATGTTATTTTGTATTCTTTTTTAAGCAGTTTTTGTTAGTTTTTTTTTATTTTTCTTTATCCTTTCAACTATTTTTTTTTGTTTTTTGCATTTTTTATCTTACCATTTGTGTTTTTATGGTTTTTTTCTTTTCTATTTTGCCATTGCCTGTTTTTAATTCTTCCGTACTCTTTTTTCTTTAAATTTAGTTCTTTCCATTTTTTTCAGAAAGCACAATAGATTATTAGGTCGCAGTAGATATGACACTCCAATCTACTGTACAAACAAGTAAAGCCATAGTGCTTGATTGACCATTCCTCTCTTCTTTATTGATTATAAAATATATTGCAAAATCAGCTTATCTTTTATATCGTTCTCGTTTAAAAAATGGCAGTTTCTTTTGTTTTCTTTTATATAAAAAATGTGTTTTGAAAAATTGCCGATTTTGTGTGCCCGAAAGAAATCAAAATTGCTTTTAGAAATTAGCATATGTAAAATCCACTTTATGAGAAAAAAAATAAAGAAAAATAATGAAAAGCAAACATTTGATAGAGTTTTTGCAAACTTTGGATTGGCTTATGCGAAGAATTGAGTCAAAAATAATAAGTTCGAGATTTTCTAAAAGTATTAACAGTGTTTAAATTAAGTTCAAAAAGGAAAAAAAAGCTGTATAAATTGAAGACGAGATGAACCAATATGAATTTAATGAGCTTCTGTAATTGAAATATCATGTTTGGAGGTTGCGCCCCTCGGTCCGCTCAACTGGAACCAAGTAATCTTCTATAGATATTTTGTAGTTACGTATGATAGCATTTACACGAAAACACTATTGAGATTTCGATTTGATGACTTGAAATTTTGTTGACGTGCTCTTGTTTTGTTTCTATTGTCCTTAATGCATCTTTTATCTGCCGTTTTTCTAATCAAAAACTTCTCAACTATTTTACACAATTTTCAAATTGAACTTCTTCTCTGAATTCCAATGTAGGTTGTATGTTAGTAGCCGTATAATTGCCGTGGAATTATTCATGGAAAATGCAAGAATCGATATCAAATGGATTATTTAGCAATCAGCCAATAACATAGATGTCCATCATCATTAAACTCTTGCATTTATAGTCAAAATTGAAAAAAAAATAGCAAGTTAACTCAAAAATTGAATGTATTGTTGTGTCAAAATATATGTCAATACATTGTTCCAATTTGTGGCAAGTTTTTTGAGAAAAAAAATTGCAGTATTATGATAGTTCAAGGGCACAGAGGAAATTTTTTTCTCAGTTGTCTCTGATGCAGGACCGGTTGGGCGCAGAGATTTGTCCAAATGATTTCTACTTCGTCTGCATTCGTTACCTTTTTATATGGACCGGCTATTTCCATAAACGCACTGCCATTTATACCACCACTCACGCCAAAATATTTACACAAACATCACACCGATATCGTACATAAATATTCAAAATCAACTGAATATTTATGAGACTTGAAATTTTATTGGTTTCTCTATCTGAAGTATGTTGAATATTGTCAATCAGTAATTAGTAGCGAACAGAAAATCTGCTTTTTTCACAAATTAATATTCCGATCACGTTTGAGTATTAGTATTTAAAATTTATAGTGCATAAGGCTTTCTCCGGAGCCATAGTTAAAAAAATCTTTTATTTTTATCAATCTTTTGTTTTGTTTATTTTGTTGTTGATGTTATCAATTGTGTTTTTTGGTAGATGTCGATTTTTAGTTGAGATTATTTCTTGTTTTATTTTTTATAATTATTATATCTTTTTAATTGAGCTGCTTTTTGTATGGAAATAATTTTTCCAACAAACCAAAACAATTTAAATATTATCATCGTAACGCAAACAAACTTTTTTGTTTCTTTAGCAAATGGAGCTGTTTTATTGTTTAATCGATATCAGGAACAAAACAAATTTATTTAATTGTTATGTTATTGATTTAGTAAAATGTGTGTTATTGTTATTATTAGTTTTTCATTCTAATCAGCCTTATCAATCTTATTAATAATGCTATAAAAACAAAGCATTAGCTTCTGAAAATAAATATACAAAAGTTTTAAATACTTTTTGGCATTTACAGAAATAGAAGAAATTACTCTTAATTTCTTTCTCTGTTTTTTGCCGCGTGTTTTATTTCTGTCTTTTCTATTATTATCACAAATTCTATGTATAAATCGTAGGCGCTGGAGAAATGTGGGTGGTCAAATAACGGGAAAAAATTGCTTAAACAAGTGAGCCATATTTAAAATCGAAGAGGAGAGATGAAATCTGTCTAGGTTAGCAAAAAGGGAAAGAAAGCTTTAAAGGCCGAACTTGACAAGGGGTAAATGAGAAAGAATGATGCGATTGAAGAGGCGTTCGTGTCGTGGTCACCCTTTTAAATTTGTAAAAGCTAGATTTTTAATTCTGACGCACGATCTGTCTGAGGTTTTTCCCTTAAAAATGCTACTTTTATATAGTTGTTTTATTGTTGAGAATTGTAAAAACTAATGTATTATTTAAATAGAATCGATTTATTGACCCTTCTGTCGGGGGTTATTAGCATTAGATATTCACTACTTACTGCTTAATTTAGTTCTACAATATTCTTAATTTAGAAACTTAACAAAATCAAAAATTTTGTAACTGACCTAATTCACTTTCAAAATTGTGCAAAATTACTTAATTGAGTATTCACTCAAGTCAGCCTGGAACTTATCTTACAATGTGTTATCCAAAAAGTTGTAAATATTGTACGTTTTATCAATTGCTGCTCAAGCGTGTTCCAGACGTGATCGATTGCACTGAAATCTGTACTGTGAGCGGGCCTCACAGTTGTAATTCTTCCACTACTCTACCTATAACACGAGGACAATTTTTTTTAACAAATCTGACCGCATGCGATCTCAAAACACTTCCAGACAGCACAAACTACCATTAGCTCAAAGTTATTTCACATCTTTAGCTTTTTTTTTATTTTAATATTACAGCCTGGTAATATTAACGTTTTAATTGCAGATTTATCCATTTTAAATTAAGCAAAAATGTAATTTTTTGTATAATTAAAAATAAGTTTTTTTCCTCTTGTGAACTCACTCCGGGGACATACTGTATATTTTGTCGTCATTTTCTCACAATGTATTTTAGTAAGTCAGTAAGTCATTTCAGTGTGCCTATTGTTGTCCCTCTTTTTCTTAAAGTTTCTCTTAGGCTTCTTTTTAGTATTTTTTGTTCATAATATGTTTTTTCCTTATTTTTTTCTATATTTTGTCAATTATTTTTACAATATTGTAGACGCGAACATTTTATCTAACCTGTAAGCTCACTTTTTATTGGATTAATCTATATTAATCACATCCATATCAATTATTAATTATTTGATAAAAATTATTCAGGCAAAATGGTAAAACTTACTGTTTAAGACAACACCTATAATAATATCAATGTTTACAAAGTCAAAAATATTTATGTTTAGTAGTAATTAGATTGTATGATAACAAGAATAAAATCAGTATAGTAGAAACGTTTGAGATGTACCTGGCAGTAAATTTTACTGCTTAAAAGCCACAAAGCAACAAAGGTAAGAAAGATTTACAGCCCAAAGTGTTGCTTGCCTTGGTAGGGGAGTACTATCCTGAATAGAAAACGGTCTTTTTTAATTTATGACAGTGGTTTCAAATGTCAAACTTTCTGGTAAATTAGAAATTTACTGCTGGATATATCTCAAATATTTTTAATATACATGGTTTATGATTCTTGAATTGAAAATTATATCATCAATATTTTCTATCATTTATTTATTTAATGAACTTGATAGCTATGTTTTGCTGGAAATTTGTTTGGAGTTTTTTGGCTTTTTTTTGATCTGGCCTCTGGGCTAGTGCTTTTGTTGTCTTTACATCGCTACGGCCCTGATCGTCACTGACAATATATTGATCCCTTTTTTAACGTCAAAACAATTCTCCGTTGGCGTTTATTCGTTAAAACAATTAAGGAAAATACTTAATAATCTTGACAACAAGTTGTTGTTTTTAGTCTAGTTAACAGCTCGTCGGTGCAAGATGTTATTTTCTAAAAGAGTAAATCTGGATTATCTAAAAGCGAGTTTACATCCGTAAAACATGCAATTTAGAGCTGGAAATAAATGAAGAACATGTAATTAAAAAATCTAAGTACGGTGTCTTTTCTGTGATAAGAAAAGCTGATTCTTTTATTTTCTCTGGCTCCTTTCTTTCTCCATTTTTGCTTCGTTTCGATGAACACCATTTTGGAACCTTTCGTCTGATTTTCTTGTCTTATCCGGTGATTGATTTATTATAGTTTATGTTTTTAGCTTGAAAATAGTTTAATGGAACTATAAAAGGAAAAAAAAAACAAAATATGTATATTTCTAATATTCAGTATAAGTGTATATTTGCCGCCTTATCATACTCAATAAACCGCATCATTTTAATATATAGAATTATAGTAGAAAGCATTAAGAATTCTTTGTTATTACCGCTAATAAAGCAATTTATTATTACTATAATTTCCGCACGGAAGACATTTTTTCCAACGCCGTCAATAGTAGTGTAGGAAAAAACCTATTAAGAGTTTCCCTCGCAACAAAATTAAACTATTTGAGATCATTTTACGTTTAAGACATTTCTGACAATAGAAAATTAATAGCCGAAAAACCAATGTCCATAAAGATATTTTATGTCAGTGCCAAAGAGCTCTTGTTTCCGACCACTTTGGCCGTTCTCTGATATTGATCACAGTTAATATTAGGCGAAAATCCGTTATTTAAACATTCAAAACAACTCGACATGTTGTTATTCTCAGCGTCAAATATTTATTCGTATGAGGTACTAACGCGAAATATATTGGAAACAACGCAAACATTCACCAGCTAATGACTAATTAAGTTCTTAACCGGCTGAAACTAAAACTATTCTAATCAAAATAGCTCACCAAAGTTACAAATAAATTTATTTAGCTTTTATTATTAACAATAGCTTTCGAATGAAACGGATAACAATACCTGATTTAGAAACTCTACCCGCTAAATATTTACTACCTGATAAATCCGAAATAGTCTAGCAATCCTAAATGCTGCGAGCTCTCCGTAGCAAACCATTTTTGTAAAAGACATTATTCGTAAATAAAAAATTAAGAGTTATTGATCATGACGTTGACATTTGATGTAATTATTTTTTGACAGTTGGTTTTTAAAAAGTTTAAGATAAGAGCACTATTGCTTTTATAGATACAGTCAAACCTGGATAAGCAAGAGTTCAGGGGAGCACAATCTCATTCTCGCTTATAGAGGTTTCTCACTAACCCGAGTTTCTCGCTAATGCAGGTACATGGGTAGCGTTTCTCTCTTATAGGGGTACGCAGCAATAACAAGTCACAGCAAGTACGAATGTAGTAAATATGTAATATGATAAAATTATGTGCATGATATGCACAATATATATTATGTACATATGTATATATTTTTAAATGCTTACGAAAACAAAACAAAAAGTTTTTGACAGTAACGTCGCTGACTAAGTACCATGCTTTTCTAGCAAATTTCATAGCTAGAAGTACGTTAATGTCAGGGCACAGGTGTCCATTTGGAAAAAATGCGATACAACATTATTTAGTTCCACGAAATAGAATAGGTACAATATTGACGAGAATACAAAAACAATGGTAGGAAGTTCCACAAAAGTTAAGAATGAGTCATAAAATAGCACATGTTAAATTTGTAAATAAAGCTCGACTGTCGCTTATAGAGGTATAGATAAGTAGCAGTCTCACTTACGGAGGTCTATGAGGGAAAAACGACTCTCTCTTACAGAGGTTTCTGTTTCTCACTAATAGAGGTTTTAGGAGCTTAAAATGACGGGGCCTGGCTATTACTCTCACTTATAGAGTCTTCTCACTTATCCAGTTCTCACTTATCCAGGTTTGACTGTATCTATAAAAGACTCCAGATTGAAAGCATTAATAAGCTAATAAGCTTATTTATGACTCAAATTCGAAAAAATAATTAACTAAGAAACAGAAAATTAGATATATAAAATTAAACGTTAATGTACCCCATTATTGAACAATTTTTTGATAATGGAGGTTTATTATAAAATTACATTTATGCGTATTTTTGTTTTATAGTGGTGAAATGGAGTTTTGTACTGAATATAGAGCCCTCTTGACAGAGAGTTAATATCACAATTCTGGAACCCTTTGTATAAAGTTTTTCTACATCATTACAAATGCTTTTATAGAAAAATCAACAAGATCTAAGCTACCCTTTTCAGGATTTTATTAAAATAATTTTTGTTAGAAAGTCTTTATTCATAATTTCCCGCAATTTTTTTGCACTCTTTTCGTAGAGAGAACAAAAACTAAATAATTACGTTTGCTTTCTTTTCTGTTCATGGTAAAATAAAGTAGGCTCAGAACCAGTCATAACGCAAAATAAATGGTTGAGTAAAAAATTTAATAAAAATCTTAGCTTTGTTGAAATAGAGATTTTAATCATGAAAGTCTTACTAGGGGGTTATACAGTGCACGTTTAATTAAATGATGAAAAAACAATTTTGAAAATTTGTATGAACTCTATGGATTTTATTTTATTAAATTGTATTTTGTTGCACATTTGATTTAATTTTAGAAAGCAAAAGATTTCTTAAGTTGAAAGCAATGAGAAAAAGTAATAAATGTTTGTTCAATATGTGTGAAACGTTCTTTGGCGATGTAGGAACAAACAAGTTTCTTTATGGCCCGCTAGTTATTTTATGTTAGAATCGTTACTGTTAACGTCAAACCTTCAGCAAAGGGAGAGAAAAAAGCCTAGAAGGTCCAGTATTGAATTAAAAGCTCCATTCAATCTAAAAGTAATTGAGAAAATAACTCACTGTTTTGTTTTTTAATGTAATTGCTTGTTTCTCTGGAACAGATATCGAATTTTAATTGCCAATTTACAAAGAGGTTTCTTTCTACACCATGTATGGCCCTGTCTTAATAACCCACACTTAAAGAATTAATAACCTTTGAAGGAAAAGGAACCAATTTTGGTTACTAATTTACAGATTTACATAGTTTTAATACTATTTAACCACACAAAAGTTAAATAAATTTGCTTTTATAATTGTGACAACAAGACAGGGAGATAGTAGTAAAAAAGTTAATTCAATAATTTACACTACTGTACAACATGACAAGCTATTACAACACGTGTAATGGGTGGTCTTGAAACGGCATGCTCAGCTGATCTGTAAAAGAAGAGTCGAGGTACACTAACAGCTTTACAAATGTAGCGTCACTCGGTTCTCAACCCTGCTAGATTATATAATTCACTCAGACTATCATCATTTTTATATCAATATTTTGACGTCTTTAGAATTCAATAAATAAAAAGAGAAAATTGTGAGTTGTTTGTTATACTATTGTGACGTCACACTTCTTTTTTATATCAATATTTTGACGTTTTTATAATTTAATAGAAAAAAAAGAGAAAACATTGTGAGTTGTTTGATATACTATTGTGACGTCACACTTGCGTTCCTATTAATTGTTCTCAATAGTTTGTAGATTTGAAAACTAAATTTATCAATATTTGCCTGTCTGATTAAATCGATTCAAATTTAAGACGTTGTGAGCTGTTATACTATTGTGACGTCACGCTTACGTTTGTTTAGCGTGTTTTTGCTATAAAATAAAAAAGTTATTTTTAATTTAATATGACGTTTTAATTATAACGCAAAAAAACTTAAAGTAGTAAAATGTCTTTTTAAAGAAATTTTTTTATTACAATACTCAGTTATATTGAGTCCAATCTGTAGCTGGAATGTTGTTAATTGATTGTTCTGTGAAAAGCATTATTATTTTAAATATTAAAATGTTTCAAATGATATTGTAATGGCTATTGATATTTATTTAATGCGGAACTGGATTGATTGATTAAGCTACCCAGCCACTTAAAATTTATTAATTATTGGTTATCATTCAATTTGTATTTGTAATAATTAACAAAATTCTATTTGTACAATCTAAATTAATCTTGTATTTTTCAATACTTCTAATGAAAATGAATGATAAAACTTGTAATCTTGTGATTAAGCTTAGTGCCTCTACTTTAAAACTTGTTTTTTTAGGAAATAATAAGATGCTTGAAATATTTGACATTTCTGCCTTCTATGTGCCCTCGTTTCGTAAACATTTCTCTCCTGAAATCAATAAATATCACTTTTTTAAATTAGATGTAAAGAGCATTTAGCTTACTTAAAATATAGCAGATTAGACAAATCGAGTATAGCAGAGCACGCCTTTAATAGCAATCATCAAATTAGTATTCACAGTTTAAAATTAGTCAAGCATAGACATCTGAACGCCGCTTAACTCATTGAAATTTATAAAAATAAAACAAATAGATACCGTTCTTTTTTTTCAGCTTCTTAGTAGAATTATTAGAAAATACCCACAGATTTAAGCAAGAAATAATTCGGTTTGATTCACTTTCACTTTATTGTCATTTACAATTACAATTAATTTTTTAGACAAAGCATAAAAAAAAGTAAAAACAGAAAAAAAACATAAAATTTACAAACATGTATAATATAGCGTTAAAAACAAAATACAAAAATATATATATATACACGTTAAGGTGGCGCAAAAAAAACGACTGTTTTTTTTTAAATTTTAAGTGGAAAAATGTTAGTTTTAAAAACCCTCTTCAAAGGACAACTCAAAAAAAAATTTTAAAGAGGTCGCTCCAAATTTTTCAAATTTTAAGAATCGTCGAAAATCGAATTTTTTTTGAATTTTTTTTCTCGTTACGGTAAAATTTCATAGACTATAAAAAAAAAATAAGTTTCTGAAAGTTTCAGTTAAAAAATTTAATTTTGAAAGATCGCTCTAATGTATTAGTAAATGACTTTAGATTTTTTCGAGCAACCTTTTAATCAATATATATAAAAAAAAGTCTGTTAGTTACTCCACTTATAACTTTACTCAAGAACGGCTTTACCGATATGGTTGAAAATTGGTGAGGTGGTAGTTTAGAGCCGGGAGAATGCTATAGGATACTTTTTATTCCAGAAACCACCCTCTAAAAAAAGGGTTAAATCAAAATTAGGATTGCGATGTTGGAAACGTTCGGTGAGGCTCGACAAATTACCGAGAAATTTGAGGCAACCACGAAGAAGCGTTTACATTAAAATTTATTTGACGTGGCTCAAGAAATTTTCCCAAACTTGGATTTTTATATCAATTATAGTTTAGAGCCAGGAGAAGGACATAGGATACTTTTCATCCCGTTCGACCGCATTCCCGTGTGACTTGACATGAAACGTCAGTCACTATAAAACGTGGAATATCAAAACGCAAATGACAGCTACGTAATTGACGTATAATGACAGATATGTAATGACGTATGGATGACAATTTGATATTTGTAAGAAATCAATAATAAAACTATTTCTATTAAATAAATAATTAACAATTATAATGTAATGATAGTGCCGTTGCCCATTCGTAAAAAGTGAAGTGAACTATAAAACTCGGTATGGTTGAAAATTTTAGTTTTTAGGTGAAGTGAAGTTTAATTAATAATGCCGCGACCAAGACGATCGAATCTTTCCCGACAAAGCCGTGATGCAAGAAGAATACGAAATACTGCAAATGAAAGGACTGAAGAAGAACAAGAAATTGCACGTGAACAGCGCCGCGATAGTATGGCTCGACTTCGTGCTTCTCAATCACGAGAGCAAAGTGAAGCAGCCCGTGAAACAGCTCGGTTGGCAATGCAGAATCGTCGAGCGAACAACAGAGGTCAACAAATAGATAATTTGCGACGCAGAACAAGATATTTATCAAGTGCTGATTTGAATCGAGCAGCGAGTTTATTAATATTAATAAATATTTAAAGATATTAATAAAATTTTTAATTAAATATTAATAATTATTTTAATATTTAATAATTTTTAATTATTAATTAGAAAAAATTAATAAAACTAAATAATTATAAACAGCTACTTTTTATTAACAAAGGGATGAAAAGGGGAGGGATAGAGACAAAAAATGACATGTATCAATATATAATTTTCAAAGATTTTGGTTTGCTTATTTTAAAAATAATATCTATGTTTAGGCGGAACAAAGTTCGCCGGGCCAGCTAGTATTACAATTAAAATTCCAGCCATTGTTTTCCCTTTATTTAGTACAATAATCTATAAAAATACACCACGAGATGAACTAAAAATCAAGAACAACAAAAAAAGCACAATTTTTTTCTAATTTTATAATTTTACAAATGAAACGTATTATTACATTTAATTATTTTTTCCTAATAAAAAATTTTAAAAAAAATTATGTTTTAAAATAGTCAGTTTTTTTGCGCCATCCTAATACACGTTTATATATATATATATATATATTGTGCGATTCATGACTATGTGGTGGTCGAAAGAGCCGTTGAGATTTCAAACGTTTTGGCAAGTGGTAGAAATTATGATAAACAAGAAATAATTATAAAAATAATGAAATTAAAATTTATATGTATCGCAAGGCTTAAATTAGATTAAAATAATGACTTTTCTGAAAAATTTTAAACAAACCAAAACATCTTTAATTAGTGGGATATAAAACAGAGAACAAAAACTAGAGTTTTGTAAAGGGTTTGAGATGTTTTAAGGAAGCATCAGTATTGCTGATGGTATTGTGTAATTACTAAGTCTTTGTTCACGAGCAAATCTTTTTGTTTGCATGCTTTTTCTCTTTGCTCCCTTCCACAATGGAGTGAAAGTACTGCTGGTTTAAAAGACATCAAGCTTTTATGTTATAGGGGTGATTTTTGTAATATATTCGTATAAAGACGCAGGTGGCAAAAACAGCAGTCTAACCCTATAAGCTTTTTTTTTAATGACACCATTTTTAATCTTGATAATTACTCTCAGGTTTTCTGGCAAATATCGATTTTCTTCAAAATTTATAGCTTTCCGTTTTATTACAAATTATACATCCAATTTGTCATCATCATTATTTTATTGAAATCGGCAAAAATAAGCAGAAATCAACAAAATAATTCCAGATGCAATTGATATAATCTTTATTTGCTCGTTATACATTGTTTTGAATTAAAAGCTTTTCTCTTTCTGTTTTTTCTTCTTTTTGTTTTTCTACTTTCTTTTACTTTTCTTTATTCTTGCTAATTAAAATTCTGGTTAATTGACAGATTCTAACAATGGTTTTATATATTCGCAGTAGAATAACAGTAGCTATTGTAGATAGTCAAATTACCGAACGATGTTATTCAGAATAGGGTGGTATTCTCGAACATACCGAATAGAAAAATAAAGATTAAAAAATGATAAAACTATTCTGTATTGACGGAGCTTGTTTCAGAAATATTATTCAAAATGACATTTGGGATACTAAAAAAATAAATACCTATTTTTTTTAAATACTTCGACCGTTTCAATGTTTTGAAAAATTATATTATTTTTATTTTATTAAATCATCTATAAATTTGACATAACCTACAAATTGTCATCAATTGTCGCTACCGTACGTACAAGGTGAAGTTGTGAAAATATCGTTAGCAGTTGCAAAAAATAATTTGTACGTAAACAAGTGAAAATTTATGTCAATTTGTAGGTTTGATAAGCTTATAGGCTTTTTAATTTGAATAAATTGGTTTTGGCTGTACTTTTTGATTTTTTTTAATTTCAATTAGATCACTGACGTGGTTTAAATAATTACACATTATGGATGTGATTTAGTTGCTCACATTATAATGTATAAGTGGATAGCTTCAGTGTTCTAATTTGCATGTCATTGTTTTGCTTGACAATATCCGCACCTACCGACAGATGATGCTATTGCTGCGTTTTTTTCTCTTACTGTTGTTGACATGTTTATGTTTCTTGGCTTATAAAACTATATAATTGAAAAGAGTAATCCGCTTATAAGCTTAGAGCTTCAGAGATTAAAACAAAATATTTGAAACCACTAAATTACTAAACTTAGATAATTCAAATTTTGAAATAGTTTAATTTAGTAATTTGTTAATTAATTTTGAATATGAGCGAGGAGTAAAATCCAATTAGTTCTGCATTTCTGAAAGAAATTAATAATTTCTTGTTGTAAAAGCGTTTTTTCTCAACTCGTAAATCGGTAATTTCTATATGGATCAATATGAAGAAGCCCTTTGGCAGAAACATCTGAAGATTGAGGGTTTCATTAAACGCTGTTCAGGAAAATCTGTAGAATCACAGGCAATTGCACTTGATAAATCAGTTATTGTATTTTCTGTTAAAGCGGTCAATCGCTCTGCTCTTTTCCCAATGCGATTCGAACAAAAGATGTGTGCATTATTGTTCCTAATGGATAGGGCCACAAAGAAAAAACACTTAGTGCCTTTAAATCGATTTTATAAAATCTGCAATTGATTAAAAATCAATATTGTTTAGTATTTATAAATTCCAATCAATATTTAAAAGTGTTTGTGCAAACGATCTCAAATTGCTTATGTTTTGTAAGACATAAGAGCTTTCAAAGCCTCTCAAGAGTCGAATTATTTTTTCAAAATAACAACTTATTAATATTTAACCTTTTGAATTATTGAATAAATTTATAAGCTTTTTGACTTTATACCTTCAAGAAAACAAAACACAAACACAATTACTGAGGATTTGATTCTCTTTAATAATCGAAAATAATAAGTCTATTCTGACTCGGTATTTTATTGTCGCAAAAAGCACTTTGCTAAAATAATGTAATTACCTCTTCAATTAACTAATTTAATAAAATCATAAAGGAAGTCACTCTATCACAATTATCAAGTGTTTTTAATGCTCTTCATAATAGTTCAACAAATAGTAAAAAAAACTTTTATGGCAATTTTTTCTTCAAAATAGCTGTGATATTTAAGTTGACAAACTCTTTTTAACGTCTTATATTTAAAATGGCAAAAAATTAACTAGTACCTTTTGACGTCAAGTTTGATGTGAAATTAAAAATCAAATTAATCAGAAACTCATTATCTTTTCATTATATTATCTATACTATTTTTATTTTTCTCCATCACTTTTAAATAAGATTATTTTGGACCATCGAGAACTTCCAAATTGCGATTTACACCGATAACGCAATAAGCAGTCACTATGGAGCCAGAAATATTTCAAATTTGTTGCTAAAAGCCCTGATATTTTGCTCAAAATAATGTACTGTATTGATTTTTGTTATATAAAAGATTTTTTTTCAACAATTTTCATTGCGCATTTAAATTAGATTTATCTATCAATTTAAATAAATCATTGAAAATTACATTAAAATTTAATCGGGCTTATAAAATTTTAATGTACAATCGGTTTTGAATATTGAATGCAAAGTTAACTGTACCCGGGCTAAGTTTGAAATGTATCAAGAGCTGCTGATTACAAAACACCTATACAAATCTAAAAAAGCTTTTAATTACAGTGCTTCCAAGCAAACATGAGCTATAGTTTTTATTTACACACTGCACCTCAGCTTTTTTGACCTTTTGATTGGTTAAATTAAATTTACTCTTAAATTTCCTAATTAAGTTCATATATTTTCCGGGGCTCATGTTTGTTTGGAAGCACAGTATATATTTCTGCTTAATTAATTACTATTTTAATATACCGTATGTCTATAAATTGAGCTGACAAAAAAAATTATTTTAAATTTTTCAAAAAATGGCAAAAGAAAAACATTTTTTGCTTAATTCAAAATGGATAAATCTGCTATCAAAGCTTTAATATTGTCAGGCTGTGATCTTCAAATAAAAAAAAAATAAAAACCAAATATTTTTTATTTTTATCTAAAGAATACAAATTGTAGCTTAATTTAAACCAATTTCAACTATCCATTATTATCACCTCTTTCAGCACATAGTTTAATTCTAAGACATAACTCTTTTTAACTTTTACAAATTTCCTCAACTGTTAAGGATGTAACAGCATCTCTTATCCGATTTTTTAATAGATGAGTCGTCACATTTAAAAATCTAAAATTGTCAAATCAGGGCTTCTTGGCGGCCATAAAACTGGGCCACCTCTGCCAATCCAATTATCTCAAAATTTGCGATTTAGCCAATTACAAACCATTCAAGCAAAATGCGTTAGACAACCATCTTGTTAAAATACATTAAGTGTCAATTATCAAGAGGTAAACCACTTAAACCATCGTGTCAACATATCCAGGTATGAATTTTTGAATTATGAACGCTGGTTAACGTTAGTATCAAAAAAATATAAGCCTATAATAATATAAAATCAAACAAAAACGGCACTAAATGGTGCAAATAGTCGTAGGGATCAAATCAAATGTTTACAATTAAACAAGAAAAATCGTAATGTAGGTAGACAATTTAGGTGTTTTTTGTACTTTATAAGTTTGAAATACTTTCTTAAATTACTGTGTTATTTTAAATTTGACAGGTAATAGTCGTGCAGAAAATAATTCCTGCTAACTTGACGCAATTTAGCTAGATGTCTGTTATAGTTTCAATGCTCTAGAAAGTAGGAAAAGCGTATTATTTATTCAAAACTGGAGAGGAGTGAGCTGTTAAATCAAGTGTTGTTTAGTGTATTATTTAAAAATTCAATACACAATTAGAGCTTTGAGCGATTTGGAATTTTGGTGAATTTATTTTACAAAATAATCTGAGCAGACGAAGGGCTGATGTGCTAATTAGTCAATTGTGTCGATTAATAATTTGTAAAAAATGGTATAGAAACTGTTTGAAGACCATTATGAAAATAATTGAAGTTTTAGGAGAAAATCGAAAGCTTTCGTCGGTAAATCAATGCTTGCCATTAATGATTAGAATAATTGGTTTATGTATTAATCTAAGCGGCAAATTGCCTTGCCACAATCTGCTCATAGCATGTTAGAGTTTGCAGGTACCGCAGGTAACGTTATCGATTTCCACAATCGTGTAAATTTGGAAACGTGCTTTGCTCTGTTCTATGCTGGGTTGCGCTTTCCCTATTTCCCTTTGCCAACGAAAAACGTACATTTTCCTAAAGTACAGAGGGATCTTGAATTGGTATTGACATCGCCTGTCAGAATACCACAACACTAATAAAAATTACAAATTGAGAGGCTGTAGTGCGACTTCCTGTTCAATAAAGAGGCTACAAATGCTAACATGTCACTTCTATAATTTTTTTCTCAAATTTATTTGAGCAGAAATTGAATTCCTAAAAAAGAAAGGACCTTTTCTACTCTAAGTTTAAAAATTAATGTGATTTTATAGCAATCTACGTTATGTTGAATGTGAGGTAGGTACATCCAGAAATATAAAAGTCATAAACTCTCGTAAGTTTTCATAAATTTAAACAAAAACAACCTAAACATTTTTCATATTTTAACAAAAAACAACTAAAACTTTTTTAAAAACTACGTAGTATATAACTAAACAGGATATTAAAAAACATAATATTATAGAAATTATATAAAAGCTATGCAATGAAAATTTTTTCACCCATGATTTATATATTAGTTTTTTTACTAGAAACACCATTTTTAAATTTTTAATAATATAAAAACATTTTGATATTTTTTTGAATATTAAATCAAACAAATTGTTACTTGGCGTAAAGAAAATCTTCATACATATATTGTCCTAACAAAACTAAAAACCCCTAAAAAATATTTTCTTATACAATTTTAAAGAATTTTTGTAAAAAAACACCTGATAGAGCAAAAGAGAGACAGAGAGTCAGATGCTGGAACCAAAGATATACAAGCAAAAGTCGAGTCAAAAATACCTTATGATAAAACTAGCGGCATCTATTAGAAGCTACCCTACATCAAAAGATGACAAGTAATGTTTCTACCTGTTTTAATGCATATAGGTCACTCTAAATGACAAATGTCAATTTTGATAGACACAATGATATGGAATAATAAAAAAATTCATTTAAAAACTATTTATTTGATTTTTGTAGCTTACATATACTTTTATGTTATTTATGTATTTACAAAAAAAATAATTAATTTGAATTATTAAGAATTAAAGTCTTCTTAAAATATTCTAAGTTTTAATTATGTTTGTAATTAAATGTAATTAAACTTAATTTGCTTTTATGCAACAACAATTGCTGAAATATCGTCTTTCGACAAACCTTTATTATTGTTTTTTGTGCTGTTTTTTGTAGATTTAAAATTTAAAATGCAAGTATTTTCACTTTCAATAACTTGCATTTTTTAACAAAAAACTGTTTAAAATTAAGTTCAAAGAAATTATTTCTGTTGTTTGATAAATACAAATTATTGTTTTATGGTACATTTATATTTTATACTTTATAGCTTCAAACAAGTAAAAAAGATAAAACCTGATAAACTGATCTAAAGATACTAGAACTAGATTTAAACTAGATCTGATCTGAACATGTTTCGTTCTTATTGAACCTGTTCAGCAAGTCGCAATACATTCACTTGCGGCAAATTTATTCAAATATGGTAAAACTAGCGGCATCTATTGGAAGCTATCTTACATCAAAAGTTGAGAAACTAGGTTTCTACATGTTTTAATGCATATAGGTCACTCTAAATGACAGATGTTAATTTTGATAGACACAATGATATGGATTAAGAAAAAAAATTCATTTGAAAACAATTTATTTGATTTTTATAACTTACATATTATACTTTTATGTTATTTATGTATTTACAAAAAATGTTTTATTAATGTATAGCCTTAATTGGAATTATTATGAATTAATTGCTGAAGATAATTACAAAGAGCGCAATGAGTCTTCTTCTTAAAATATTCTAAGTTTTAATTAATTGTAATTAATCTTAACTTGCTTTTATACAACAACAATTGCTAAACTCTCGTTTTTCGTCAAACCTTTATTATTGTTTTTTGTGCTGTTTTTGTAGATTTAAAATTTAAAATGCAATTATTTTCACTTTCAATAACTTTTATTTTTTAGCAAAAAACTGTTTATAATTGAGTTAAAAGAAATTATTTCTGTTGTTTAATAAATACAAATTATTGTTTTATGGTACATTTATATTTTATACTTTATAGCTTTAAACAAGTAAAAAAGATGATGAACTGATCTAAAGATACTAGAACTAGATTCAAACTGGATCTGATCTGAACATGTTTCGTTCTTATTGAACCTCTTCAGCAAGTCGCAATAGATTCACTTGCGGCAAATTTATTCAAATATGGTAAAACTAGCGGCATCTATTAGAAGCTACCTAACATCAAAAGTTGACAAATAATGTTTCTACATGTTTTAATGCATATAGGTCACTCTAAATGACAGATGTCAATTTTGATGGACACAATTTAAGATAACAATAATACCGCTGATTGGATTACGTTGTATGAATTTGCTTTGATCTTATGAATTGTAGGTCTACTAAATTAGGTATACATTTTTTTATTGAACTAAGCAATATTATAAATTTCAATATTTAGGTCGTATTTATTTATACAATTGGTAGAATAAATATTATTTTCCTCTGTTTTATCAATTTTTGGAAAAGCTTTAGCTGAGGCTGACTAAATCTTCTTGTATTTATTTGTTTAATGTGTTATTCAGTTATTTTAGTATGTTTTGTTAGATTTCTTCAATTCACATTCATTCAATTTAATTGAATTTATGATACATTAGCTACGTGATTTAGGATTCATCTCTTGAGCAGTCATTGTGAGAGTTGGCAGGGGTTGATATTTTGGACCGCACTCAAATTCTGCCAAATAAGAAACAATTCCAGCAAAGTTTGCTTTTGTATTGTATTTGTTTTTACGGTAATTACGGTTTTAGACAGAAGTAGAGTTGAGATAAAAGTATTATGAATGTCTATAATTTGCAAGTCAAACGGATTGTTTAGTTATAGATTTGTTGGTTGAATTAGGAAAGCGTTTAATGATTAGAATCAGCATGTGAAAGAATCTAAAGTTTATTAAAATAATCAACGTTGGCAGTGGTAATTGAGTTTGCATTGAAGAGTTACAGTCACTCTAATTGAGTATAATTTTCGTAGTGTTGTTCCCATAAAATGTAAGCATTTTTAATTGTCCAATTAGTTTGAATAATTTCGTATAATATTAACATCTGCAGTACAATGGTTGATGTTGAAAAGAAAACTCGACTAATTATTTGGTCGAAGACGACATAGGAATTTTTATTAAGTTTTTGACACGTTTCGGGAAATTCCAAATACTAAATTGGATCCACTTTTATAACGAGGCAGCTAGCTCAAACTTATCGATTGTGTCATCTTCCCTTATACAAGCCTATCTGAAAAGTGATTTTATAATCGTGCATCTATTATATAGAAAAGATAAAACATTTTGACAACGTTTATAAATCAAAAACACTCCAACGGCTTGAATGACAAACTATCAGACATACTTTATATTCTTTATCCATACATTTTTATTTCCATTCATTCCAAGATAAATTCAATCAATAAACCAAAATTTCTTTTAGAAAAATTCGTAATTTTTATTTAAAACTTCATTGTTTTTCCTTCGCTGCCTGCAATTGTTACATCACCAAAGAAAAGACAAAGTTTATTGCCTAAGATCAGTGATCGTGTCGTTACATCATCATCAATCTCAGTTTCTCAATACCAAAAATTATTAACGTTATTAATAACTGTGATTAACAATTTGAATTTTGCATATCATAAAGGTCGCCGATGCAATTTTCAATTTTACAATGAATTGCCATTACGCGACGTTTGCAGCGTATCGTAAAAGTTCTCAATACAATATAAACTGACTATCATGGAAAACTAAATAATTGTAGACAAATATTTCAAATAAAATACGTTCAGATCAATAACGTTTTTCAAGTTATAGGTATCAGTGTACATTTCTAAAATTAAAGCAGGTTAAAGTAAAGGCTAGAGTTGAAAAATAACTTATCACTACTATTTAGAAAAAAATAAAACAACATTTTTTCTAATTTACAGTCATTACTTTGAAAGTTTATCAACCGTAACTTGCTTTTTGTATTAGGTACCTCTATGAGACTAGCCTGGGGCCTAATGTGGTACAGATAATAATTGCAGGAATTTATTATCGATTTAATTAAAGGTGTTTGGAAAAATAAAAGTGGCTGTATTACCAGTGTAATAAAATAACCAAAATAGTAATTAAAAGCCATTTTATCAAGTAGCTTTAGCATGTTCTGTCGATAGATATATTTTTATCAAATCGAAACCGGTTGAGCGATTAATATTGCTTGGTTTTAAAAATCCACCAATGATTTAATGTGGATTTCCAAAAAAAAAAGATTTTTTAAATCGGTCAGAATTGTAGGAAGGTCATCTGCATTTGGTCATTTTGTTCGAGAGGAATAAAGAGGCGAAGAGAAAGATGCCTGAACGACTTCATGCCTTCTAATAAAGATTGCCGACCAAGAACGTTTATAAAGAATCTTACATTAATTGCATATGGACACACATGCAGCGCGACCATGGGCGCCCCAATGCCCATTTATCGTACAACAAACAACACAATGCATACAATGTAAAAAAAGACTCTAAACTAAATAACAGATTTAGTCTCATAGTATACAGCTTTCTTGACAAATGATTAGTTATTAAATATAATTTCCTATAATACTCTTAAATTATTTGTATATAATCGATAGGTAGAGATTTTGCAATATGTGTTTAATACAAGAATTGTGTGTGTGAAAATGTAATTGGGACGCCCATGGAGCTGGAGTAAAAGGAGCGGCTAAATACGAGAAGTAACCGTGCCATCATTTTCCAAAATTCTCCTCACGCACACTTTTCTTCTTTTGTAATTTAGGGTGGTCCACACATTTTTACGCATTATGTCCTTTTTAGAATGCCTAAATTCTATCACTCTTTCCATTTACTTCATTCAACCAACTCCCAGTTACTCTGAAAAGAAGCATTTTCTACGAATGTGAAAACTCACAACACAACAAAAAACCAACAAAAAACTTTACAAAATCTTGAAATTAGAGACAGAAAAGGCTCATGTTGAGTCTACCAGCTACAAACATCAAACTTATATAATAATAATAACAAAATGTTATACCGTGCAATCAAAAAGTTTTTCTATCAAGTAAGCCATGATATAGAATAGAGAATGTATGTATGTCTTATGGCAGTTCTTACTTATGTCAAAAAATAAGATTGTAATTGTTTTAATTGTTAAAAATAGTCTTAACAAGTAAACACAATTTTTTTTTTAATAAAAGTAAAGTACTGAATTTCTTTAGAACATAGGGTCTAAATTGCTGCAAATTAGTGAAGGTGAAGTATTCTAACCAGCTTATAATTCATGTTTATAATTATTATTTAAGACCATCTAATACGTGGTGCAATTATCTAATAAGACTGGGAGCGTCCAACATCGTCCAGTCTGAAGAAAACATCAACAATATGCAAGGTATTATTAAGAACACCCTTCAAAGTTGATCAGAAAACTATCTCAACAAGTAGATTTTAGTGTTTATCCATATAAGATGCATGCTGGGCATAAAATTATATCTGCAGATTTTGTTCCAAGGATGAATTATTGCCGGTGCTTTAACACTAATTTGAGAGACAATATTGGTCTTCTAGACCTCACTTTTTTTTCATTTGTTTAAAGTTATGAAATATATTGTTTAAATGAATTTGCTATTAATTGCTTTATTTATTTTATCAAATAGATAAACAACACTTAACTTCAAAACAGCGCACCTTTGACATACGTCAGATCTTTTGTTTTGCAGGCTTAGTTTAAATGTGTGCAAGAAAGAATGGTGACGTAACCTATATAAAACTTTAAAGCTAAAATAATTTAAAATTATTTTTAATTAATCTTTGCAAACTGAAGTAATCTACAGCAAGCGAAGCAAAAAAAAGCAAAAAGAAAAAGGAAAGAAGAAGAAGAAGAAGTAAAGCTAGAAAACGCAGAAGTCTTTCCAAGTAGTAAAAGAATATTAAGATTATCGATAGGAGCTAAGAACAGATATGAAGGCAAAGCAGAAACAAAATTTTGAGTGACAGAAATGGGAATGGGAAAAGAAAAAAAAAACAATGTTAAAAGAAAATCTAAAGATAAGAGGGAAAATAAGGAAAAAAAAGTTGATGACATGGATAGAAGAAAAGAGATGGTAGGTATTGAATGGTAATACGCAAGAGAATAAAGAAGGGGAGTGAGCATATGTAGGCAGTAGGACTATGAAATTACAAATGAAAAATCGTGGAAAAAAATAGAAAACTTTAAAATAGGAACAGAATAGAGTCAGACCACCTTCCTATAGAGATAAGCATAGAAGATAAAAAACACCAAAACGACAAAAAACAAATGCTGAAGAATACAGAAGAAAGCTAGAAAACGTTAGATTCAAAAGGCAAGGAGGAGAGAAAATAGAAGTAGAACTAAAAGAAATATCAAAAGTAGGATAATGGATGCATAGAGAAATAAAAAAACATAAGCAAGAAAAAAGAGATGAAATGAGTGAAAGCAGGTACATTACTCAAATCACAGAAGAGTTGTACACTCTTAAAACGATAGAAAGAACCAAATTTAGGTGCGTAAATGAAGAAAAAAAAATAGATTTTGCATGGAGAAAAATGAAACAAAATGCGGGATGTGTAGAAGAGAGAGAGAAACATTAGAACATAAAACACATTATGAATGAATTCGTAGAGATAATAGAAAGCAAGCTGGAGACAAATGATAATAAAAAAAAGAATAGAATAAATGAAAATGATATTAAGAAAGATTAACAAAATAGTGTATGAAGTAGAATAAGTGAAGAAAAAAGAAAAATAAAAAAAACAAGCGAGAAGAAATAGCTTAATTACCTATATGTTTGTAACAGTGTATTGTAAAACAATAAACATTATTATATTATTTATGAATTAAAAATTATTTTTCATTTTCTTTTTTAACATCATAACATCTAAATATTTTCCTCTGGTTTAACACTGTTTACTCTTAATATTTTAATTTTTAAATTGAATAAAATGATTGTATAAACAAAAAGTTAAATAAAAAATAGATTTTAATATAAATAAATACTTCCAAGAGAGACATCAAGGAAAACTTCTTCAAGAGAAAAGGAATCCGTAGGCTTCTGTTGTAATGAGTATTATTGCAATAGCAGCGTTGAAATTGAATTATATAGATTGGCTATTTAGACGTGTAGAAATCGAAAGATTTATTTTCTTGTCTGCATAAAAAAGTAATTTCACTTGCAAAACTGCATATCTCCTTGTAAGAGTGGGATGTATAGAGACTTGGGAATTCATGCTTACTTGTTGGAATGTAATAAAATAGTCAGCAGCTCTTCTTAATAATAGAAAAATATTATTTACATGAGATTTGCAAATATAAAAGTTTATTGGAATTGAAATAAAAAACGTTAATTATTTTTTTTCATTGCTATATTATACACAGATCTTCAGCTTTTTCAATAAAATTCAACACCAATCTTGTAACAATACTCAGCAGAACAGATCAATGCAAATTCATTCAAACTGGATCTGTATACTTGGACATGTTTCGTTCGTATTGGAACATTTCAGCAAATCAAATTTGAAAAAATTTAGACTAGAGCCTATTATTTGTGTAAATGTCAATTCTGATAAACACAATTTGAAATAAACAGTATATCGCTAATTAGAACACCAAGCAATGTGCTCTATTTTCTTTGGTTGCTACGAAACATGTCCAAGATCTAGTTTGAATGAATTTGCATTGATCTTGTTATGTTATTTGTCGACAGTGCGGATACGAAGAAAAAGAAAATAGATTTTAGATGAAGGAAAAGGAAAAAATATGCAGAATGTGTGTAAGAGAGACATTCGAGCATATAATGAATAATTGGTAACAGTAAAAAAAAGCAAACTGAAGAAAAAAAACCAAACGTGAGAAAAAAAAGAAGGAATAGAATGCATGACAAAGGTAATAAAAGAAAGATTAAACAAGATAGTGAATAAACTAGAGTTAGTAAAGAAAAATAGAAAAAAAACGATAAACATTTAATTTTAGAAATAAATTTTGATCAAAATAACATGTTTGTAACCACAGTATGTGAAACAATAAACATTATTCAAGTCAAGATTTGCTCTTTTTTCCAAAAAGTTGTGTTATTGGCTTGGCACCGAATTTGCTTATAACAATACGCATTTTAAAGACATTTTCAATTCCATTCATGTCTCAGAAGTTATTAAAGTTCTGCAGTCGATTAATTATTAGCAATATATCAATGGAGTTGCAAAATTTGTCGGTCAGGAGTTGGGATTCTGGCTCAATTTTAGGTTTACTTCTTGCAGTTTGTTATGCAATATTAACACAGTTGCGCTTGATAAGTTTTATTGCCCAGAGGTTGAACTTACGTTTTAGTTTTCTAAGGAATGTCCAAGAGCCACTTACTTTTCCTTATCATGGTCCAAAAAATTGGTCAATTCCGCAGTTATTTTTATTATTCGAGTGGTCATTTTTCAAAAAAATATACAAACCTCACGTGCATAAACAGATTTTATTAGTCGAGAGCTAGAGACCTTTTATTGCTTTTCCGAGTTGAGTTTGCGAGCAATCAATGTTATCAAGGGCGTTGCGCTTAATCTTGAGATAAGGGATGTTCGGAGTGTTGGTTTGGACATCTTTGTGGCGGCAATGCGTGAGCGGCATTGTCATTTACTGCCCGTGGGTGTGTACTTTAAGCAAATCCATCGAGTGTTATCAGAGATAACAATGTCAATTGAAATGCGACGAACTTGATCAAATAATGGCGATGGAAACGTTTATGAAAAAGATTATATACTTTATTAACTCATAAAAAACTCCGCAAACTTTTATAATTTAAGTGCACTAGCTGTCTAAATAACTGTAAATAATTAAGAGCTTAATCAGCTTAAATATTTCACTTGGTTTTAAAACTTTTAGTCTATCCTATTTTTCTTTTTGCTCACTTATGCCTACTTTTTGATTAGACCTATAGCAACTGTCCTAGCAAATTCTTTTCTTTATTTTGAACTTTGATGTCTCTATTTTTGAGTTTGACCGCTACAATGTAGCCAAATTTCTGTGATATTCTTGTGCTATTTATTCAAAACCTGATGAGAAAGACAGACAATGCACTGCTGCAATCATAGAAATGTTTCCTTCAAGGAACATAACTGGATCTATAAATAATAGAAAATCTTCCCAATCTCAGCTTTACAGGTTATCCAATAATTAATAACCAGAAGATACCAATGCATCCAAGCGGCTTCAATCCAAATCAGCTATTACAAACTTACATCTTACAAATAACACCAAATTACAAAACCAGCTATTGGTGAAGAACTTGAAATGTCTACAAAAATCATGTTTGGCCGGTTATAGAAAACGTCAAAAGACAAGAGACATCTTACACAGCACACAGCTTCTACCTAAAACATTATAGCTTAACACCTCGCTTTTGGTTTTGATTTCTGGCAATCTCAGCACTTGTTGCAACATGAAAGAAATTCTAAAAAAATATGGCCCTGCCACTTACAAAGAAGTTGCAATAATCTGCTTTTTTCAAAGATCTTAAACTAATTTTTTATATATTTTTTTTGCCGTCACGCTTTCCAGACTTGTCACCTATAGAAAATACGTGGGATAATTACAAGCAAATATGAATTACTTGATTCAAATAATGCATGGCAAAAATTAAAGGAAACCAACACATTATTAGAAATTAGTAAAGATTTTTTATTCTAGATATTTAGCATTTTGACAAATCCAGCTTGGCTTTTTGATTGCTACGTTACATGATAAAACTTAAGTCTTTCAGTTTTTCTTATAAAATCATTTTTTTTTCACTTTGTTTTGCTGGCTTTTGACTACAGTAACAAAGCTTTTTTTGCTGTTTTAAGTACTTATTTTAGTTCTGTTTCCAACTTAGTTGACCAAAAGGCTGATTTTAGAAAGATTTGGTTTATATCTTGTGATAATCAACCCTACACCTGTGGGTAGATTGTAATAATATGTAATACTTAAGCTGTTTTTGTACAGTATAGTTAATTTTTATAATCTCTTAAATGAAGTTTTATTAAATTTGATAATTGAAAGGTGGTATTGTCATTGATTAAGACTCTAAAGTAAAAAAAGTTTTAATCTCTATAAATTTTGATAAAAGCGCTAAAACTTTGTCTCAATTATTATTTATCGTATCAAACGTTCCAAACGGTCTTTGATAATTTAACAGTTATGGGTTAACAATCTGTGAAATCTCAAAGTAGTGAAAAATATATTCAAGGTGGGCTGTTTCTCCCTCGATTACCCTTCTGTTTATAAAATGTGTTCACATTCTGCTGAATATCTTTCTCTCCTATCGATATTCCTGAAAGCTTGACACTTTTATGTTTGTGAAAAATTAGTGTTTTGTTAGTTTTCCTTTCCGCCGACTTTTTTTCAAAAGACAAATTTGAAGTGGTAGTTTTAAAGTAGTTTTAAGGAGCTCTGTTAAGATTCCGGAAATTAGATTATTCAATGGTGTGAATGATAAACTGCCAGCTAGAGCATCTATTAAGTGTCATTTGGCACTTCAAAAGTTTCCATTATAATTTTCAGGATAAAATTTATATTATAAGGGTTGATATTTCCAATTGTACGTTTTATCATTTTTTGTAGGAAATTGAATATGAAAGTGTAGCTTAAACGCGCCGCTTAACGGCGTTAATAATTTCAAAGCAATCCACCCGGCAAAATATTTAAAAAATTCATGCACGGTTATAAAAAACGCCGCCGGCCACATTGTATGACACTGTTCCCACATATTTTGAAGGTATTTATTATTTTACTAGAAAGTAGTAGCCCAGACATGTCTGTTTCATGTTTTTGCCAGCTTGTTTATGACTTGTATTTCATTCCGACATCTTTTATTTGTTTATGTTATTTTCGTATCAGTTTGTTTATCATTGTCTACATCTCATATACCCAGTTATCGCGTTGGCTTAATTAGACTCCATTAAAATACGGCAGCTTTCTTTGGGATATATTTAAACAAACAATGAATAATGATGCACGAGGTGTATTTGTAGAGTGCACGTTTACAAATCCAGAGAGAAAAAGCACATCTAAATTCTGCCCAATTAAAACTTAACTTGTTCAAAATACAAAAAAAAAACAAGAAGTTGTGGAAATATAATAATACACACTCTGTTCTACATGTTAATAAACATGGAGTTTCAAAAACAAAAACATAAACAAAAAATTTTAGTTACAAAACAGATTATTATTTGAAACCTGTATTTTGAATGAAACAACTGCTACTTACGGCTTAATAAACGTTGCAACAAAATTAAGTGCAAGAAACGAGCTAAAGAGAAATTAGTTTTCTTATTCATCAACTAATTAAAAACTTTGAGAGTTTATACAGATACTTAAATATTGATTTAAAATGTAGGTCTAAGTTTTCTATTACGTCAGTTGATACATACTGTACATCATAAGCAGAGACAAATTTAGTAAAAATACGAGAGATAAAGAAAACACTAAAAGAATGACATAAGCATAAGAAATAGAAAAAATAAAAAAAGAAAATATAAAAGAAGAAGAAAAAGTTATGAAGGGTAAAAGTGAGATAGAGTGTGAGTCTGAAATAAAAAGCTAATAATTATTTAGAAAAATAATATTTTTTTTTTATAAATATAAACAAGAGATATTTTTAACAAATGAAATAGAAATCAAGCGTTGAATAAAAAAGACATATAATCAAATATAAATTGAGAATGCTAAACTTAAATCTTAGAGAACATTTATGATTATTTTCAATTAAAATAATGATTATAAGTATTTAAAAAAAGTAACAAAAATCGAGTTCGAATGTAATTTCTAGATGATTTTTTTTAAAGCAAAAAATGTAAGCAAACTAATAGTACAAAAAGTGTAGCTTACTACTGGAGTTGTAGCTGAAGTATAATTAAATTAAACATTGTTGCTTCTATTTGATTTGATGTCTTTCGTACTAAAACAGTTGTCAAAGCAAGCCTAAAAACACTGCGCAAATACGCAACACATTTATCAGCAAAACCAAATTTAATTTGGCGTTTCTCTTTCGCTGTTAAATAACTTAATGCTAAGGTCTCAAAAACAAAATATCAAGAATATTATTATAATGAGTTGAGCCGTTGAACGTTGTGTTGATGAAACAATGGTTTCGCGTTTCTCGAACAATGTTATGTAATTTTATAAACCTTCCACTCTTCGTACACTAATGCTAAGCCACAAATTTTATTATCACTTTTGTACTTATTAATCGTTAAGTAAAATTTAATAAAGTATGTAACCGAATATTTCAAAATTTAAGCTTTTTTGCTTAGATCGAAAGTTTAAACTACAGTTAAGCCTGCGTAGCGAACAAAAAAACTTTATCACATCAGATACCGTATTTTAACTCTGTACTTGTATTACCAACAATTTTCCATTTTTTTATTTAATGTTAGTACGGGTTGGTTGGTTCTATCCATAAACTTCAGGCACGAAATTCTTTGAGTTGTAATTTTTTTTACTATTATAGCCTCGTCCCTCACATTATAAGCAATACAATTTTCTGCCGGGTATATCTCAAACGCTCTTACTATACAATTATTTTATATTGATAGACATAATAATGATAGTTTAGTCCCAATTAAAAGCCTTAAATATTGCCTAAAACAAGCGATGAATATTTTTGGCAACAATGTAGAATTAATAGGTATTTTGATCGCCTGCAAGCTTTGCCCCCGACTATGAACTAAATTAATAATAACTTTTAATTGCATGAATTTTGATAGTTATATTTAAAAAGGGCCCATATTAGCAATATTTATTTATCCAAGTGATATTTCTATGAATATAATTGGCTATCAACGACTAAATATCGTTGCTTTATTTGGCTTTGGTTTTAATTTGCTTTTTAAATAGTTGTTCTAATTAATTATTACGACTGTTTTTATTAGTTTATAAAATTGTTCAACAATTAATAAACAAGAATTATGCGACAATGATTACATCTTACATTCAAAAGGAATGTGTTTTATTCCTTTAATTAATTTTAATTATTTATGTAAATTGAGACGTTACAAATAGAAGTTGCGGTGCTTGTTAATTTTGTCAGAAATTATTAAGATATTCGGTAGAAAAATGCGTAGAAAATGTGATCGTTAATTGTATATTTTCCGACAACGTCAATGCTATGCACTTTCTCCTTAAGATTTTTGATATTAATATCCCACTAATATAAAAAATCACTACAAAACTAGTTAGGTAACTTCAATTTGTTACAAATTTATCAATGTCAGATGAGCGCCACTGGCGCATCATTTATAAAAATTGTAAGCAAATTCTTAAGACCTGTAATATGTCAAAAGGAGATATTACCAAAAAGTACAAAAGTTATATGAAGCTTGATTGCTTCTTGTAAACTAAATAATAACTTTTATTCATATTCAATTACATTTCAAATTAATTTCAAGTCTATTAATATACTAGGAATGTAAAGTAAGACATCCTATACAATTTCATTTGTAAATAGTAACTGAAAGGTAATATTTTAAACCCATAAAACTGCAACTAATTTCAAATTACAAAAAAGTAGTTTACAGAAGATATAATATTTTCTCCACAGTGAGAAATTTCATGAGATATTTTTCATCTATTCTCATTACAATTTAGAATGAATAGTAGGATAAGGTCGATATATGAAGGTGTGATTTAGATCCTCCCCTATTTCCTTCAAAGTCAAATGAATAAACCATTTAAATAAATTTCAATACTGTATCAAATGAATTCGTTATAGATTTTATTTTGGCATTGTTAGTCAATTGCCTATGATGTCACATATAAATATAATATACGAAATTCGCCAATTAATAATTAAAAACAGCATTCAAATCCTACAAGCTAGCAGAAAAAATTAATTTAATTAAACCGACAAAGTTTTGTAGCGTTGTTTTCATTTTGCTGACAGTTATTTTAAATTCACATATATTCATATTTTACTTCACAGCTGGTTGCATTACAAAATTAGATAAACGTATATTATATTTTTTTATAAAGATAAAAAATTTCAAGAAAATTTATTAAGCTTTCTATGGTTTTACTATTCACACAGTTGCCAAAAAATTTGTTTAATAGACATCGAAAGCTCTTTTGAACACCAAGTGGTCATGAATAAAACTGAATAATTACTTGCTTAAATCGGATATTTCGATTAATTAATTGTATTAAAATTGTTCCCAATATTAGAAATTCTAAATTTAAATAATATAACATATTTTGGCTGCTCTCTATTCAATAGAAAATTTTTAACACTTTTTGATAATAAAATAAAGATTACCAAAAAATGTTGGTAGAAGTTAAAGTTAGATGACATTGCATATCCTAGGTATGCGTTTGAGACGAAAGACGCTTGGTTTGTATTTATCAAAATTGACATCTGTTATTTAGAGGGCTATTATCGATTTTTCAACTTCTGTTTTTTGGCAGTTTTTGGTCTTTAGGCAACTACACTTCAGATAAAATAATTTGTGATATACTATAGATACTATCATAGCAATACATTAATAGTAGGTGTTTGAACAGTTAAAGATTGAGTGTTTTCCACACACAGACTCGCAGCGCTGGACCAAAAACATGCGATAAAGTGTAGGTGTCGTCGTAAATTGTGCCAGCTGATAATAAAAGTCACAATTTTGAGTGAAATAATCAGCAAAGAAGCTGGCAACATGCCGTTTAAAACTTTCTTATAAAAGTTTATTTCAAACGAATTTTTTTCTGTTTTGTGTCATGAATGTAATATTTCGAAATGCGTTCTGATAAAAACGTTTGCTTTGTGTTTGTTGAGTAGATTTGTCAAAGAGGGTAGTTTAAAAATTATCAGCGGGTGTAAAGTGTGTCGGCTGTTGTATGTTGTCTCCCCTAGGTCAGGTGTGCGCCTGTGACAATAAACGCATCATTTTAAAGTGTTCAACGATGATTAAGTAATAAAGCATGTGATAATAAAAAAGACGCAATTTTTCATGGTTTAGGCCGTTTGAACATGGTTTGAGCAAACAACCATCAGGATGAAGCGGAAAACGCATAAAGGAAAGAGGGCAGATTATGTTATGTAATTATAATACCAAGCAACATGCTCGATTGCCCATTATAGTCTGATGCATTCTGCAATCTACAAGGGTAGCGCTGCTGGCAAATTGACCCTCGCTTCATTTTACATATAATTAGCAGCAAAAAATTTGACGCTATTTATGTATTATGTTCAGTCACCTTCTTTATTACTCGCTTCTATTATTAACATCCATATCTTTGATATCCAATAGCTTTGTTGCTCTCATTAGTATACGTTTCTGCTAGCCCAACAAAGCATGAATTCATAGAGATATTAATCGATCACATAGCAAGAGCTCAACTTTATGAATTTTAATTCTGCATTATATTTTTTCATCCCACATTAAACCCCTAAACTAATTTAACTTAAATTAGTGGAGTAGATTAAAATTTAAAATGTTTTCAAACTTTTGCTCTTTATAGTATTGCTTCAACACATTTATCTGGTTTTATACAACATAAACGTAACTACCGGTAAAAGCTTTTATAATACACCTGTATTATTAAAGAAAATTAATGTACAAGCTGATTTTGAAAAAAACAGTCGCAGATTTTAGCAAAATCTTAATACTATAATTTAGTTTTTAAGACGGTCGCAGTGAAAACTCATAACAATAAATAATAATAATTTTCAATTAAACGATTTTCAATTTTCAAGTAAACAGAGGCAGAGGTATTTTGAACCTATCACACGTTACTGTTCTTATTTTCCTCTCTGAGAGCGAATCGTCGACAGTTTTTAATATTTCGTCAAGTTCCGTAAGATTGTCAATTTTTCTAATCTACTTAAACTCTAGAGTTTTCAATTGACAAAAAAATAAGTTCTATAACAATCAAAAATGTGTGTGATGATAAAAGAAGTAGAAAATTGTGAGTGAAATGACGCTATAATAAATATACGTTCAAATGTGCTTAAACGACAAGAGAAGCGATTACAGAAAATTGAACTTCCTCTAACTACTCCAATTCTATCAAGTCGCCGTATTAACCATTTGATGAGATTATAAAGTTTTCAACAATAAAGTCCTATTCATTAATGTAATACCTTCTTCTACCAAACTGTCATTGTTGAAGAAGAATTCATTTTGCTTTGTAAAAAATCCCGTATCGTTTAACAGCATCCATCAAGATTCTAATGGTGTTTTTATTGCCTTTCTCGAGATATACTTTTTTATGCCAAATTTTAATAGCATAGTAAAACCTGAGCCCTTACGTTTGATTTGTAATAAATATCATTCTCTGTAAAAAGCCTTGATGTCAATGTGACCATTTAGGTTCTCCGCTTGTGATTGTCAACTGCGATACGATAAAGTGTGTCGTTGGACTTTTTATTTTTCTGTTTTGCTAAAAGCATAAAAATGATTTAAAGACACCTCAAAAAAAAATTTAATGAATTGTTAAAATATGAGTTAGGTCTTTCGTAATTATTCGCTTTTGCATCTTTTTCGCACTAATAAATTTCGAAACTATACTGTAAAAGGAGAGATAAACTTTATGATACACTCTACCTTAATTTTAATTGAAAAATATAGCCTCACTGCTTATGTTACAGTGCTATGAATCTAAATGCTATTTTATTCATTGCTGAAAATTACGTCATTCGAATATTACACATAACTCAAGCTGCTTATAGGTTGAAGACCATAAAATCACAAAAAAGTCATCATTCGCATAAAATCTCTCCCCAAAACTGAATTTGTCACACAAACCAACAAATTCTTTCCAAATCCTATCAAAACAAGCACTTAAACTAGTCCCAGTGAAATAACTATGCTTTTATAACACTGGACAATGCACTTAATCACCCAAAAAAAACTGACAGATTATCCAGAGTCGTACTAAATTTGTTTGAAAAGACTTTACAAAGTCTTCTTTAGCTTCTTTTTACAAATATTTACAGTTATCAAATAGTATTTGGTCAATTGTTACACCTGATAAAGATACAGACAAATAATAACCTGTGGCGAAGAATGAAAGCTGGAGATTTATAGGGTTTTAGGTAGAGGTCTAAACAAAAACGACTATATTACCTTATTCCATTTGGACTACTATACTTCAAAGTTTTAAACATATATTCTATTAGAACAAATAGATTAATTTCGACTGCAAGCTTAGTTTAGACTTAATTTGACTGCCAGCTTAGTCATAACCCCAAATTTGTTTAACAACATTCGAGAACGCAGGTTTTCAATATTTGTAAAATCTGTGAAAATTTATTGCACGTTTAACAAGCCAGCATAGGTTGTTAAAATTAGTAAAATCCGCGGCGAGCTACTTTACATGCAAACGGCAACGATAACATTTTTACCTTTTATTATAAACGAATTTTAATTAATGATGCTGCAACATTATTAATATAAAAAATTGGAGATTAATTAGGATTAATAATCGCTTTTAAGTACTTATAACTGAATTATTTTTAGAAAAGACCAAGCAGCAAAAATCTAATTAGATTATATATTAAATATTTGAACAGCATCATGTATAACAATTAAAAATTGATGAGCTGGTGGAAAAATATGCTTGCGATGAATTATTTTTAAAACAATATATTATTTAGTTTGTTTCGTTTTATAACGATATATATTATATATTACAAGAAAATTGCAAACCTCCTCTCCGGACAAAGACGTGTCATCACTTTTCTTATCTCCTCGAGTTGCTTTTGTCTGTGATGTCAAAATTTAACAATGTGCGTCGGTGAGGGTGTCTAACCCTTATTATAACAAGCGTCGTCTGTTACAATCCTCATACAAAACAGAGAAAATCGACAATTCACCAATTATCAAAAATCAATCAACCTCATAATAAATTAACAATCAACTAGATTCAAAATATTGTAGGTGTGCGAGCACCAAAAAAAAAACATTTTAAAAATCAGAAACAGACCTAATTAAAAATTTGTCATTTTGCTTTGCATTTTATGGGTAGACGTTAAAATTTATGACTTTTTCGACACCAACACGAATTAGGTAGGATTTGATTGATTTATCAAAATCTCGAGAATTTGCATCTTAATTTAAATCTCGTTTTACTTTGTACATATTTTTTGTGTCTGCTAACATTAAATTATTATCGATTTGTTTAATTGGCTTCGTATGTTTTAGGATAATAGAACTAAATTGAAAGGTAATGTTAAAGTTTGGTTAAAATCATCAAATATGATCTTTCAGCTATTGTTTTCCGTTTGTTTGAGCTTTAAGAAACTGTTTTATTCAATAATAGAAGGTTTCATGAGTTAAAACTGTCAAATATATTATTTATGCAATGAAGCCGGAATAATATAGATAGTGGGTGTAGCTAAGACTACAAAACTCAGAGTAGAACGTTCTTATTCCAAAATTTATGTGTTTTAAAGTTTTTTCTGTTTTTTAATTGTTCTACTACTATAATAATACCTTAAAAAACCTATTTAAAAAATCTAACACATTTTTTTGACTATAAGCTTTTCAACAATGTAAATTAGACCAATTTTGGATGCTATTAAATAAAAGCTCGTATCCTTTCTGTAAAGAAAAGTTAAACTTTGATTACAAAGTTTGAAAAAAGACAATAAATATTTTTTTTCTAAATTTGAAATTTAAAAATAGACAAAAAATCAAAAGCCATTTTTTTACTGGTAGACCCTTCAAGACACACGAAACACAGAACCTAGATAAACTATTTGCAACACAGAAGCAGTAATTTCTTCACATTAATGAGCAAAAGAACATGGTATTCTTCTCACACTGATAAAAAGTTAAATTAGATTTTGTATGTACACTAGTCTCAGTTAAATAACGTTATATGGCCGTACTGCTAATATAATTCTGCTTTTATAACCTATTATTACTAGACAATAGTCTTAAAAAAAAGTTATAAATTTCGAATAAGTGTCGACAGATTATTCAAAACTTGCAAACAGACAGGCAAAATGAAATGTTTGAAAAGATGTACAAATTTAATTTTATTTTTTAAATTGGTTAGAGCATGGAATTGAATGACACTAAGGCTTAACATTTTACAGAATTGTTTTTTTTCTCAAATATTTTGAATTATGACACAATTTTCTTTGGATGATTGTTTCATTATAGATTCTTTCTCACTTATGTATGTTGATTACTATTGTATCCATATCTTCTTCTTTCTTATTTATAAAATTATTTTTATTTTTTTCTACAGCTGGTAAATATTTTAAAAAATTTATTTATTGAAAATAGAAAGTTTTTAGGTTGTTTCAGTAGTTTTACTTATCTTTGTCTTATCTGCGTTTTAACTATGATTGAATCAAAGTATTTAAAGAATTTTCTTAAAAGTCATAAAAAAAATTAATCTGCAAGCAAGATTTCAGTGATTTAATTTTAATTGCGCTTTGATAATTATAATAATTTATTGATTTTAGGATTGTTATTTAAGATTTTCGATTTGATTTATGAAAGCGATTTGGTTGTACATATTTCTCAGTTTTTTTCTGATAAATATCATGATAGAAAATGATCAAAAGACCATGAATGTAGTAAGTAAAATATAATAATTATGTATTTCTAAGAATTTCCTTTCATTGAGTTTACTAATTTACCAAGAATGTGAGTGTGAAGTATTGAACCGTTTAGAGTCCTAATACATCATCGAGTATATTAAAAAATGTTTGATTCAAGTCTCGATTAATTGCAAAATGCTTTTCATTTAGCCTAGAACAGCCTTCAGAATTTTTCCAAACATAAATCGTTGCATATTGTTGGCCATACACAGCATTCAGGTGTGCACACCTTCACTACTGTTATGTATTACCTACAAAGTATAAATCAAAAATTTTTCTATAACCTTCTCTACACATAATTGCATTTCTAAATTTATGGAATCATCATAGAAACACAATAGATTGCGTTAAAATTGCATCATATTTTGTAAATTAGTACTATTGGGCGGCAAAGCAATATGGACACGGTCACACTCAAACAATTAACAATGAACAATTCAAGATAAATCTTGACAAATAAATTCGAAAGGTGAAGGTGCACATCAAAATAATTGAGAGAACGGCAAAAACGTGTTGATATAATTTGATACACATCAAATTGTTATTGCTCATAAACAAAATCAATGCACAATCTATCTATTTTGATTTATGCAATTATTATTATCTTGCTGAGATGTAGTTTTCCTTGAAAACGACCTTTATAAGTTTTATATTCTACCAAAACAATACATAATACATTATTTATTACAAAGATTCAATGCATCCAAAGCTTCTCATGCATTGACCATACTGCTGAACTTATTTGTAAAAAAATATTAAAGTAATCGTCTTTTGTCATTTCTAATGGGGCAGATAATAGCAAAGTGAGAAAAACTTAAAAAAAAAAAGTCTTAGAACTCCCAATTAAAACCATATTGTTGTGAAAATTGAATACTTTTTAGAAATTTGACAAAACTTAGAAAAATTGCTGAGATTTCGAAAACACACTGTTGGCTGAAACACTGCCATGAATAGATTTGTCGTTGAAGCTTAAAAATAATACGTAAAAAAAATAAATATTTTAAAACTATATAGTTTTTTAATTGTGTCGGAAAAGACAAGCTTATCTATATGGAATAATTCCATAATTTTATTCTATTTGCTATGGCCAAGAATAGCACCTTTAGCTATACTCTTTTCATCATTTAGACATTTAATTTTGTTTATCTTTTTTTCTCTGGATGTATGTCTTCCATCTCTGCAAAAGTTGTTGTTGTTTTTCTCTGAAGAGTGCAAGATTTTTAAAAATTTATCAGGGACACAGTTTATATTTTTTATTCAGATCAGTGGCTTTGAATAGCAGATTGAATTAAAAGCATTACATTTTATTATTTTATTTATTTGTGTAAATGTTATTTATTTAATAATGTAAACATGGTTTTCAATATAAAAAGTGTTTTATATTGTTCAGCAAATATAGAGAAATAAAACCGGCAATATAGTTTTAATTAGGTTTTCGCTATTTATTTATTTATTTGAAACAAGCATCAACAGCGTTTTGTTTAGCCAATATTTTCCACGCGATTACGCTTTATGCATTGTGAAAATCAAAGTTTAGAAAATGTTAAATATTACAAACTTCACTGGATAATCGTTGAGATAAGGCTCCAGTAAATGCTCTCTAGAATTGTTTTAAAAGTACTTATTAGTTAATAATTAAACGATTAATGTTTATCAGGTAATTTTGTAGGAACATATACCACATTTTACTATAAAATTAACTGAAAATTAATGAAATAGTTTGCAATATTGCAAATTAAGTTTTGGGAAGCCATTCTAAACTAATAATGAGTTCGTTCATCCATGCCATATTCAAACCATAATTATTTAATCAACCAATTTGTAGTTGTTAATATCTAAACAAATTACCCATTTTAATCAAGTTTGATTAGTTTTAGTTAGTCGTACATTGTTGAAATCATACGCAAATTAATATTTTTTTTGAACACAAAATACAGAGATTTCTTGTTTAAATGTACAGTAATGTATTCTTTTAGGACATGTAGATGCAAATGAAATCAGTATGTTAATGTTGAAAGTTGCTAAATAATATGCAAAATAGCGAAGCAGCTTACAATCTGCTTGACATAATTTATTATTTCATGAAATTGTACAAACATAACCACCCAAAAACCGCCTCCAATTTATGATCACATTAGAATATTTTTACGAAAATCCATATTATTTATTTGCATTTTTATTTCAAGTAATTGGAGCTTTTTGTTTTTATATTGCCGTATAACTACAACAAATTCTAATTATGTAAAAAAGCGTGACACAATACTATTTTAAGCTATGACAAAAGATTGTTTTCAACAAAAACATGGTTGATTGCAGGCGACAATTATTAATACGAGTTGTCTTTTGATTAGAGCCTTTATAGATTATTATCTTCTAGATTGTGGGTGGTTTTTATAACATGTAAGCAGTCGATGAGTTGAAGAGAAGCTCTAGAAGTAACAGCTTTTTTGTTGGCGTCACTTTGTTTAAGGCTCAAGCTAGTTTTTTCTTCTAACAACTGTTTAACAACTTTTTGAAAAAACGACAATTTATCAGGATTTGTAGGTTATGTTAGATCCGTAAACACCCCGAGCAAATAAAAACACACATTTCTTCAAACCAAGAAGAGTAAAATTTATTTTAATCAACAATTACAATAAAAAGTTTAAAATACACAAAGTAGGCGTAAAGACTCTATTTACAAGTTTTAATTTTATCTCCACTAATGTTTTGATGTCAAGATTTACTGATATGACAGATTCAGTTATCACATAAGCGTTTATATAGCATTTTTACAACAAAAAATCAGAAATAAAGTCATGGCAAAAATTTGTAGGTCCAGACATAATTAGAAAATATAGATATATGTATTTTGAGTGAGAAAGGTGAGAAAACATATGATAGAAAAATATGAGAAAGAGACACAAGGTGAAATATTAAAAAAAAAGTGTGCACACTCAGGGTGCATGACCTATCCCTTGTTGTACTGAAACAGCCAGACAAAACACGGTTTGAATAAACTTTCTCTCTAATTTTTTTTGTAATTACAATTGCAAGCAATTAATGGGCTAACTGCCTCCATTTTCCGCCTACACATTTGAAAATCACCATTTCCAATCGATCTCCAATTTCATCACTCGCCGAAGGTGATCAGTTGTTAAAAGTTCATCCGGATTGCTAATAGAAGATACTCACATTTCCGCATTATATAATAAATAATAATTATGAAAATTAATATCTTGATGTACAGATTTATAATATTTAAAATAAAATATGGCGTGTTTTAATATCATTATCCGACCTAATTAAAATTACCTTTTGTGCTTCAGCGACGAGTTTTATAAACAAAAAACCAAAGTGAAGGAAAGAAAGCTGAAATTTAGACATGCTTCTATTAATTACCAGATTAGTGTATTAGGGATAATCTTGGATACTTATTTTCTCATTAGATTTAAGCACAAAAGAAGGACAATAGGTAATAAAAATAAAGACGGGTCTGCTGAAAAGATGCGTCTTTATATTAAGCTCGTCTAGACAGCGTCACATGGCGCACTCACATCACAATGGGACAAACAAGTCAACAAAGTATGAGATGAACTGAAACTTGTACGTTTATATATCCAATTACATCAAAGCTATTGAAATTATTGTCTAGGAGAAACTTTGCTAAGCATTGATTCGCTATCTTCCAACCCCCAATATTTAAACATTGCGAAGTTTGCTACACCTTCAAACTTGGATCAGTAAATTGTTACACAAACACTAACTAATCTAAAAACAAAATATTCTGGTATTGATTAATTGGTTGATAAGCCAGTTTAGTCACAATCAATATTTCAAATTACGGTTTCTTCCTGTTTGTTTCAAAACCAGAAAACAAAACACTTATGCACTTAACTATTATTAACCGTTTAGCGCCTGTCATTTGATTTAATCTGAAAGTATATTTAAGGACATTAGAGAGCACTGACTTACACCTAGATAAAACAGTTTCCAGCAATTGTCTCTTTGACAACAGATAAAGTGTCTTATGATAACCATAGCCATGTTTTAAAAAAAAATCTACAATTTTCTTTGCTTCTCCAGCATCAACAATATTAGCAATTTCTTGTTCTATATATATTTTTTTGTCCTGTTAATTGTACTACTATGACGGTATTGCAGATGTGTTAAGTTTAGTAGGAAAAAGGTGGAAAGATCATTAAGTCAATTGTAGTGTAAAGTTAGAGTACAAATACTCTAAGATGGGTACAAGCTTGTTGTCTGTCTTAGATGCGCAGTATATAGCGAGAAACCAAAGCTTTGTACGGCACACTTTGGCGTGATTATCATTATCAAGAGATCCTTTAGGCTTTTTGCGAAACCAAGTCTGTGCCTTGACTTCGGCAGCCATTAGCCTCGCACTGCCTAATTAGTTAGTCAGTTTTTAGGTCACAATTACAGAGTATGTGCTCAGCGGTTTTACTGCCTGATTCTCACTGTCCGCCAGACCCAGCTTTTTGAGGTGAGAATGAGGTATAGAATCAAACGCATTTATAAGATGAGATTAAAATGCGTTAATTTAGTAGTGGTTTTAACTAAAACATAATTAAATTTTTTTCACTAAGAGAAGAGAGTGCTTAGTTTTTTAGACCAGTTTTAAAAACTATCAAAATGTAGAGCTGCAGCTTGTTCTAGACGCACCTGTTTAAACTAGACGGTGCAGGATTGAAAAAATAAAAGAATGTTCTGTTTAAAGTTAATACAAGCATGTTTGTGTGCGGTAGACTGTAATAATAAAATATTAAATTTTATTTTTTTATCGTTAAAATTAACTTAAATGCTCTTTCTTGTCACTTCAAGTTGTTTATACGTACAATAGACATTTTTATGCTTGCTATAAATTAAACGCACACACAAACACCAATCCACAAAACAAAAGGCTTACTGTTTCTGGTAGTGTGATTTATTGAATAAAGTATTAAGTTTTTTTTATACATAATTCAGTGAACTTAGTGAATAAGTAAATTTTTATAAGACATAGTGCTATTTTTCACTTTATGTATTTACTAATCGCAAGCAGAATAGTGCTTTTATTGACCAATATAAAAACTATTGTTTGGAAACTTGTTTTATGTTCTCTAATAAAACCATAATAACTCATGTAGTTTAAATAAAAAACTTTTGAATGCATTCTTTAGTTCTACAATGCGATCATTCAGCCTTGTCATCTAGTGACCCGCTTTTACGTTTTGTTCAAATACGTATGACGTTTATTAATTTATAAATTTTTTTATAGGTGATTGATAACTCATGTATCAACCAATGAATAAAATAATTATAAACAAAAATTTCCAAAAATTTATACATTGTTTTGTTAAGCTAATATATTATCTGGCGATTAAAATAAGAATCCTAGAATATTTTTTGCAGATAAAAAAAATTCTTTTAATACTTATAGAAAAACAATTCTAAAAAATTCTATTGATTTTTGTCTAGAATTATTGTTTTGGTTTTTATCTTGAAAATAAACTTTTCAAAATGATTTTTTTGCAAAGTAGTCTATGAGAGAGATGCAACCACGGCTTAAACCCAGAAGAGACAGAGAAAAGAAAACCGTGACGAGTACTTTTCCTATTTGTGGTATTTCTCTGTTCAGTAATACATTCTTACAGTATTACTATTCATCTTGTGTCTGGAGATGAAATTATTTGAACATTAAGAATATTTTATTATGAGTAAGTAACGGTATAGTTAATTCTGACTAGTAAATGTTTGTCAAAAGTGTGTTAAGTTTGATTTAGTAAATAAACTGACAATTTAGCAATTGACATAACATTTGCTAAAGGTGTTGAACCTTAGTAGTAAAGTGTTAAAGTAGAAAGCAAATTTCTGCGTTTCAATTATAGTATATAATGTTTATTCAACGAGTTGTATAATAAATTACGTCTTTTCACGTAATAGGAATCTTGCAAAAGCCTCGTTTTGTACTAGTTTCCACTGCAACGAAACTTGGTTAAATATGTTAGGGTTAAGAGGATAGATTTAGTATGTCTTTAAGGTTATAAAGATATTACGTAGACTCGTGTAAATAGCTTGTATTACCCTAGGAGTTAACATTCAACAAGACATTTAAATTTAATTGTTAATTTGACCTGAGCAGTTTGCTTTGAATGCATAATAACCATCAAAGTGAAATAATTTTCCAAGAATTCTCGCGTCTTTGCCTCTTGCTGACAATAGAGGTACTGTTTTTATAAACAAATAATAGCTTCTCAGCTTAGAGACAAAATTGATTATAACAAAATCAAATTATAAAACGCCTTTCGACGTTAATAATCCACCTTTTACGCTAATTATTAAAATAATATTTATCTTGTTAATTTTACTTCAAACAAAAAAAATAAAATGATGTTTAAAAGGAATAAACAAGTCGCTTTTGTAATTTAAAAACGTTAACAAATAATACACAGTCTTTTTTTAATTAATTGTTTGTGTCAATCTTTGCTAAAAATAATAACAAAAAAAAACTGAGTAAAAATTAAATAATTACAAAATCTTGTTTGAAATTGAAAACTATAAGAGGAAAACAAAAAATCCAGTTTATTGCGTCTAATGAAAGTGCACTAATCTAGTTTATTCTCTAGCAGAGTATTGGCTCAAGAAATAACTATTTTTAGTTTGCTAAATAATCTTTTTCAGATTTATTAATATCTTTCTGTAAATTAAAAAACTTTAACACTTTTTTTATTTACATACTGCCATCTTTGCTGATGTTAAGGGGGTTTGCCTTTCTTTGGGGAGACCGGCCCTGCAGATAGGTGTAAGCAAATCACACATTTAACGAGTTTTGGAAAAATGGTTAAAAACCTTTTTTAATAAAATTTATTTTTTCTTAACTTAATCCGGGGACATACTGTATATTTACTTTAATAAAGACAAAATAGGGTTATGTCAAACTTGTTATGTAATAATAGCAGTGGCGTAGCAACTCAATAGCGGGCCCAGGTTAAAAAAATATGTGCGGGCCCCTTAAAGTTTGTGATAGGTCTTATACTCTTTTTCTTTGTTTCCAATTTTTTTAAACACTTTTTATTAAATCTGTAATGAATTATCTAGAGTATTATTTTATAAATGAAACATTGTCATCATACATAAAAAAATACTTTTAATAATTCTTAAAGCAAACAAAAACAACTTTATTATACTTTTCAATCAAATTATAACTATAAAAACGATTTTTTCTTGCTTTCATGGTAGCAAAATTTGTCACTAAATTCGATAGGTCTAACTCTTTCGCTATGAAGTTTTCAATGAAAATCAAAGATAAATTTGATAATCGTTTTTGGTCCATAGTATTTCGTAAGTACGTTTTTATCAACGATAAACTGTGTTCAGCAGATGCTACTGTGACCGGTATAGTTAAAAACAAAAAACAAGTTTAATTTAATTGTTTTTTATAAATCGATAGCTTTTGTTTACTAATTTAAATAGCATTTTTTTCATAAGCACAACATATTTAAATTATTATTTTTAATAAAGAATAAGTTGTTTGAGAAAAATTAATTAATGAAGACTACTTTAAATCAAGGCATCATAATAAATACTTTTTCTAAAAAAATTATAAAAAGTTTTTGTTAAATCAATTAATTTTAATAAACTTGAAATAAAAGTTTTTGCAAAAATTTGACTTACTTCATAAAGTGGCTGAAAAAGAAGAATTTATTATCTATTTATTTATAGTATTTAGTTTATTAGTAAGAATACCTTATCTAATAGTAGTATATTTTTAAAAAGAGTTAATTATTTGTACATAATAATACCAGTAATTTGTAAAGCTCACATTTTCTTTTTCAGTAAAAAGACATATTTAATACAAATAGATTAATAGATATTGACTAGACTTGTCTTATGTTATACAATTGTGCATCTGAATCGCATAAGTCAAAAAAAACTTGTAAATGACAAAAAAGATCAATAAAAAGAATTTTAAGAAAAAGAGGCTCTTTACAGCTGGGTCATTTTTATTGCTTGCCGCCCATCTTTTATTACATTGCAGGATCGCTATTTATTTCGAAAGGTAGACATTTTCGTTATTAAAAGAAACAAAATTTTCGACAAATATGACAAAATGTATAGAAAGTTTTCTTTTTTTTAAATAATGTGAATTATTCGGGCTCATGTAGATACGCCACTGAATAGTAGTGTAAATGATAAAAATGATTTTTTCTGCTTTTTCTTAATAAAATAGCCAGATAATCTTGGATGATCTTTATTTCTTAATTAAGAGTAGAAAACAGCTCCTGACAAGAGGTTACGCTTTTTGATCAAACCATTAACAGGCCTTTTGTTTTGTTGATAAAGCTTGTCATAATCGGGCTAGGGCAATGGCGTAAAGAGTGCTCGGCGCGATATGGCCCTTAAGTGTATTAATTTTCTATGCAACAGTAATGAAGCCGTTATCACATGAAATCGACGAAATGTAGGTACGCAACATTAAACATTTTCAACACGAATCCCTATTTTCATCCTTTATAATTTCCTGCTATATCAAAATGCCTCGGTTGTAAGAACAAAGGGTGTTATTTATTAAAATCGGTTTTGATTCACAATCTTTTTTCAAAGTTTTACGTCAAAGAGTATGAAATTACATGCTTAACTGCTATAACAGAGACTCTTTAAGCTTTTAAATTGATTATTTTTGTGACCCACAAATGTGATACTGTAATAAATGATTCAGTTGTATTGGAAATTAAAATGAATTTTCTATAGAGATTGCGGAAAATATACTAAAAAGAAAAATTAGAAAAAGTTATATATAAAAATAAAAGAGAAAAATTAGATAAAAAAAAGTGACAAAAACAGAAACAAAAGCGGTTGCCATAGGATTGATTATCCGAAGCTGAATACAAAAATCTTTTTCATCAAATGTCTTTCAAATTGAAACACGTAAATGACAATTCTTGTCATGTTTTTCAATAATTTGGCATTACATTATTTTTTTAATTAATATAAAATTATAATAAAACCTCACTTGATAGACGGCTTAATAAAGTATTAATGAATTCAGTGGACAATAGCAATAAACAACATTAAAAAGTTGTCAAAAATGAATAAATTTAGAGTGATAGTCTCAAGTTTTATTACCTACTTAATGTTTTATTGCAGAGATTTTTATATTCTTCAATATCTAAATATGCATCATAAATTATTAGATTTTATATGAAGAAATAATTCTTTAAAGCGTCTGTCGTAGCGTAAACACTATGATTACATTAGTAAGCTGTCAAACATATTTTAGAATCACATGCTACAGTAAATCTATTTTTTATGATTGTTCTATCACCTGTGTGAATACCTAATGACGTAAGACTAGACGCGGATTTAAAATATTTTTAGACTATAAGAAAATTATTGATGAGTGCATCAGGTGAATGTTCATGTCCCATCTGCTACATTCTGCAAACAATCACTTAAAACGTCGAGACAATGTAACAGAGTTAACCCAGATCATGGCAAATGTCGAACCATTTTTCCAAAAACTTGCTTTTTATGGAAGAGGTAAGGCTAAGAACGATCCTTCGGATAAGTGATCACACAAAGACATCTTAAAATTCGCAAAATTTTCTTACTTAGTCTTGCTTTTTCGGTTGCTTACCTCCCTAAGTCGATTATCCGGGATTTTTTTAGATTCCGTGTTTTCGCTGGAGAAAGCTGTCAACTTTGATCAACAGACGACCAATAAATTTCATATAAACTAGCTTGTCAAGTGATACTTTAGAATTATATAAAAATCAACCGAAACAGCGTTTTTTATCAACTTTTCCTTGTAAACCTTGTCAGATTCCTTTCCCCTTTTACCATCTTAATAAGATTATTTTATACTTTCAGTTATATACTCTAAACAATAGACAATTCAAGAAGTTCAAAACTCAAACACTTTATATTTCATTCAAAACATTTTGAAAAATTCTATAAAATTCCTTACTTATGTCAATAACTAAATTACAAAAAGTAGTATTTTAAAGTTTGACATTGTTTTAATTGTTAAAAAAAATGATACTAACGAGTAAACACAAATTTTTTCCAATAAAATCTTATAACCGTAACTGTATTAGTTTAAAAAATAAAGACTAAATCGCCGCAAATCCGCAATACTTGCAAGTAAAATAGAAGTGGATAAACAGAGAAACGTGTGAAAGACAGAAATGTAGATAAGCAAGAAAATAGAAAAAGGATTTAAGTATAACAAAAATTGCAGTGAAACAAATGCAGTAAAATGAAAAAGAGAGATAGAGCGTAAAAAGAGGGAATAGTAAGAAAGAAAGGAAAGAAGATATGATAGATGAAAGAGGTATGAGAGAGGAGGAAAAAGACAGAGGGAGAAAACACAAATAATCAATTACTGCCTAGTCCCTTACATTAGAAATGACCTCTAGCATTAGATTATAATATAAGAATTTGTTGAAAGTTACTGAAGAGTTTCAAACAGAACGAAACATGTCTGAGTCTACATATCTAGTTTGAATAAAAATGCTCTAATGTATTGTATTATTGGTTGGTAGAAACGTAGATTGTTTCACACAATATTTTCTATTGAAGTCGATATCTGTCATTCTAGCATCATAATGTAGAAACGTGGTTTTTTGACTTTAGTGTAAGGCGCTTCTAATAGAGGTTGCTAGGGTTTTATTGGTTTCATCATGCTTTATTTTAAACTGACTGTTTTGGCTTAATTTAAAATGTGTAAAAGATGGTAATTAATGTTGTAGTGTAACAATAGTTGTGGCCAAAAATCTGGTTAGAAAAAAAAAGTTAAATTATGAGATATTCAAGTGTAGACACGAAATGGTTAGAAACTTTTAAAAACTTTGAATAATTGAATAGAAATAGAAAAGAAATTAAGAAATTACATAGCATAAGTCAAATGACATATTCAAATTATAGTCTTGTCCATGCAATAAAGAAAATTATTCAAATTAGAAGAGTGAATAATTCCTGTCGTTACAAGCGAATCAATACTGCCAACTAATAGTTGATAGTGTCAGTTGTCACGATATTATTTTGACCTAGGATATGCAAATGTTTTGTGATATGAGAGTATCGTATCATAAATAAGTAATTAGCAAGAATTGTAGATAATTGGTCGAGTAATAATTAATTATATTTTCCGGTCGCATGGCAATAATCAAACGCGTAATGGTTTTTAATTTGTAGTCTGCAAGAATTGAGCGAAGCCAATAAAGTCTGGTGCCCAATACCCAACCGCAACTAAAACGTTGCTTTATCTATAGATTTTAGATTCTCAAGAGTTCAAATTAATTAGTAGCTTAGTTGTAGGAGCCACATGAGATGCATGCACCCAGATTGTATGCGAATTCTATAACGGCATGGTCTTAAATTGCATTATCCTGCTGACCATTGGCTTACCGATGCAGGACCAGCTTTACACAACCCATCGTTTTATTCTTTTTCGTGATAAGTTTCTGTCTCGACGCTAGAAACTAACCTGACTCATTCCCTAAAAAATACACACCTTTTTTTAAAGCTACGAATCTCAATTTCAATTGTTTCAGTTTTATCTGAAACTGCACCACATCCCTTTCAGCACCACCCTAGAAACACTTTAATAATGAAAAAACGTATTTTCCTTTGTCTGTCAAATCACTCCATTTTACAGTTATATTAAAATGAATTGGCCTTAATCACCTCTACCAGTTCCAAATTCTCTTTTAACTATAATAAAAATATATCGCTTTTTCATTATAAATGTTTTTTTTTCAAAATCGTCGGTAAAGTTTGACATACAAGTCTGTAAACTACTACATTTTGAGACTCAAATGTCGTTTTTATTCCGACCTATCTTTTACTTTTTTGATAGAAAGCATATGAAATAACTTATTTTTTAAAAACCGTAAAGACAAAGTTTATTCTCACGATTTAAGAGAAGTTTGATTTATATTATATATTCATATCAGAATAAACATGGTAGGCCTACCAACCGCCATTTTGCGAGCAAAAATTGCCACTTGAAAATCGAAACTTGTTGAAAACGACTTATTTTTCAAATTTTCTGCTTGAATCTGAAATAAATCTAAATTGTTTAATTGTTTAGACTTTTTGATCGCACGGTACAACGATTAAGCAGACAAATCATAAATCATTACTTCGAAAAACTTTATGATTCAGTTTAATTTTATAAAAAAAAATGTTAAAAAATTGGAACCAAAAACATAACAAATAGAGGATGATAATGAAAAAGCTATCACTGGAATGGAGAGAAATTATCTTTTCACCAATTAATTGATATTGTTTGTTATGATACAATAAATCCAACAAAAGTCGATGCTTTAAGCTCACCAAAAATTTTTAATGAGTTAATATAATTGAACTACTATCTAAAGTTAATTGAGTTTTGATGAGATTTAATTGTTCTAGTTTTCTCCTTCATATTTAAAGCAGTTGCTTATCACAACAGCGATCATTTTACATCTCCATTTGAAAAGTTACCGATAGTAATATAAACTTTTCAAATTAAAGTACGATCTGAAGTTTTAAACTCGAATATAAAGAAAAAGTAAGAAAACATTCAGTGCAATTGTATCTATCATAAAACATAGATGAGTTTGTAGAAAATTGTGTAAAATATGAGCTTTGTTTAATGGAAAAAACGTCCTGAGCACTTTGCAGGTCTTGCATAAATATTGTGCAGAACTAGTGTACAGAGAGAAATCAATAGAAGGAACAAAAAATTGTTAAGCTTCTGTAATGAAGCTTCAAAAACCTTCATTAAAACAACGCCACGTCCTTGAAAGAAACATTTTATGAATTAATGAAAACATTATTCCTTTGTAAAGTGTTTTGAGATGTGGTAGCAATTATTTCTGTTGGTTTTATGTTGAATTAATTTTAAGCATTAATTTGTCATAAGTTGATAATATATTTGCTTGAACGATATCGTGACAAGAAACCATTTGCATGTATTATAGTGGCAAATACTTTTCCGATGCGCCACTGTGTAAAGCATGGATAGTTATATTTTCTGCTTTTTGTATACGAGCTGTCACAATATGTAGTGCAGAGAGCAGCATCAATACATAAATACACACTACTAAATGTTCACAGATAAAATTTTAAAGATCCTACGCTCTTTGAAAATATATTAAAAATGTCAAGACATCTTTATCTATACTACCATAAATCTATTCAAAGCTATAGGTCCCATACCAGCTGGTAGTCGCTCACAATTACCACTTTGAGAACTGAGGCCTTTTACTACTAAAAACCTAAACCTGCGTCTCTGTAAATATGTTCGCCTATCCATGAAAATTTGTTAATCCACCGAAGAGTTTGAAGCCTATTGAGGAGCTCCAGAACCTGCTCCTGCTAGTTCGTAAGCCCTGGCACCCAAATGAGAGCAATCATCTTGCCCACTTCCAGGTTCTTGAGGAACTGTCTGCATTCTCAGACCATTTGAGATCAACTTGCGCAGATAGTTTAAGCGAATTTTAATAGAAATATCCAGAAGAGCAGTTTCGGATTGCCAACTTTCAGAGAAAGACGGCGGTTTAAAAAGAAGGAGCAAACCAGCTTCGCAGCGTCAGTAGTCTAGAAGCCTATTTTGGTTCTTTCTCATTTGCTTCGACTAACCTCTTAGTTTGTTTTGGGTTTTTCCACCTTTTTTGCATTACAACTATCAAAACCAACAATCTTGCAATAGAACCAACCATCTTAATGAAAAAACGGCAACTCTACTTGTGTCGCTATTGCTAAGATGGCGATATGGTTGATGTTTTTAGATTAGAGACAGTCTGACACAAAAGAAGATAGAGACACAAAAACAATTGAAAACCTGCACTCTAAGCTCTGACAAACCGACTTACTCAACTTCATGACAACTAAAGAAAGAAATTGAAAACGTTGTCATGGTTTGAATATAAGTATTCTGTTGTCAATTGTCAAACCAAACGACAATTGCAAGAAAATTTCCCTTCTAGACAATGTTCCTAACCAAAACACCTCTTTCAAATCGCATCACTAAAACTAAATAGTAAATATGCATATGAATAGCAACGGTTAATATGCGGCAAAACTGTATTTTTTTAACATATTACAGTGAGGGTTTTATCTAGAATGCACACGAGCAAATAAACGTGTGATGAGCCATGTTCGGCTCGTAAATTGGTAGTAAAACAACCGCCCCCTCAGTCAAAACAAAACATAACCGCAACAGAGCACGTGTTTTATCACAGAAAAGTCAACATTATTGAAAAGAATTGTAAACACGAAAATTGCGTCAATAAAAAACGTAATATTGTTTGGAAGCTTCAATATAAATTGTACTTAATGAGCGAAATCGTTTTGCTGAGATAATGAACGGTCTTGGATATTTGTGAAAACAACTTTAATTAAATATTATAATAAAATAAAACCTTCTCTTAAGACACTATGACTAAGAAGAATCTGTTATAAATTAAATTGCATTAATAGCTGTTGATTGACCGGGAATATGATTAACAAGTGAGCAAATAGTTTTCAGATTAGAGAAGGCGTTGGAAATCTATTAAAACAATTAAAATTCAAGTGTCACAAAATTCTTATCACTTGGATATTTTAGCATGTGAGCGTAGTTTTTCTTTGACCTAAGAGGTTTGAAGTCTATTATAAAAAATCTTAGATTTAGAGTATTCATAAAAAAAATCGCACAATGTCAAATCAGGTCAACGTGCTGGCCGACCAGCAGCTCTTCTGAAAACATGCTGTCAACGTTTTATGAGCTGGCTGTAAAAAATTGTAAAGCCCTTTACAACAACTTTTACTTGTGTTTTTGAAAAAATATGTAAATTTATGTTCAGCAGAAAATAAAATGAGACTTTATAGAACCGATATGTTGCTGAAGCTGACAAAAATGAATAAAAAACGAATAATACAACCTGAACATTTGTATTTGTAGATTGTTAATTAACAGCTTCGTATTAAAACTGAAAATTGCATGTTTTTCGAAAAAACGATAAATATATATTTCCTGTGCATGCAGTCGAAATAGCAACTTTTGTGGACAGACCTCATTAAAATATGTACAAAAGTGCAAACTTCTGAAATTGGCAACACTATTTTTTTCTCTTTTAACTGCGTAATTAATTAGTGTCAGTTGCGAATGTTGTTAAAACTATTTCAGAAAGCTGTGCAAAGCAATAAAATAAAAATAAAATCAAGCCATCACTGAGGATTAATAACTAGTTAGAAATGCATTTTGTTTTTTTCCGGTAAAGCACAATAATTGCTGCGAGCTTTTTGAAAATAAATGACTGCAGTTTCAGAGAAACACTCAAACACTTTGGTTTCCATCGGCTAAAAGTTTTATGTAAAACAATCTTGTTGATAATATGACTAAATGGAACTTTTAGCTGTTATCACTTGTTTTTATGCATGCGTAAGAAGTGCCATTTACAGAATCGGATTCTTGTCCCAAATAGAAGCAAATAAAGTTCACGGCAAAAAGGTTGACGGTCGAAATCGATTTCTTTCCTTTTCCTTTACTTTTTTTGTCTTTTATTCTAAATCCCTGTTAGCATATAAAATATATTACCGCAAAATAGACCACTGCTTTTGTTAAACCACAAAGAATTCAATAAAATGTAAAATATTTAAATTAATGTATTCATCTAAATTTAGTACTGTATAAGAAAAAAAAAGCTAATAATAGCAAGAAACCATGTTTCCACATTTTGATGCTAAAACTCACTAATAAAAAAAGACAAATAAAAAAAATTGCTGGTTGAGCAAGAAAAAACTATCACATTAGCGCTTTTTGTTCTAAAATATATAATCTACTTTAGTTTCTGTCAACAAATAGTACTAAAGTCTAAGCCAATTTATTTAAAAGAAGATCTATAGACTGAGACAAGTTACATTCTCATTGGAACTTGTTAGTGAGACCCATCATTTTATTTATTAAATAGCAAATTTTTTTAATGTGCAAAAACAAATTTCCTGAGAGCAAACAAGCTCAGCTTTTTGATACTGAAAATTATAGCAAATTTTTATCTGTGTATCATCGATTAGCGTCAGAATTACAATGGCCGGTGTCAGAGTCAGCGTTACATTGTGAATTTAGTTACAATTTTTGGTGAAAGAGCTTTCGAGATCTATTAAACAAAGTTTTTGGCAAGGGGTAAAACTGTGTGAATAGTGAATTTAGCTTACAATATTTTTTCACCAATAGAAAAATTACTTTTAAATTACCCGGGTTTTGGTGAGCGCTTTTTTCACTGTTGGGTGTCATGGCAGTAAAAAATTTTAATTTATTACAAAGACTGTTGTAAGTTTAATGATTTTAGGAATTTATTAATTTTATATTTTGTTTATTTATGTAACAAAATTAAGTGGTTGGACTTTGCTTTCTTCTCTAGGGATTCTTATAATATAATTGTTGGGATATTTTTCCTGCATTTCTTATCCAATCAGAACGAATGTTTTAATTGAGAAAATGTGTAATGTTCAATACCTTCCACTAACTGTCAAAAACACAAGCAGTACAAAGAAAAACACTCAAGTTATCCCTCGCCCTTATATTGTTTTTAGCGTTGCTAGTTAATAGGGTGAAAGAACAACAAAGGTAGACATTAGACATCAATCTTTGACTTTAGCTGGAGTTGTGCAATCAACCACCATATGCTAAAATGAATATAATATAGAAAGTAATGTAGGCTTATATTGTAATCAATCAACAACAGTCGCTTCTATTATTATTAAATCATCATCAAAGACTTCCTGCTTAAATCGATTTAGAAATTATTAACACCACTATAGGTTACTGCGCTAATTTCTTTGATCGAGACTACTTTCCTCGTTTTTATGCCACGCAACAATCTTGCATCTCAGATAGATAATAGATTAAACGTTGTCACCTACACAATAAAAGCAAATAGCGGATAAAAGATGACGAAAACGTGAGTTTCAATATTACGAAAACTATGCTCGCTGTGCGTCAAAGAACGGGCGCCCAACATGGGGCCCCAATTAACTTTATCGCTGGGCTTCAAACAATGTATTCGTGATGACGACAAATATTTCAAAAAGTGTTAAGGTCAAAATAGCTATTTTTCTGCCGACACAGATTATTTATCAAGATTTTAAGTTAATTATTTAAAAAGTCATTTCTTGTCAATAACTTGTTAGTTTGAGTAAACAACATCTGAGGATTACTGATTTTAAATGTAATAACCTGATAACTTCCCAGATGGAATTTTTTTTAATTGCTTTATCAATAAAGCATATTGATGAAGACACACAACAAGTAAAAAACATAAGAAATAAGACACTAAAACATAAAAAAATAACTAAACAATTAAATAGCAAAAAAACAAGTAGATCGCAAAAAAACTGAATCGGTAAAGAACCAGAGAGAAATTATTCACCATAATAAATCAAATCTTTACAAGATGCAAATCAATTTACAAAAAAAACAAAATAAATGTTATCAATCTATAAAAGTTTTTTCTTTAACATCAAAACACCAGGGTATATAGTAAACGAAGAATGTAAGAAAAACAAACTGTGAGTGAAAGCAGAGAAAAGAGCAGGTTAGAATGAATAGAAAGAATGAAACAGAAGGCAAGTAGATGAACGGAAAGACATGTAGAAGAGACAAAAATGCCCATAAGCAAGAAAGAAGAGAAAGAATCAAATAATCTAGGTACAGCAAAAATTAAAAGAAATATATGACAGAGGAAACCCCGGCGTACCTGAGAAAAGAAAGAAAGATAATGGCAAAATTCAGGTGCAAAAATATAAAGAAACAGAATAGGAAAAAAAAAAGAAAGACTGTGTCGGATGATGAGGAAAGAGAGACAACAGAGCCCTTGCGGAATGAATGCAGTGAGATGAAAGAGAGAGATAAACCAGAAAAAAAGAAAATACTGAGAGAAAATAAAAGATAAGGCGGATGAAAGAGGTATGAGAAAAGAGAGAAAGAAGAAATAAAGAAAAAGAAAGAGAGCACAAATAAGGAATGGGAAGGAGTGAATAGGAAAAAAAATTGTGAACTGTTAAATTTATATATCTTAAGCCTGTATGCGAGAATATAAACTACAGAAAATTTAAAATGAAAGTTGATTATTGCCACTATATGGGGCTAATAAGCTCCAATAAGAGACACGTATTTTGTTTTGTTACTTGAAAGATGCTTAAGATCTAATCATTATTTAAACTTTAATTGCTTTATTTAAGGCTTTGAATTCTAAATAATTACGTTTTATTTATTAATAAACGTTAATAATGACAAGAATGGCTTTTCTCAGCATTAAAACATTTGCCGTATTTGGAAGTGAATTGAGCGCATTGTAGAAAAGCTTGTCGGTAGTAGTTTGTAAAGTTATAGATAACAATATGTAGACAGAAGAACTAAGAACAAGATACCTTGGCGTAAGGAGATTATAAGTTTGGCGATGCTAATATTAGAGTTTCTAGTTTGCGTGGTAACTTGTTAGGTTTGTTTTGTAATTATAATTTTTACGTTTTGGGTAAATGTTAATATTGTTTTCGAAATTTGCATTAATTTGCAAAACACCACTTTCTTAAATTGCACCGAAACTTAAAAACTTCGAAATTATTCTGCTTCGCCTAATACATCAACTCAAAACTTCAAACCCATGTTCACTGTATCGCAATCAATCTTAGTAACTTTAGTTGACGGTGCAAAACCGCAATGTTTGCTTTTTCAATAAATAATATATTGTAAAACAAACAAAAACTTTTGCTATTAAAAATACAGATAGTAATCCTTTTTAATAAAGAAAAATGATTTTTTGCAAAATGGGGATTAAAAATACCAAAACTGCTAAAGACTTACTACAAGCTTTTTCCAAAAAGCTATTTTAATATTGATCTAGTCATGAAAGCCACAGCATTTATAAGCAACGGATACATTTTATGATTGCTATCAGCAATTCAGCATCAAATAGCTCTCCAAATTTAAAACCGATCTCATACCTCGAATTGAAAGCCAAAAAAAAGATTAATAATAAAATGCACTGCCTACTTACTATAAATAGACACAAATACTACCAGCTTGTTACTGTTTAGTGAATAAACGAGAGATTGACTGCGCACCCCTTAGGTGCTAATCCGAAACTAGAATTTTACATGTAATAAACGTTTAAAGTTCTAATTTAATTTATGTAGTTTAAATAATCTAATTTAAGTTCAGTTGAATCCAATAGCCTAATAAGTTCGATAGTCTAATTATCTAATTGGCCTATTAGCTTGATCTAGTAAAATTAGTTCAATTGAGTTGTCAAATTTGATTTTTTTTAAACGTCCGATATATTGTTGTATATTAATTTATATAGTACTAGAACTAGTTTTGCAGACAATTGTCTCGATCTTCAGTTAATGTTAATCAGAAAATATAGTTCTTTAAATTTATAAAGACACTTGTTATGCTACCACGTCTTTGAGTAGAAAAAAATTACGTTTTTTAATATCTTTGTTAAATTTTATTTTGATATAAAATGAACTTTAAAAAAACAATGTTCACAAAAAATTGTATTAAAGTGATAGAATTAGTATCAAAAATTACGTTTCCATTTTAAAATTAAACGTGATTTTGTAATGTTTGAATAACAAATTTCAGCTAGCTATAATAATAGGAAAACAAATGAATTTTGTTTACAAATACGATCAAATAAATAAGGTTTATTCTTACATACGGATAAACATAATTCAATCAAAAGTATTTATTTTGTTTATAGCACAACACAGAAAAAGCGACACAAGAGCTACGTTCTTTTGTTACCAAATTCTTTTATCGATAATACCTAAATTTTTTTTATTATTAAATAAAAATCGAAAAAATTAAATTATTTACTTTAATAATTTCTGTTTGGTGTTTTGTTTTCCGCTGCGAGTTAATGAACTCATAAAGTTCAAGTTTTCTATTCCACTAAGAAATACTATTTTCTGTCGAGTTAGCCATATAGATAGCAAAATAATTAAGATAAAATAGGGATCGTTCAATTTGGGGTAACCTACGTAGATGATATCGCTCCAAGTCGCCGTCTTTTGTCTGCCGAAACTTTTGATTAAGTTAGCGTGGCTCCAAAATGCAATTGTTTGTCAAAAGTGCTTAAATTGGTAAAAGTATAAAAAGGTGTACTATTTATTGGCGATGGCATCTTAAATTTATTGGAAAAGTGTTCTTTTGATCAAGGGGTTGTAGGTTATACGGTGTCAAATTTCCACCATTAATCCTAATCGTTCCAGTTAGTGTTCGGTAATTAAATGGAGTTATTAGCGGATTATATATCTGTCACATAACGGACGATTAATCAGCTGCCTGTATTCCATACATGTCAGTTTTATGAACAAGATTCTAATTACTTCAAATAACAAATCTAAATACCTACTACCAATAACAAGAAAGCTATGGATTGTAATTAATCTAAATAAATGACTGCGAAAACATAAAGTAAATTAATTTTGTTTAACAATGCTTAATAGAATAAGCTTTTCTGTATTCCAAACAAATTAATAAATTCTACCGTCGCTTTATTCAAGCGACACCCTATTTTCGAATTCTATTGATTCTATATTTAAGTATTGTACTCTTTATTATTAAAGGTACATTTTTGTACATTTACAATTTAATGTATTACATAAGGTCTTTCCCAAAAAATTGCCTAAAATTAACTGCTCTTAGAGTTCACTTTTCAGAATAGCATCTGGCTTACTATTACATAAAATGGAGTTTTTCTAAAATAATATTAATAGTGAAGAAGATCAATCTTTCTTCACTATTAAGTCAGCCTTTTTAAGTCTCTGAATATTTGTTATCACGTCGTTCTGTTCTGTCTTAATTCATAGCAGCGTTTTCCTGCCATTGTCCAACCACCGTTTTTCTGATCTATCTACGCTTCTTTCTGATCTATTGGTCTCCAGTATGTGATTCTAGATGCTCTAGAAGCTACACTCTTGTCTGGAGCCAGTCTAGATCTAGCCTTTTCATATGTCCTACTCTTTGTTAATAGAAAATCTGTTGAGTCAAGGCTTTTTACAGTATTAAGCTCATCTGAGACCCAAAGTGCATATACAGTGGATTACCATAACATTTTGCACTACAGACTACAGGGAAATAGAAAGCAATAAACTAATATTTTCTTCTTTTTATTGTTTTATTGCACAGGCTTAGCTTACACAGTAACAAATAGACTACCAAAGAGGTGACGTATAGAGAAAGCTTAAATGTTTCTAAACACAAAAGATAGGTTATGTCATAGAAACATTAAGACTGTTGATAGCAAAATTTTTGTGATAGTGTTGTACAGTTTACCAACAAAAACTACTAAAGCCTAAACGAATGCTAAAAGCTAACTTCGTGTGCAATGGGCACGCTGATTATTTAGAAAAATATGTCCTCCAATCGGTGAACTATGACGTCAGACTTAGGTCTAGTCTATTGTTACTAGAACTAAAGTTTTGCAACATTTGTGTGTAGAGCATTTAAAAATACATCTTTTCGACTTGCCAATAGGCCAGCTCCCCCCCTCAAAGACTTGAATAAGCATAGTAGAGCAAAAAAATTAGTAGTTAAAAATAAAAATTTCGAATAAAATTATTAAAGCTGTCAAATGATAAGCTGCACTTTAGAATGCTTATTTGAAAACATATAAAATGATATAGTTCTAAAGTTTATCGCCTCGCTTAAATATAAATTAGGTCGCGTTGTTTTGTTAAGTGGAAATTAGTTTATAACAACTTTTGCACAAAACACCTGTGTTTTAATGTAGTTTCCGATGGATTGTTCAACAAAACCATTTGATTCGTGCTTTGTAGACAAAACCGTTAATAAAGGTAATGGCTAAGTTAAGTGGCAGTTTTGGTTATTATTAATTCAGTTAGTTCATTTGCGGATTGTTTTTAGCAATAATTGTTTAGTCGTGTGAAAGCTGTTGGCGATAAATTTTCGCTTCAACACTAAGTGACACCTTTTTGTTTATAATAAGCTATTTGCTATTGTCTTTCGACGGCTTCACACAATTCAATGAAAATTAATTAAAAGGCTTTTAATCTTACTACACAATGCAGCAGGTTTTAGTAATGTTTATAGTATTTGCTGTTTCATCGACAAAATCAAAACGTTTTTTCAGGCTTTAAAGTGCTGGAGACTCTAGAAAAAGCGTCAGAGCTTTTTCAAAGCCGCAACACAAATCGGATAAAAATTACGACTACACAACAAAATAATTAGTTAACAAAACACTGACTTTTTGTTGAAAAAATTTAATCCATAATTAATGTTATACGAGCAATTTGATATAATAGGTATAGTAATGAGCGATAAAATATGTTTTTTAGTCTGATTTTCTTGTTCTAATCTGAACACTTTGAATGCTTCAAGCAATGAATTTGGATAGTTGTGACATTTTAATGCTTACAGTTAACGGTTTTGCAGCAAGTGTGGAAACAGTTGGCATTGCCCTAATTGAAATTGACTCAGTCCTTGGTAAGTGGGCCTTATTTACTCTGCAAGAAGCTATCTTAGCCTGGTCGCATATTCAAGAAACAACACCTGCGATCTACAATCATATATCCTAACATTATACACATAGAAGGCTTCGGAACTATATATAATATTCCTCGTCCTCTCTCACATCTTTCTTGCCAATACCAGAACTTTGCTGCGGCTTTTTCACCGTGGAATGTAAATTGCTGCAATAGACATGGACCTCCCGCTAAGAGCTGCTTACCTCAAAGATGCAATCAAAAAGAGAGAATTTAAAATTGTTTTTAAAATCATTTTAATAAGAAAGAGTAGTTATTGGGTGGTATGAATAAAATCGTATCAAAGAATTTTAAAATAACCGTGTGAATATTCATGTTGGAGCAAAAGCTGGTCTAGTCCATCCAACCCAGCGTTCAATTCTAATCGTAAATCCAGCAAAGCTGCGATTTGATCCGTCTGTCTCGTCTCGGTGGTAGGTAATACATACATAGTAGATATAGAAAATCTAAATCTGGACATTGCACCGATCCCAAATCCCACATCAAAGACAAAATTCATAAACAAAACACAAGGATCCTACAGCATTCTCAATTCCTATTCCCTTTTTAAACCGAATATTCGATACATCACCGCAAAAGAACGGAAGATGTTTTTCCCTAACCGCTACCGGTCACGACCGGGAATCTACAAAGTTCCGCACCACGTCCCCTCTCTATTCATTCTCTTAGCTCTGAAATTACCAGAAATTATCTCCTCAGATAGTTTCCTTTTTGCCGAATTCTCTCAACTTTACTTCCCTTCAACATAAATAAGAGTATTATCGATCCGAGAAATGAATTTCTACAACGCAATCTCCTACTAATGAATTTTCAGGCATTTTTTCAGGTCTGCTTTCAGTAAGTGTAAGAAAATTTATTTCCATTACCTTTTTTATTTAAAAATTTTATTTTATATTATTAAAATAAATCAAGGGCGGCTGTGCTTTTTTGGCAGCTGGTCTTAGATTGGTGTGTACTAAAATAAAGTAAAATAACTGATACACTTTTTGGTAATCAACATAATAAAGTCAAACCACCTTCCTATAGAGATAAGCATAGAAAATAAAAACACCAAAAAAAAAAATAAAAGAAAAACAAATGTAGAACAACAGAAAGTATGGCACTACTAAGGCGGAAGAATACAGAAGAAAGCTAGGAAACGTTAGATTCAAGAAGCAAGAAGTAGAAGAAATAGAAGTGGAACTGAAAGAAATATTAGAAGCAAATAGACAAATAAAAGAAACATAAACAAGAAAAGAGAGAAGAAGAAATAAGTGAAAGCAAATACAATAAAAGGTACATTACTCTCATTACAAAAGAGTTGCCTGGGCTAAGAGTAAGAAAGAGAGCGAGAACAACATCTAGGTAAACAAAAATATATTTTGCATAGAAGAAAATGTGACAAAATGCAGAATGTGTGGAAGAGAGAGAGAAACATTAGAATACATGATAAATTTGTGGAGATAATAGAAAGCAAGCTGGAGGAAAAAGATAATAAAAAGAAGGAATAGAATAAATAAAAATAATATTAAGAGAAAAAGAAAGATTAAACAAGATAGTGTATGAAGTAAAATAAGAGAAATAAAAAGAAAACAAGCGAGAAGAAAGAGAAACGAAACTTAATTTTAGAATGGAATTTTGAACCAAGTAGCTTAATTAATTATACTGTATTGTGAAACAATAAACATTATTATTACTACTATTACAAAAGAACCAAAAACTTAACAGACTGCAGTCATTTCTCTAATTTTTAATCAATTATATTATCAACAGTCAATTATTTTCAATTAATTAATTTAACAAGTTTTCCATTGTTTTAAAAAAATTTTGTTAATTTAATATTGAAGCAAAGCTATTATCAAATATCAAATATTTTGATTTACAATATCTGATAGGTGCAGGGGCGTACTGTGCAAGGTGTGCGGAGACCGCTGTGCTTAACATTTGGACCTCACAAAGAGTGTCCAGTTTTATTACCAACGTTAAATTTAAAGCAAGTTAAATGAACGTTTTAAATAGTGATTTTGTAACAAGAATAAATAGATTCAAAATTAGGCACCGTTGGCGGAAGAATGTTGATTGCTTTCTTGATTAGCACTGTCTCTATCTTCAATAAAAAGCAAATAAAAATATAATTTTATAAAAAAAACATCTTGAATACAAATTATTTATAATAAATAAAAAAAAATAGTACGTTTATCACATTATGTTCCACACAATCTGCTGCAGTATAGCTATTAATCTAGTAGTTAAGATAAGATAAAAAAAATAATAAAAAAACTAAAAAAATAAAGAACAAAGAAACTAAAAAAACATATGCAAAATTCAAAAAATTATGCATATGCAATATGCAAAACTCAAAAATATTTGCTACTGTTGCCAAACAGCAATTGTTATTAATAACCTTGTCAATTTATTGTACTCTACCAGTCAAATTAATTTTTCGCATTATTATTTTTTCTTAATCTTTTAACAGTATTGATAAAAACTGATTATTATATAATTTAGTATTTTTTTTATTTTTATTCAGCACTTGAAACAATAAACATTCATTCGGCTTGCTAGATAAACAAACTATATTCATTTTTTTCCTCACTTTTATTTTATTTAATTTTTCTACATTCTGTTAATATTTGAATTCATTCTCTTTAAACATTCTTCTTGCCTAAGCTCCTAATATACTAAAAAAGCTAAATTAGAAAAAAATTGTTGAAAACAGATAGAAAAATTGAGAAAAGTGTTGGATGAAAACAGATTCTTGACAGTGATAAAAAAAACAATATTATCTATTTATAAGAAAAAAGTATAAAACAGATCAGACAACGGTTAACAATTAGGTCAAGAGTATAGTAACATATAAAGCAAAATCTTAAAAAAATAGTGATAGAAAGACTTTAAGAGAAATATGTGAGAAATAAACACAAATAAAATAATGAAAAAAATGTGAAGAAAAGGGTAAAGCGCCAAGATAAAATTAGAGAAAGAAAAAAGTGTGAAATATTAAAGATAAAGCAGAGAAATTGATAAAAATGTTAAAAGAGAAAATAAGAAGAAGAGAAAGATGATTACAATGTTTATGTGTAAGATGTGTGGGATTGAAGAAAAAAAAATTTAAAACAATTTATGAAAGAATGAAAGGAGGTAGAATAGATACAAATGATAAACAAAAAAAGAAAAAACTAAAATAAAGCAAATTTACGAAAGTTGATCCTACATTGCAAAGTGAGCAAATAAACATTATTTCTAATAAATTTATCAAAAAAAAATAAACAAGAATTGAAGTTTTTTTATTGAAAATTGCGGAAAAATCAGTTTATGAAAAACCTATATCTTTCTCTTATTTTTTTTTCATTTTAAACTGACGATACGACGTAAACGTTAGATAAGTAATCTTTTATTATTGAGAATATCTGTTCAATAATGGCAGATTTGTGGTAAAGAAATCGCTTCAGAAAAATTCATTTATACATTGTCTATGCACCGGCAATAAATCAGCAGCTTCTTTATTCGTCAAACTATACAAAAGCACACAAAAGCACTGTGAATAAAAATTTCAAGAGGGTTCCACATAATGCAAATCGATATGCCTTAACTATCAGATCAGAAAGGTTTTCCAAGAACTTTTTATAGAAATTTGAATCAAATTCAAAGGTTTTTCAAAAAAATTAAAAAGCAACAGTAAGTCGCTACAAATATTCACGAGATTTTCGAAAATTTGCGAGGCTTTTGTATGTACTCAGCGAATAAAACAAGTATTTGATACTGCTGTAAGATGAAAAATATTGAAAATAATAATATCCTGCTGTAATGACAGTTTGTAAAAAACCTAGCTTCCAACATCAAAAATGTACACCGCAAATGACTGCCGAGGCAATTTAACGTGAACAAATAAAAAAAAATTCAAAATAAAGAAAACTCTCGTAATTACTAAGAAAGAAAGATTATTTAATCATTTTTTCAACGTCTTTTGGCCATGTAATTGTCCTTGCGTGTTAATGAATTTGCCGTAAGGATTCTTGGCAGGCGAGGCTGTACAGGCAGTTTAAATATGTGTTTCCACCCTAGACATGCAGTTTAGCTATTCATAATAGCAATATTCCTAAAGCACAAAAGCTCCACAAATAGAAAAATTTCACATCTTAAGACTCTCTTCCTCTTCATCAAATAAATCTGTCAAATTGTTCTAAATTCTGTATTGTTTGATATAAAAAACTGCATCTCCCTGTCATCAAGTGTCATATAAATCAAATCAATTAAAGACATACATACTATAAAAAAGTAGTAATTTGACCTAGCAGGGCGGCCAACTGCGTGAGCATTACTCACAACTTTTGTCCCAAAATATTAGAAGTGTTTAACATAATTACATATGTTTTATGAATAAAATGCTAAATTCACCAAACACTACATTCAAAATTGGCACTACAACACAGCAGAATTGGAATAAATAGAACTAATTTTAGAAATTTATTTATAAATTGAGACTCATTTGTTTTGTTATGTATTTTGTCTTAACTTGATGATGAGACTGTATTATTCATCGTCCACCAAGAACAATTTTTTAATATAAAAAAGGCTTTAAGGGATCAAATTAAAAGTACCTTTTTACGAAATACATTATGCCTTTCTCTGTTATAATATCGCAAATTTTGACAATATATAAAAATAATTTTGCAGAGATTTAAGCTGTAGATCAAATCAAGTTTTGTTTATTGCTACATTATATTGTTAGAGTTAAACTCAATGAGTTAAGACTGGTGAGAAATACTAAATATCATATTATAAGCATTTTAAGGTTGAAAATTTAAAAAAAAATAATATTGACAAAAAAAACTTAAATTAGTATAGTTAGATTAGTCGGTTTTTTTTAGAAAACTTACAAAACTTACTTTATACAAAAAAAAGTTTGAATTGACAGAATATAAAAATAATTTTGCAGAGATTTAGGCTGTAGATCAAATCAAGTTTTGTTTATTGCTACATTATATTGTTAGAATTAAACTCAATGAGTTAAGACTGGTAAGAAATACTAAATATCATATTATAAGCATTTTAAGGTTAAAAATTAAAAAAAAAAATAATATTGACAAAAAAAACTTAAATTAGTATAGTTAGATTAGTCGGTTTTTTTTAGAAAACTTACAAAATTTACTTTATACAAAAAAAAGTATGAATTGACAGAATATAAAAATAATTTTGCAGAGATTTAGACTGTAGATCAAATCAAGTTTTGTTTATTGCTGCATTATATTGTTAGAGTTAAACTCAATGAGTTAAGACTGGTAAGAAATACTAAATATCATATTATAAGCATTTTAAGGTTAAAAATAAAAAAAAAAAAATAATATTGACAAAAAAAACTTAAATTAGTATAGTTAGATTAGTCGGTTTTTTTTAGAAAACTTACAAAATTTACTTTATACAAAAAAAAGTTTGAATTGACAGAATATAAAAATAATTTTGCAGAGATTTAGGCTGTAGATCAAATCAAGTTTTGTTTATTGCTACATTATATTGTTAGAATTAAACTCAATGAGTTAAGACTGGTAAGAAATACTAAATATCATATTATAAGCATTTTAAGGTTAAAAATTAAAAAAAAAAATAATATTGACAAAAAAAACTTAAATTAGTATAGTTAGATTAGTCGGTTTTTTTTAGAAAACTTACAAAACTTACTTTATACAAAAAAAAGTTTGAATTGACAGAATATAAAAATAATTTTGCAGAGATTTAGGCTGTAGATCAAATCAAGTTTTGTTTATTGCTACATTATATTGTTAGAGTTAAACTCAATGAGTTAAGACTGGTGAGAAATACTAAATATCATATTATAAGCATTTTAAGGTTAAAAATTAAAAAAAAAATAATATTGACAAAAAAAACTTAAATTAGTATAGTTAGATTAGTCGGTTTTTTTTAGAAAACTTACAAAACTTACTTTATACAAAAAAAAGTTTGAATTGACAGAATATAAAAATAATTTTGCAGAGATTTAGACTGTAGATCAAATCAAGTTTTGTTTATTGCTACATTATATTGTTAGAGTTAAACTCAATGAGTTAAGACTGGTAAGAAATACTAAATATCATATTATAAGCATTTTAAGGTTAAAAATTAAAAAAAAAAAATATTGACAAAAAAAACTTAAATTAGTATAGTTAGATTAGTCGGTTTTTTTTAGAAAACTTACAAAACTTACTTTATACAAAAAAAAGTTTGAATTGACAGAATATAAAAATAATTTTGCAGAGATTTAGGCTGTAGATCAAATCAAGTTTTGTTTATTGCTACATTATATTGTTAGAGTTAAACTCAATGAGTTAAGACTGGTGAGAAATACTAAATATCATATTATAAGCATTTTAAGGTTAAAAATTAAAAAAAAAATAATATTGACAAAAAAAACTTAAATTAGTATAGTTAGATTAGTCGGTTTTTTTTAGAAAACTTACAAAACTTACTTTATACAAAAAAAAGTTTGAATTGACAGAATATAAAAATAATTTTGCAGAGATTTAGACTGTAGATCAAATCAAGTTTTGTTTATTGCTACATTATATTGTTAGAGTTAAACTCAATGAGTTAAGACTGGTAAGAAATACTAAATATCATATTATAAGCATTTTAAGGTTAAAAATTAAAAAAAAAAAATATTGACAAAAAAAACTTAAATTAGTATAGTTAGATTAGTCGGTTTTTTTTAGAAAACTTACAAAACTTACTTTATACAAAAAAAAGTTTGAATTGACAGAATATAAAAATAATTTTGCAGAGATTTAGGCTGTAGATCAAATCAAGTTTTGTTTATTGCTACATTATATTGTTAGAGTTAAACTCAATGAGTTAAGACTGGTGAGAAATACTAAATATCATATTATAAGCATTTTAAGGTTAAAAATTTAAAAAAAAATAATATTGACAAAAAAAACTTAAATTAGTATAGTTAGATTAGTCGGTTTTTTTTAGAAAACTTACAAAACTTACTTTATACAAAAAAAAGTTTGAATTGACAGAATATAAAAATAATTTTGCAGAGATTTAGACTGTAGATCAAATCAAGTTTTGTTTATTGCTACATTATATTGTTAGAGTTAAACTCAATGAGTTAAGACTGGTAAGAAATACTAAATATCATATTATAAGCATTTTAAGGTTAAAAATTAAAAAAAAAAAAAATTGACAAAAAAAACTTAAATTAGTATAGTTAGATTAGTCGGTTTTTTTTAGAAAACTTACAAAACTTACTTTATACAAAAAAAAGTTTGAATTGACAGAATATAAAAATAATTTTGCAGAGATTTAGGCTGTAGATCAAATCAAGTTTTGTTTATTGCTACATTATATTGTTAGAGTTAAACTCAATGAGTTAAGACTGGTGAGAAATACTAAATATCATATTATAAGCATTTTAAGGTTAAAAATTAAAAAAAAAATAATATTGACAAAAAAAACTTAAATTAGTATAGTTAGATTAGTCGGTTTTTTTTAGAAAACTTACAAAACTTACTTTATACAAAAAAAAGTTTGAATTGACAGAATATAAAAATAATTTTGCAGAGATTTAGGCTGTAGATCAAATCAAGTTTTGTTTATTGCTACATTATATTGTTAGAATTAAACTCAATGAGTTAAGACTGGTAAGAAATACTAAATATATTATAAACATTTTAAGATTAAAAATTAAAAAAAAATAATATTGACAAAAAAAACTTAAATTAGTATAGTTAGATTAGTCGGTTTTTTTTAGAAAACTTACAAAACTTACTTTATACAAAAAAAAGTTTGAATTGACAGAATATAAAAATAATTTTGCAGAGATTTAGGCTGTAGATCAAATCAAGTTTTGTTTATTGCTACATTATATTGTTAGAATTAAACTCAATGAGTTAAGACTGGTAAGAAATACTAAATATATTATAAACATTTTAAGATTAAAAATTAAAAAAAAATAATATTGACAAAAAAAACTTAAATTAGTATAGTTAGATTAGTCGGTTTTTTTTAGAAAACTTACAAAACTTACTTTATACAAAAAAAAGTTTGAATTGACAGAATATAAAAATAATTTTGCAGAGATTTAGGCTGTAGATCAAATCAAGTTTTGTTTATTGCTACATTATATTGTTAGAATTAAACTCAATGAGTTAAGACTGGTAAGAAATACTAAATATATTATAAACATTTTAAGATTAAAAATTAAAAAAGCTAATATTGACAAAAAAACTTAAATTAGTATAGTTAGATTAGACGTTTTTTTTTTAGAAAACTTACTTTATAGAAAAAAAAAGTTTGAATTGAGGTTATAAAGCGATTATTAGAAAGTTTTAGCAATACGGTTAATTGGGCTTGTTCAATCGTGTGCCCCTACAATTACCAAAGTTTAGCAAGTAAACAGCGTTTACATGAATTACCACAAAGTAGCTTTTAAACGTATTTGCTCTAATATTTAACAAAAAAATCAACTAAAAAAATAAAGCAATTTAATAGTTAACATCCTCTTGCAGCGGTTAAATCCACCTAAGGGCTTATAATTTAACATTTAACCGCAATAAGGCCACTTGAAATGAAGAATGCCGACCGGACTTGCAAAAATATACAGATTTGCCGAAATATTTAAAGTATCTAAATAATAATAAAAATGATTCAAATTGTGGCGACAGCTACAATGTACAATTATTAAATAAGTAGTTTCAATTTCAATATACATGTATTAATGTGAGTAAAAGATTCAGTAATAAATTGATTGGTTTAGAATCTTTGGTACTAAAAACTCTTCACACAGTTTTGCCACTGCCAAAAATATTGTTTAAGTGGTCATCATCAGGAGATGACTGAAACTTTTTGACAAGTGGTACAACTGTGTGAATAATAAAGATTCAGTGAAAAATGCTCAATAATTTAAACATTTTAACTTTTTTGATAAAAAGAGTTTATTTATAGCCGCTAGCACTAGTGCTGTTAAAATGTTAGAATGGTCTACAACACATAACTAACGAGAGAAAACAATCTGTTTAACATTCTTGGCTCTACAAGACAGTTTTTCCGCCAACTGGAAAAGTTGAAAACACATTGAGAATTCTGCCAATATAAACATACTCTTTTAGTCTGCACGTTTTCCAGACTTGCTGCCTATTGAACATGTAAGGTGCAGTTTGCTAGTTCGCCTGTGACACAGATATCAATTATTTGATTCAAAGCATGTCTAATAATAGGAAACATTAGCCTTTTTCTAAAAATTTAATCATTTAATAAATTACGTTTTCTGAAGAAAGAAAACATAAAAAGACGGATTATTCTTGCGACTTCTAATAGAAAAACAAAAAATGTGGCAAAACAAGCCAATTTGTTAATGGTTTATGTTTGGTAGTTTGACATTAGATAATCTCAAGTTTAGGATATATTTAATTAAATTTGGTTTTTGGGTCTTTAGCTTAGCGCACTTTGTAAAGCTGATAATGGACTTTCGGACTGTACGGTAGTTCAAGAACTGAGAAAAGGCATGGCCATGTGTCAGAAACCATGTCCTCCTTCCTCAATTTGTTGAAATTTATTTTCGCAGTAAAATCCGCGCAGTCCAAACCCGATGCTATTTGTTCGTTATTAGACTGAGCAAAGGGGCCCCATTTGAGTATATTCGAGTGAGTGGCGACCGAGTGAGATGAAAAATGAACAGGTGTCAGATATGGGTGTGGAAGAGAATGAGGGGAGTTGGAGGAACTCATTACAAGTTTTATGGCTGGTTATTTGAAAGACCGTAGCCCCCGGCCAACGGCAAACCTTCCTTGGCTCAAGAACAGAACACCAAAACCGAACGCTAAACATTGACGACATCAAACGTCAAGCGACTTTTATATAACGAGTGTCACAAAATTCATACCTATCAAAACCAATAATAAAAGCGCTAATTACTCACATGTCTTGTTTTTTTCAATAATCTACAATAGTTTTCACATAAAAAAAACAAGCTTTAATAAGGTCTCGCGTAATCCAAACAAGAAATTAAAATAGATAAATTTCTACAGGTACCAATTTTATGACATTTGAAGTTCAATTGGTTCAATGTTTCAATCCAAATATTTCAAACGCCTTCTCTAATCTGAAAACAATTTGCTCAAATTTGAGTGTAACTTCCTAATTATGAATTTTTTATGAGATAAAAGTAGTAATATAAAAATTTCTGGTTTAAAAAATTTATAGAAAACAATCTATATTTGAAATTTATATCATTAAAACCTTTCTCTATTCAAATTTCTGCAACTCCGTGGTTTATTCATTGCTCTACACTATTAGATTGATTGCCCTCTACCTCTGCGCTTTTAGAACGACCTTATATTTAACAGATTTGCCCACATTATTTATTCCTTAATTTAGAATTCACCATGTAAATACCTTTATTAATTGCTAAATAAACCGGCGACTTGTGCATATGATAGCAGCTTTGTTTTACTACCATTGTTTGCTTTGGCCACTCATAAAATTATGAAAAAAAAACAGTAAATATTTAGCCAGAAGTAAAGTATTTGCATTTGTTAGGTATTGGAATGTCACACAGAAAAATAACCCGATTTTTATTTCTTTTAGTTAATTCTGAGTAAAAACAAATAAAAGAACAAATTTGCTACATATTGTAGCAAAATGGGAGGCTCGAGAACTTATCTAGACAATTCCAGACATTTTGGTGCAAGCAGCAAGCGTCGAGGATGAGATCGAATTGAGCAAGCAACCAACAAGCGACAACTGTCTTCAATCGATATAAATATAAATGTACAAAGTGCAATAATAATTCATATCAAATAGTGTATTATTCGTAAACACATAAATTATTGTAGAAAGTAGCGTTATTTAAGTGGGTAAATAAGAAGTACAGTTTTACGTTACAATATTTACTTATAGTAAGCTTAATCAGTAAGATTGTTTTTTCTAGCACCGTTTAACAAGCAATGAAACATTGCATATATGTAAACAGTACTCGGCTGCGTGCTGTTGCACTGGGTACAGAGAATACACGAGTCGTATATTAACAATACATCTGTTGTTCCAATAAACATTGTATTTGTTTTTTCTTTATTATTATCATTACAGCTTATTTTGCATTTTATTTTTAAGTCAGTTTTCTACATCCTGTAAGAACACATTCATTATGTTATGACTGCTTTTCGATAAAAGTCACCGAGACACACTCCATAGTGCAATAGCGGTTTCAAGCCGCTTATTATAAAATAAAATAAAACTAAATTAGATTAAATTGAAATACTTAGTTCAAATTGGTAGTCAGATTTGGTACCTAATTGGTTGTTTTTAAATCCATTTGAACGCATATTTCGGTAAACAAATTTATGAAAATATCATTAGGATGTGTTTTGAGGATTAGGCAAAGTAATAAAATATCATTTACAATGTTGGTAATGTTACAAGAGTCATCTGGATATTTATTTGATATATAGGTACTAAAATTCAAGCGCTACAGACATAATACCCTTAAAGACAACTCTCAAGACGTCTATAGCGCGCGATGCCTTCTATTTTACAAAAATAAAGCTACTTGAGCTCAAATACATTTGAAAGCGTGAAATTTATGCTTAAAAATGACGTTTATTATTAGCAGTAAAATTAAATTCTTATGGATTTTTTGAAACCGTAAAATACAGTGTCCGTAAAATACAATGCAATCCTTTTAGTACAAGTCAAAAAGTTTCTCAGAACATAATTATATTACATTTGTAAGTTGCAAGTAAGCTCTTCCCCGACTTCCATAAATTATTCTCAACCAGAATGGACCATTTTCATGAAAGCCCTTTCAGTATGTATACAAAAAAATAAATACGAAGCAAGTTCAGAAGTTGAGTGACACTTAAAAATAAGCTATATTTCCCCAAGTTTTGACACAAACCAACTAGAAATCCGTCTCATACGTTAGAAAATAAACAACTGTACATCGAGAAAAGCAAAAAAACAGATAATCTTTATTAAAATAACTATAGGTTTAATTTTTCAAGAAAAATCGACGATGGTGAAGGCAAGACGTTTGAGAGCTAAATTAATATTTCATGTTAAAGATGGCGCTTCGGTCATATCAATTATCTAGACGGCTTTATACATTTTCCTACAGGGGCTAAATTTCTTTGAGTATTGAAGAAGCAGCTTCGAAACTTTTTTGTTTTTATTTCCTTTAAGTTTTTTTTTTAATAATATCCACTCTGATTGCAATCTAAGAGCTTGAAAGTGTGTTCAGGTAAACAAAACGATTAAGTTACTTTAAAACTTCAACTTAAAGTAATTATGGTAATACAAGCTACCGGGGGTCTGGTTAAAATTTAACGTAAATTTAGCTCCGCCTGAAACTTTATTTCACTTGTATTTTTAAGTAGGAAATAACTTTTAAGAACTTATCACGTGACGTAGAGAGTTATTGCTTGAGATGGTGCTTTGCAAAGTTCTAGCAAGAAAATACTCACAACAAGCTTACATACCTATCAGGATATTAAAAAGCAGTAAATTACTAGCTCTTACTTAATAAAACGCAGTTTTTATCGTTATTTGTATACAAATAGTTGTTCTCTTATATCCAATAAGCTTAATAATCCTTTTTCAACTTTACTCTTTAATAAAGTCTTGAAAAATAAGCAATAAATTGAAAACTTTGTATCGCATACATTTTTAATAAATAGTATATTATTAGAAAAGAGATGAAATGTGTCCACTACAATAAAATTTTCTATTACCAACTTTTTGCCACAATGCTGCTAAAAAGAAACAATTTAATCTCGTTTGGTGAAGTTTTCAATAATGTTTTACCAAAAAACCATAAAATAATCCAAAGTGGATTCTAATTAAACCATAAGCTCTCCTCTACTTCTTCTTTGTCGCTTAGCTTTCCTATTTTTCCCCCATTTTTTTTTATTTTGTTTTTTTTATCTTCTTCAATTTTGGATGTTTTTTTTGAGTTGTTGAAGTTTTGCTATTTTTTAACCTTTTCTTATTTGGTTCGCATATGGCTTTTTTTGTGCTGCTGGCTATTCCTTTTTTATCACTTAAGAAACCTCTTTATCCTATTTTTATTTTTATCAGAATCTTTCCGCATCTTACTTTTGCCTCATTGTCTTTTTATCTCTCTTACAATCTGTGTTTTCTGTAGCTATCTTTTTTTTCCTGATAAATCGTCATCAATAAATATATTTCTAGTATTTTCTTCATTTTTGAGCTTTACTGCTTGCATAGATTTTTATGTCATCCATCTATATATATAAAAGAAAGTCTGTTAGTTACTCCACTTATAACTCAAGAACGGCTTTACCGATATGGTTGAAAATTGGTGAGGTGGTAGTTTAGAGCCAGGAGACGGACATAGAATACTTTTTATTCCAGAAACCACCCTCTAAAAGAGGGGTGAAAGTCAAATGTGAAATGCGATGTTGGAAACGTTCGGTGAGATTCGACAAATTACCGAGAAATTTGACGCAACCACGAAGAAGCGTTTACATTAAAATTTATTTGACGTGGCTCAAGAAATTTTCCCAAACTTGGATTTTTATATCAATTATAGTTTAGAGCCAGGAGAAGGACATAGGATACTTTTCATCCCGTTCGACAGCATTCCCGTGTGACTTGACATGAAACGTCAGTCACTATAAAACGTGGAATAACAAAACGCAAATGACAGCTATGTAATTGACGCATAATGACAGATATGTAATGACGTATGGATGACAATTTGATATTTGTAAGAAATCAATAATAAAACTATTTCTATTAAATAAATAATTAACAATTATAATGTAATGATAGTTTCGTTGCCCATTAGTAAAAAGTGAAGTGAACTATAAAACTCGGTATGGTTGAAAATTTTAGTTTTTAGGTGAAGTGAAGTTTAATTAATAATGCCGCGACCAAGACGATCGAATCTTTCCCGACAAAGCCGTGATGCAAGAAGAATACGAAATACTGCAAATGAAAGGACTGAAGAAGAACAAGAAATTGCACGTGAACAGCGCCGCGATAGTATGGCTCGACTTCGTGCTTCTCAATCACGAGAGCAAAGTGAAGCAGCCCGTGAAACAGCTCGGTTGGCAATGCAGAATCGTCGAGCGAACAACAGAGGTCAACAAATAGATAATTTGCGACGCAGAACAAGATATTTATCAAGTGCTGATTTGAATCGAGCAGCGAGTTTATTAATATTATTAAATATTTAAAGATATTAATAAAATTTTTAATTAAATATTAATAATTATTTTAATATTTAATAATATTTAATAATTTTTAATTATTAATTAGAAAAAATTAATAAAACTAAATAATTATAAACAGCTACTTTTTATTAACAAAGGGATGAAAAGGGGAGGGATAGAGACAAAAAATGACATGTATCAATATATAATTTTCAAAGATTTTGGTTTGCTTATTTTAAAAATAATATCTATGTTTAGGCGGAACAAAGTTCGCCGGGCCAGCTAGTATAGATATAAATATAGATTTAAAACTAATTGTAAAGCGGTCATATTTAATTAATGAGGAATTATTCTAGGTAGATATTTCCCGTACTGGACACTGTCCGTTGTAAAATAAATTATTATTATTATTATTATCATTATTATGTTCAACCCTTCCTTTCTCAGAGACACAGCTATTTTGCTGGATTCAAAAATCATTACGGTCTTTTACAAATAATGATAACGATGACAAAATTACTTTTTCAATTATAAACAAATTTTTGAACAAGTTTCTAGTTTTCAATTAGTTTAAAAACCAATTTAAGAATTAAATTAAAAATAAAAACCACAAATTGTGTTTTAAGCCAAAGAGAAAACATAAGATTGTTTTTTGGAAAATTAAGCTAAGCACGCATCTGCGATCATATTATTTGAATTGTTAGATTTAATATTTAAAAACATTCGAACAATATGAAATGAACATAATAATACTGCTTTCGGTTATTCCGCAAGAATTTTTAAATCCAAATCTAAAATTTTGAGATTTTTACTTATTGCTATTGGTACAACAACCAAATTTGAAATAACTAAAGGTAACATTTTTACCATTTTTAAAAGGCCACCGAAAGCAGCAAATATTTAGCTATTATTTAGAATATTTAGCGAATATTATTATTATATAGATAAAATGACTAATGGTTGAATAATTATTGTAGTTAGCTATCAGTTTCTAATAACAACCTATTATGAAAATTTGATAATGGATTAATTGCTAAACACAACCATAAAGAACCTAATGAATTTCCTTGAAATATTTCGCGTGTTTTAATTGATTCGTTTCTAATTTAAAAATAAAGTAAAGTTTGCCAAAATTGCATTATATATATTTTAATAATTGAATTAAATTTACATTAATTTTATACATTTGCAAAATGTTTATCAATCAACAATGAGTAACGGAATTATAATTATTTTTAACTATTATTTTTTATTATGTTTAATCCAGAAAGCACAGCAATTTTGCTGGATTGCAACTGTTAAAATTTCTATTAAATTTTAATTTGAAGTCTGAAATTTCTGCTGTAAAAATTAATGTGATATAAAAAACAGTGATTAAGCTAACATTGTAATCATGTGTCTCTCTTATTTGAGCTTGTTATAGATATCTTTCTTAAATATTTACCTCGAGTTGAAGAATAAATTGATCTATAAATAAGTATAAAAGCCAGCAAACATATTAGTTGTGTCTCCTGGCCTAGAATGACAACATTTCGCACCAAAAATGTACAGATAGCAAACATTTTATTTTCCGAACCGTCTATATAGCATGAGTTAACAAGCGGAACTAAGTTGCTTGAAAATTGACAAGATTTCCAATAATCCAGGTATTTCTAATGTATCAAGCTATCAAAATCAATCTTATTCAACACGCAACAAGCGTGTCTTGAACATAAAAATACCAAAAAATACAGCCTAATGTGATTACTCAAAAAAATTTTAGGATTATAAATAATTTTAGGAAAAAACAAAAATGCAGAAAGCTTTCAGAAGCTGCGGTATTCATTTAATACCTATAACAAACATAAAGTAAACAAGCATTATGAGTAAGATATAACGATTTTGTAAGTGTACTGTTTTGGTATTTTTATCCCAGCTAATCAGTTATTTAACAGCACTTCTAGTATTTTTTTAACACAGATTTTCTAACAAACCACAAAGGGTTTGTTAGACAGTAATTTAGACCTGACCGTAAATAAACCATCTGCAAATGTGCTCAGATCAGTACACATTTAAAAATTCAAGTGCGCAGATCAGTTTTAGGTTTATAATGTTTTTTTTAATTAAGGTTTAAGACATGATTACAATAGATTTCTTTGGCAAAGCTTGAACTTTGGGGAAATCCATTAATCTCATTGGTTTAAGTTTTGGAACGAAATAAAAAAGTACTGTCAATTAAAAGTTTTTTTGAATGATTTGCATGTGATGCAAATTCCTTTGCAGAAAGCAGAAAATGCGTTTTGCATATGGTAGGTAAAAGATCTGGGATCGTCTCTGTCGGTTGTGTTATTGCATATGCTTATGTATGCGTAACTAGAACTGGATCTTGCAGTCAAGTACACATCAATTCAATATTCGAACTTTTTGACGATCATAAATCTATTCTTCGACATGTTTGAGCCAACGAACGGAACGGAAATATATACGCAGCCTGTCGGTCAACTCTCGAGCTCCGAATTAGCATAGAATTGCATTTTGAAAATGTATATCATTTCAAAAAAAAGACTTTTCTACAGATAATGAATAAAAATAACGAGCTACTTATATTCAGACTTTTAAAATGCGGAATTAAATTTTTATTTGTCTACCGTCTGTCTTTTATCAACTTCATCTCTATTGTACTTTTGTAAGATAAATACTTGCTGGAGATAATTTCTACCAGCATCTTTACTATATGTACAGAGTGATACTAAAAACGCATATTATTCTTAAACACAAAATTGTTTTTCATCTATTGCCATAATAATTATATAAGTCTTAACTTGTTATGCAGGATATACAAAGGGCAATAAACAAAACTCCTTTTCTTTTGTCCTCGACTATAATACAACATAAATTAATTATTTGACTTGCTGACCACTATTGTCATGCCATACACACAGGTTGAGAACTCGTATACAAAATATTTCGTGCCGGACCAAAATTTCAAAATTTATTTATGACCTCAATCAATATCTACAAAAAATACTAGAAATAGTATATTTCTTGCAAATCTTAATTTTTTTCATTCACTACAATATTTTTTCAAAAAATTCTTGAAAATTTACCGCAAATTTACAGCAAACTTGGTAAAAATATTTAAAATTTATAGAATAAGATTAATGTTGTGTGAGTAGGTCACATGTGCTAATTTAAGTAAAGTTTGCATTTGATAAATCTACTTCTGAATCACACGTTACCTCATAATATTGTGTCGGCTTTATAAAAAATGTTACGAGTGTCATTACGAAAATTGTTTTCAATTTGTTTAAAGCACTGTAATAACCATTGCGTTGTGAAATTTATTTGTCAAAAAAAAAATGCTTGAAACAAAAATAAACTTAAAAATAATAATAATAAGTAGAAGAATGGTGCTTTTTCTTGAACAAAATTATATCCGCGAAATAACTTTTTAAGTGGCGTAATACGGCAAGTCTGGAAAAAGGTGTAAGAGCGGCCGTTAAAGTGTCAAATAAAAGCAGAGTTACCATTAAATGCGCAAAGCCGACAGCTATTACTTTAACCAGCAACTCATAGGACTTTATGTAATAATTTCGGCTTTTGCATCAACGTTGTAATAAATGGGAACTTATTTAGAATACATCAATATATCACCAGCAGCTCCTTCAAACTTTGTGTCAAAAGTTTGGCTCATTTTATCGAATCCACTAATAGACAAGAACCATAATTATTTATTAATAACTGCCATATGTGTACAAGAAAAGTAATAGACTTTCGGTAGTTTTAGAAAACTGCGTTTAAAAATTCCACACGGACAATAACACTATCAAGAAGAAAATAAAACAAATTGTCACACAAAAATGTATTTAAAACACATAAGAAATTATTTAAACAGTCTTTAGAATGCCTTTCATTCTAAAATAAAAAATAACTTACAGTAGATAGTCTACAGGCGGTCTATAAACATAAAAGTGTTTGATGCTCAACATTTGAAAGAAAAAAAAATTTTAAATACTGTAGAAACAGCCGTGACGTTTACACTGACAAAATATTGATAATTACTAAAGGCTCGTCTACTGTCTCGTATTTGGATCGAGTGACGGTAGATCTTCGATTTTTGGTCTTATAAAGATGATAATTGACCTCTATTTTGACAACTCTACACATGTTGAGCGTTTATCTCTAAGATATGTTTAGAATTGTCTATATAGACATGTCTACTAACATATCACCATGACAAGCATAGAGTTGCTTATGTGTACATGCCTACAAGTCTGCTGCGAGGCAAACTTGTAATAGCTACTGATGCGACAACAATAATTGGGAAAGCGTAGACTTGATCAGTCTACAATTTTCCGATTAAAATATTAGACCCAGTGCAACGTTAGACATGTAGACGTCATGAAGAGTGAGAAAACGTGTCACCGTCTCTCTCATCCTATGATGTTCTTCATGATGGTCTACTCAAACATTTGAAATTGGCGATGTACAAGCAAATATTAGTCTATGTACTGTACACTACGAAGCTCTAGACTCTAAAAAATTAAGATTAAAAAAATTGTGATTGTTTAAGAAGAATGGCCAATCAAATTTGCGCTACATGTGAGTTGAAATAAAGCTTATGTGAGCACGAGATAGGGTGAGTTTCGAATGAAATGGTTGTATGTGTATGCAAGCCTCAGCAAGGAAAGGAACCTAATCGAAACTGAATGTAGTCGATAGTGTGTGTAATAGAAATCCTGTATAGACAAGATAAGATAGATGTAATGAATATTTTGGAGCGGTATTGTTGAACTAATGTGTTCAGGTAATGGAGGATGGAGAATGCAGAAAACAGGAACGTCGCCGTCGTTGTAATGTAATATGAATATCAGAAGTTGCAAATCAAAGTGCATGGACATGATTACAATAGTATAATGAGTCAAGTGGATTGATTCTTTGTTTGCAGACAAGGAACGTCGGAAGGTTCAGACATTAATCGGTTAATCTATTTAAATAAATCAAGCACATCTCATTTCAATGCAAACTCGCTTAAAAATCGGACCAGACAAAAGAATCGGGATGTCGTATGTATAGCAGACAGACAGTTGTTTTACTGTTGCGACAACAAAAGAATTACGTTTTTGACATTCGAAGTATGCGCTATCTGTCTAATTGAAACATACCTTGCAGCGGATTTTGATAAAACTTAAATTCTTCTTAATGAACTGCTTCACGTTGCCCACTATTAACAATTGCCATCACATATAAACAAGAATCAAAAAATTACAGTACATAAGAAAATGTAATCAAGGTCTAATTGAATAATATGATACTAGATCAATCCCATTAATTTGCGACCTTTATTTTTTCTTACAATAGACACTGGAGGATGTTTTCCATCTTGCATAATCGGATCAAGGTATTCCTTTTTTTTGCTACATACAGTGCTAGTACATTTGTAGCAGAATCGCTTTTTTGAGTATATGGCAAAAGCTCACTTAGCAGAATTTTGATTTGAGTATAGATGCTGCTTTTAGCTTTTCCAACTCAAGATCTTCTCAAGAAGTAAGTCTCCCAAATCTGAGAGTGGAGCCCAAATCTACAACGGATTTGGCATCTACAAAAGCTGTTTTGTTTCTGTCATAGGTTTTTGCTGATAGTTACGATGAGTGTTAAGTTGCTATTCGGTCTAAAAAGTTCTAAAATTTGTTAGAGGTATCAGCTATGAATCAAATCTCTTTATTCTTTCACAGTTCAGAAAAATGATCATAAAATTAAATGTAAAACACTTGTTCCAAAAGTGAGTTAACTATTAGAAGCGATACTGCTTTGAGTTTTTTCAACTCGGCATCTTTCTTCACAAGAATAATCCAAATCTCTATTAAAAGTAGAACTCTAGATCGGTTTTGGCATCTACAAAGTTGTTTTGTTACGCTATTATCTTTGTATAATAGATCCAGTAAGCAAATAGTTCTGATTGGAAAAAGTCTGACATGTCTTTAATTGAAAGATTAAAACAATTATTATTCCAGTGCCACAAAATCAACAATAACCTTAAAAAAACAAAAACTATAAAATTTTATTACAAACACGTCGGTCTCTCTTAACATCTCCGTACTGTTTAGATATCAGCTGCCTGATGAATCAAAGAAAATAAATCAGAAAAATTGTATGTAGAATCAAGACCGGTAAGCACGATCTCGTTAATTGTTTCGTGAAAAATAGTTTCGAAGTAAGATAAAAAAGTCGTTACTTTAATTATTTTTTTAATAGATTATGAAAAAATATAGTGGTTTTGATATTGCTTAAAAGAAGCAAATCTAGAATGCATTAGAGCTTAAAATAAGAATATGTTTATTCGGAACATAAATGATTAAAAAGTTTTGAAAAAGTGTGCGTTTGATTGTCAGGAAACTAATTTCTGAAGCTTCTTCTTGTTTCCTTCTGAGATTCGAAAAACGTAGATTAAAGCTCGCAGCTAGTGGTGGGTAAATGAAATTTGCTTGGCAAAGGGAAATAATGTTGGAGTTGGCATATATATGATCAAAGTTTTGTATTGAATCAGATTAATCAGCAATCAAAGTGCATAGAGATAAGAAACAAAGAAAATAAATTAATTTTAGAGCATTAGAGCTTACAGACAGGCGTAGTAGTGTATTAATTTGGTACAAAGAGGTTAGTTATTTGAAAACGCAGCAGGTAAAAGGGGATGTCATTGTTCAACAAAGTGGTTAAACTAAAGAAAATACGCCATTTTCCACAACCCTCCAGCGACGAGATTCCTACCGCATTTGTTTAATGGTTTCACTAGGTTTCCCGCAGAACTGCACTGCTTCCACTACAAGTTTACGCGATAATTCATGGCCATTCATAACCCTAATGAAAAACTTTAGATCTCTCTGAAAGCAAATGTTAATTAACAAAGAACAGTAACAGGCTTTCGCTATTCTTACTATATTGTTCTAAAAAATAATAATGAACACTCTTGGCATTACTTTTATCTCTCAGTTGTTTGTACAAACTCTTTACTAATCATCGTGTCTTCTCTTCTCTCAACTCCCCCTATCAGATATCCCCTACTAAAGTGAAAAACAAATATGTATTAGAAAGGCAGGATATTAGGTGTTTTATAGCGTTTTTGAAAAGTTTCATTCTGGCATCTAAAGGTTGGATCGATTAAGCTCCAACAACGCTCAATTTAGCACTGTAAGCTCCCCTACTGTTATTACAAATGTAAGATATTAGATAATCAACTAGACAACTATTTTATAATTTTAAATAAATATACTTTTCTAATTTTTTTTGCCTACTCTTCATTCTTTCTTTTTCTTCATTTTTTTAATATAATATTTCTTGCATTCTTCATCGTTTTCTTCATTTCTGATCTTCACCTGTTTCTTTCAATTTGTTTCTATTCTTGCTCTTTTTCTCTTTCTTATCTCTTCATATTCTTCCATTATAAACTTCATTGTATATATTGCAACTTTTTTCCTAACCAATATCTGAATGTTGAGGAGACGTTTATTATGTGATAATGTGAACAAAAACTTTATTTGATTTGAGAAAACTACAGATTGAGCTAAGAGTCTGTTTCAAGCGGCAGCTTAAGTCAAAAAAATATATACTAGCCCAAATAGAATAATGTCATATGATCCTTTTGCAAAGCTATATAAGTCTTTAGCTTTCACTCTTTATAGATGCGGCACAGGTGGAGGGATTAGCTGTATTGTAGAGATTAAAACAGCAGAATTTTAAGTACGGTTATTTTGCACATTGCGCTGTCATGCGTGAATTGACTGCGCGATTTGATCACTGACGTCAACAAATTAATATACTGAGTGTTTACAAACAATAACTCCGGAAGCGATTGCAACAAATCAAGAAGTTACAGCTCTTTCTGATAAAAAGCGTTTTGGAAAATATTCATCTTCTCTTGAATTAATTTCGAATTAAATTGGAAACGCTAGATATAATAAGAAAATAAACGCGCCAATATATGAGAGGAAGGAGCTGAGAACCGGATGATGGGATCATAGAATAGAAAACAACAAAAGTTTTGTAAGTAATCGACCTTAAATTCGGAGACGTTTTGGATGTGGCAAACATCAGAACTTCTTAAACAGCAATCTCAATTCACTCCAAGAGAGGAAGCTTCGGCAATTTGCTGAGTTTACCTATGCCCCTTTTAACGGCACGTTCGACACTATACGCAAGGGTCACATAATGTAGAAACACCAGTAATATGATTATAAACTTTACTAACTAACATGTATTTTTTATAACGTTTACATTTTACAGCACACTCCAGTATGTGCTGAGCCGGAAATGCAATAAAAGTTTCATCTTGTTAGTGGATGTTTAATTTTCATATAACGGAACGCTGAGTATCAATTTCTGTTTTCAGAACTTTTTGTAAATATCTACAAAATGTGATGGCGAATTCCCACAAATACTTGATAAAAAAGTAGATTTTATTTTTAAACATCATAAAATAGTTTCTTTCATCCTATAAATCGGAGATGAAATCTGCTATCGAATTATCTTTGTTATTGTATTTTATAAAGAAAATCCTTGTCGAATCTTTTTATTAGAAGCAACATTGAGAGCATTTCACAAAGATATTAAACAGCTCAGCAGCATATCAAAGCTACGGATGTACAATGAAATAGATACCTATGTATACACTGAAAGATTAATAAGTTAGAGAGATTTGTTTACGTAGATCTGTATAACATACTGAAATTAAGTCGCCTCACGACATAAATCTCTAAATCTCTCGCAGACGAAGAATAGAAAATCTATTTTTTGCAAAAACTTCAAATCACAAAGGTATTATTATTACCAACTACAACTTTTTTTTTTGGTATTAAAATAAATCATTTTTCAAATTAACGACTTTGAAAAGAAAATGCTTTATTTACAAATTTTACCTAATATTTTAAAAGTTGTTTTTTAAAGCATTGCATTGCTTAGCCACTGGCGTAGCAACTCAATAACGGGCCCTTTAAACTTTCTGATAGGTCTTATACCCTTTTTATTTGTTTTCAATTTTTTTATAACACTTTTTATTAAATCTGTAATGAATTATCTAGAACTAGCTGGCCCGGCGAACTTTGTTCCGCCTTAGTTTTGTTATTTTATTTTTTATTTTTTTTGTCATTTGTTTTGTTATTATATGTCAGATGCGTTTACGTTTTATATTGTATGTCACGTCACACGGAATAAGATAAAAAATATTCTTTGTTAGGCTACTGGTTCTAAACAACCACTCCACCAATTTTCAGCCAAATCGGTCATAAATAGATATAGATTTTTAAAATAAACGACCCCAAAAACTATAAAAATGATACCCAAATTAATTATTCACATTTATTACCTTTATCACATTCATTTTACAACCCTCTTTAACTTAAATATCATTTTCAAAATCAACGACCTGAAATTCCTCAAAAATACCCATATTGTTTTCTTACATTTTTATCCCTAGAACACTCTCTTTTCATCCTCCTAAGAGTAATTTTTTAGAAAGCAGGAAACATACCTATTTATTTTTTTTTGAGAACTTAGGCAATTTATGGGAAAAATTATGAAAACGACATCAATCTTTAGACATTTTGCCCTCTTTCCGCCCTATCAAGGAATGATAATATTTTACTTCTAAAATTTCGGATTTAAACATAGATATTATTTTTAAAATAAACAAACCAAAATTTTTGAAAATCATACTAATATTGGTACTTGTCATTTTTTGTTCCTATCCCACCTCTTTTTATCTCTTTGTTAATAAAAAGTATTCTATTCTTTTCATTCAAATCCCGTCATCATAATTTTCCATACAAACTTTCACCCAAAGTTGTTATATGGGAAGTTGTCTCATAAAAGACGATTAAAGACGGCCACTGACGATCCAACGCCGCAGTCGTACTGCGGCGTTTGGTGTTGGTGGCGGCGTTGGTGGTGGGGGAGTGGATCGATTTATTTGGAACGGTAATTTGCCGAGCCTCACCGAACGTTTCCAACATCGCATTTCACATTTGACTTTCACCCCTCTTTTAGAGGGTGGTTTCTGGAATAAAAAGTATCCTATGTCCGTCTCCTGGCTCTAAGCTACCACCTCACCAATTTTCAACCATATCGGTAAAGCCGTTCTTGAGTTATAAGTGGAGTAACTAACAGACTTTCTTTTATATATATAGATTTTATGTAATAAATAAAACATTGTCTGCATCATACATAAAAAAATACTTTTAATAATTCTTAAAGCAAACAAAATCATTATATTTTACAATCAAATTATAACTATAAAAACGATTTTTTTCTTGCTTTTACGGTAGCAAAATTTGTCACTATATTCGATAGGTCTAACTCTTTCGCTGTAAAGTTTTTAATTAAAATCAAAGATAAATTTGATAATCGTTTTTGGTCCATAGTATTTCGTAAGTACGTTTTTATTAACGAAAAACTGCGTTCAGCAGATGCTACTGTGACCAGTATAGTTAAAAACAAAAAAACAAGTTTAACTTAATTGTTTTTATAAATCGATAGCTTTTGTTTACTAATTTAAATAACATTTTTTGCGTAAGGACAACTTTTTTAAATTATTATTTTTAATAAAGAATAAGTTGTTTGAGAAACATTAATTATTGAAGTCTACTTTAAATCAAGGCATCATAATACATATTTTTTCTAAAAAAATAATAAAAAGTTTTTGTTAAATCAATTAATTTTAATAAACTTGGAATAAAAGTTTTTGCAAAAATTTGACTTACTTCATAAAGTGGCTGAAAAGAAGAATTTATTATTTATTTATTTATAATATTTAGTTTTTTTAGTAAGAATATTTTATCTAATAGTAGTATGTTTTTAAAAAAGTGTTAATTATTTATACATAATAATATTAGTAATTTGTAAAGCTCAAGTGTTTTTCTTTTTTCAGTAAAAAGACATCTTATAATAGAAATAGATTAATAGATATTGACTAGACTTGTCTTATGTTATACAATTGTGCATCTGGGTCGCATAAGTCTAAAAACTTGTAAATGACAAAAAGGTCAATAAAAAGAATTTTAAGGAAAAGAGGCTCTTTACAACTGGGTCATTTTTATTGCCTGCCGCCCATCTTCTATTACATTCCAGGATCGCTAGCTTAAAGCGTAACAAATTGTTTTATGTTATATTATTTCGAAAGTGACTTTTCTAACTTTCGTCATTAAAATAAACAAAATTTCCTACAAATATGACAAAATGTACGAAAAATACTTTTTTTTTCTTAAGAATAATGTGTATTATCCGGGCCCGCGAAACCCTGATAGAACCGCCATCCGATAGAGCTTAGCAAAGCTCTTTATAAATATTTTCTATTTTGGCTTCTTATTTTATTCTGCACATTTCTATAAGGAATCAATTGTTGACAGGTTGACTCTTGATAAAAACAAGCAAACCTCTATAAAGACATAGTTTTCTGACAAGTAATTAAGAAAATAGGAAAAATTACGGAAATTGCTTTGAGATTAAAGGAAGAGAGATCCTCGAAAGAAAATGCCATTTCCTCAAACTATTTGCTTCTATTTTAAATGATGTATGTAACTTTATAAGAAATAAATTGGATCTAAAGTTGATTGAAAATCTTTGTCTTATTTTTTCATCATATACATCGCAGTCATGCATGCATCATTCCGGTCTCGGGAATATTTCCTTCATTTCTCTATATATATTCCTGAGATAATGCGATTAAAAATTATTAATACATAATAAACAATAATTGTTGTTGTTTTTTTAAGGTTTGTTTTGCTCTTTCACAATCTGATATTCATAGTTTTGCGTTCCAACTTTTTGTAAAATCCCTATAGAAACCTAGTTTTGCTGTTCGCAAAATGCAATTTGTGGATTGTTATTTTTAAGCAAGTTTATGATTTTAATAATTTTAAGGGCTATTGATCTAGTTTAATAAAGGTAAAAAAATGTAAAAGTGTTTGGGTTTGTAAATAGCCATTAACACGGATTATGTCGCAAAAAGCTAGAAAACTGTGCGTTTTGCTGCTGTAGATGTAATTATTTAGTACACACGCACGCAAGGCGAGTGTTGGTAAAACAAACTGACAAAAACAAAACGAAAAAAGATGCAAGACGGTATAAAATAACCAAGAGACTAATTAATGTACCTTACTTGTAGTATGTCATCTCAAGAATTCTTCTGAACCATAAATGGACCACCAATCTTGATAAAGTTTTAAATGGACGATGAACTTGGCGTTCTTTATAAAACATCCCAATTATTCACGCACATAAGCTCGAGTTTCAGCAAAAAGCTTAACACAACCACTAACTAATATTTTTCATTAGACAAAAACCAAACGATTTCGTAAATTAATTCTAATTATTTAGAAATCTCAGAGAATTACCCGAAAATCGAAGAACCAATTCCAAAACACAAAAAACATTTAATCTCTTTTGAGAAAGTTTAAAAAAGAAGTGTTTAAGCCCAAATCTCGCTGTTTTGATGATTAATCATGGAGCTTTACAGGATCGATAATCTACTCGCACATCGCACCTTACCCCTTATTTTCACAAAGCACAAGCTTCAAAAACACTTCAAAACTAACCCTAATAGCCCTTTTTTGCCAAACAATTTTTTATTTCATATCATACGCACCCTCAACTTTTTATCAATCAATATTTGCTAATTATTTTATTTTATCTACCTTACCCCAATGCCCCTATTACCACCGGTTCCATATAGTCGATATTTCTCAACACCACCAAATTCTTTTTCTTGAAGAAAAACACACAGCGGCAAATAAATCTAAATAAATTTAAAAGCCACCAACAAAAAATCATCTTTGTATATCCCACCAAGTTTTCCTGTTTACAAATACAATTCTTTTTTGAAAAAATTGCTTTTGTAACAGTTTTTGTTCGGTTTTTCCCTATATTTTCAAAAACTTTTGATGATTAATCAAATCCAGAGTTGCCAGATCAATAATCCACTCGCATATCGCATCTTTCCCGCAATTTTCCAAGCCCAAAACGTTTTAAATCTTCCCAAAAAAAAAATGTTTTTTAATCCATCTACATAAATAAATTAACAAAAAATAATTATTTTTGTTTCTAACTTTGAATTCTCAAGTAACTAACTGATTTTTCCCATTATAACTTTAATTTTTAATATAAATAAGCATTAATTTGTCTATAAATATTTAATTTGATGCTATACAATTAAAAAAATATTGCAAAATGAAAGAATTTTGTTGATAATAGTATTAAAAATAGTTGGAAAGGCTTAGCGTCATCTTTTGCTTTTTAACTGAACCAACAGAATCACTTTTGTGCTTTAAATTTAAAGCTGTAGAAAACTCGATTCGGCTTCTTCGCTACAGAATCCTTTCAAATTAAATAAGAAAAAGCCTAATAAATCATAGTTTTGATAGTTAATTCGGTTCCTATAAGACCACTTCAAAAGTTTTAAAAAACAAGTAAATGCGCGCACCCTTCGGGTGCTTGAATGCTTCTTTTTTAAATAGTTTCCAGCAGAAACATGTAAAAATGCAAGCAGAAGGTTGCCTTCGGCAAACGTATTAATATTGAGATTGTTATTATTTAATTGAACACCTAGTAGCAATCAAAAAGCGCACTTTTGTGTTTAATCCTTTTCAGAGTCAGTTTATTCATTTTTTCTGTAACTTGATTTTTGTTTACACTTAATTTTTTTATATATTCAGTTTTTCTTTTCATAATTTCCAATATATTTTTTTTGTTTATTCTAACGAGAGCTGTTTTTAAATCAACAAACATCGCACAGACTCTTTCCTTCTTTTTTACTAATTTTACAGAAAAATGGGAAACGAATCAGTTTTTTTGCTCAATTTAAAATGAATAAATCTGTAATGAAAACTAGAATCAGGGTGTGATATAAAAAAAACTAAAGAAAAAGTAACTAAAGATTTTTTATTTTAAACCAAACAATTACAAAGGAATACAAATTGCTGCTTAATTCAAACCAATTTCTACTATTCGATTTATTTCAATTCTAACTCGTAACTCTTTATAACTTTTACAAATTTCTTCAATTGTTAAGGATGCAACAGCATCTCTTATTCGATTTTGTAATACTCGAATATTATTGGATAAATTTGAAAAAATAAAAATCTAAAATTGTCAAATTAGGGCTTCTTGGCGGCCACCAAACGGGGCCGGCTCTGCCAATACATTAATAAGGTTTAAATAGTGCTAGTATTGACTATACCTAATAGTTGAAAAAAAGTAAATTTTTTAATCTTTAATAATTATACAAAATTGTTTTTCTAAAATTTATAAAAAACACCGCCAAATAGCGTTTTTTTCCCGCTCAAACTGCATCAAACAAAATAACAATAAAATCACTAATTTACAAATTCAAATTAGAGTTTGTAAGGGAAAATGCTGTCTCACTAATAAATATTTAACACAAAGCAAACACATTTTGAAATCATATTTACATTTGCTCAAAACTATTATTTGCTGATCGAAATTGAAGACAGCTGATTCTTTCTAACATTTGTTGATAAAGATAAGAAGTTGAATATTTTGTGATTTCCTAAAACGAATGACAACTGCAAGAAGACGTAGTGGTTAAAACATTTCCAATAAAATACCAAAATATGAGACTTATTTGCTTGGTTATTGCAGTTTTAACGCTTTTTTCAAAATCTTATGGTAAGTTTATCTTAGATCAACCACTGTTCAGAAATAAGCTATAATATAGATCAATAATACAGCTTTTTCTTAATAATCAAATCGAATTTCAAATTATGCAAATTTTCTATTTGAGTCCCACATGGAATAATTTTTTTTTAGCGATAAATCTTGCTACTCTACGCTATTGTTGTGGATTGGGGACGAATTATGCGATTTCAGGCCTACAATGTGATAGTTTCCAAAAACCAATAACAGGAATTAAACCAGATCAAGAGGATTCGTGTATTCAGTCGATTAAAAATTGCTGTAAAAATAAAAACAAGTAAAAACTACTTCTATTTACAGAATTTTTGCTAATTGGAACTTTTCAGTGAATTATCTTGCAACAATGGCATTGAAGTCGCCAAAAACCAAAATAGCTGTGGAGGCAATTCAACAATTGAAAAAGTAAGTACGCGGAAACATTTTTCTAAGCTGAAGATTATTATTTAAATGATTGCAAATAATTAGAATACTTTAGCTCAAAATCATCAATATTAATAATAAACTTGTTACTTTTTTTAGTTTTCTAAGTTGGTCTTAGGCTTAGTCTTTAAAAGATTTTCTATTATATTCCCAAAAACGCATTTGATTAAAATATAATTAAGTGCTTTGCCTGGAATTTTTGATTTTTTATACAAAAATTATTTACAAATTGTCAAAAAACAATTAGTAAAAAATATTTCCTGAACACTGATAAAGCGTAAAAGCCTTAAATTATAACTGTTTTTTTTTAGAATGTTTCCAAAATCTTTTTGATTGTGACTTTTTATTAGTAGGTTAATTTAAGCTACTCAATAGGTTCAACTACAATTGTAAAATGCTAAGTACTACAATATGTTATAAGCAACAATTTCTGAACTCATATCGCTGCAATTGGGTTATTTTTCACATATGTAAATACAGAGCAACAATGGTGATACACCAAAATAATTTTAATGATCTAATTACATATTTATAGTTGATTAAGCTAAATAGACAGAAAAATTACATAAACATAATTTATACCAAACTCCATCAACAATCTACTCCAGCTTAAGATTGCGTGGCTGAAGATAGCGCTTTCAGAGCTTGGCAAATGAATTACGTGTGTTCAAATTCCACCCAAGCGAGAGTTTTTCTAAAAAGAAGCAGGTTTTTGTCTGACCATAAATGTTTGTAAATGTGGGAAGCACAACAGATCAAAAAATATACCTTACTACAGCTTACTATAATATAATTCTAATTTTAATAATTAATTTGAATTTCAATCAAATTAATTACGTACACTTTGCAGCCCAAAGTGTTCGTGCTTTAGATTTATGAATCGAACCAGCGAGGTAGAAACCTTTTGAGTGTCCAACTTTCTGAGAGATTAGTGCAATAAGATTTACTGCCGGGTATATCTCCAACGTTTTTACAATATTGTCAAATTGTTTGTAGAACTGCTGCACCGCTTGTTTGCTGGGCCAAGAAACGAAGCAGAGTCAAGGCATCTGCGACGCTGATATAGGATTAGAGCCTCAATTTGCAAGCGCGTTTCGTCAATGTTGCACAGAAACTGTAACAACTACAACGAAACCAACTACAGAAGCAGTAAAAAATTCCCCGGAACCAACGCTTAGCAGTTATGCCCCGTTACCTCGTAAGCTGCAATAAAGTTTAATCAAATACTGTATTGGTTTTTTAGCGTTAGAAAATGTTTGTGACATTGGTGATGTCTGCGCTCAAATTTGCACTCCCACAGAAACTTCGTATCAGTGTGGTTGTAATAAAGGATTCACCTTAATGAGTGATGGCATTTCTTGCAAACCTGACAAAAGAAGCGGGAAAAAGGGCGACCAGTAAGACATTATTTGATCATTATTTAGATCTAAACCTTGATTGCAGATGCGTACTAAATAATCCCTGTGAACATAAGTGTATAGATACAGGAGTAGCCGTAAAATGCTCATGTTATGAAGGTTTCGAGTTACAAAAAGATAAGAAATCCTGTATAGGTATGACAATTAAAGCACTCAAAACAACTTTTATTAACTCTTTGGTAAATAGATATTAACGAGTGCGCGGTTGGAAGTCACAGCTGTACGGCTTTGGAAGAATGTGTGAACGAAGAGGGTTCATTTTATTGTGATCAACCAATTTTTGAATCTAAACCAGAAACAGACGATTTAGAAGCTTCAAAATGCCCAATTGGCTATAAATTTAACTATGAAAAACTAGTGTGTGACGGTAAATATTTCAACAGCTCTAGATCTAGCAGCTAACACTTTATTTCTTCTAGACATTGATGAATGCGAGTTTAATATTATTTGCCCACGCCCTAAGGTTTGCATCAACACCGTTGGATCTTTTAAATGTGACGGAGAAGATAATCCTCAATGTCCTCCAGGTTTCCGTTATAAACCCTCCACAGAATCCTGCACAGGTACAATATCCAAATAATTTCTAATTTGTTTCACTTTTTGTCTTCTAGATATCGATGAATGTATAACTGGTGATAACGATTGTAATAGAGAATCTCAAGTTTGCTTGAACACTAAAGGAAATTATACATGCGTTGACAAAGTGTCAAAAAATACTTGCCCACCAGGATTCAAAAAAAATCTTTTTACTCAAAACTGTGACGATATCGATGAATGTGTAGAAAATGATGATGCTTGTGATCAAAATGAAGAATGTGTTAATGAGCCTGGAGGGCACAATTGTATTGCAAAAGAAGAAAGAAATAACAAAACATATCCAACTTCATTTCAGCCTCCATATGTACCTATTTCGACTCCTAGACCGACAATTCAAACACAACGCACTACTCGGTTTTCTACTACTGACAATAGCAGAAGAACCACTGCTAGCACGTCTAGCATTTTTACTACAACGACTACAAGAACTACCCCTGCAACAACTACAACCACCACACAGCCACCTAGGCAAGTAAGCTGCCCAACGGGTTATCGATTTAACCAACCGACAAACAGGTGTATTGGTAAGCTATTTTTTCAATATTATTAATAATAGTACAATTTACATCGGTTGGTATCTCTGTTCTTTTCTTTCCTCGCTTTTTTACTTTTTTCAAAACGCTTTGTCAAAAATTTTTCCTCTTGGTTTGTTTATTTTTTAACCTGATACCGCTCTACTGAAGTTTAAGTCATTTTCAGCAAAGGACACTTAAATCTGTTTTTAACAAAAATTTTATTGTTTCAACTTTTACACATTATGTCTATATTAAGTATCTCGGTTTTACAGTTTTTTTCCTCTTTCCTCTATTCGGTTAACATTTCACCCCTTTCGTTCTAAGTATCTACTAGTGTGGCCCTACCTAAGCGTCACTCATCTTTAGCAGAAAACACTTGAACCTGCCTAAAAATACTGTTGATAATCTGCTTGAAACAAGAGCTACCTAATTTTTCTCACATTGGATGTGTAAATATTTCTGTGTTGAGCTGTTTATGTTCTTTTTACTAATTTTCCTAGAACCCTTTGATTCTACTGATTCTCTTATCGACTGGTGCAGCCCTTATTTACGCGTCACTTACGTCACTTAAGCCTGTCTATAAAAACACTGTTTGTTTCAGATGTAAATGAGTGCGAAGAGCAATACAACCTTTGTGACAGCAACCAAGACTGTTACAACAGCCCTGGCAGTTACATTTGCAATTGCAAAACTGGTTTTTATAAAGATTACGCCACAGGAGCCTGTACTGACGTTAATGAATGCCAACAAGGCACACACGAGTGTACTGTTGCGCAGCGTTGCGACAACACTATTGGGTCTTATTTATGCGCTAGAATGACAGGTTGTGGAACTGGATACACTTTAAACTATGCTAATGGTCTATGTGAAGATGATGATGAATGTATATTAGGAACTCACACCTGTGCAAGTTTAGGTCCTAATTTTAAATGTCGGAATACTTTTGGTTCATATCGCTGCGACGTAATTAGGCCTTCATTTAGAACAACACCTAGACCAAGAAGTACCTACTCACGGCCACCGTCTTCAATCATGCCTCCACTATTCACCACTGTGAATTACCCTATTATCAGTGGAACTTTGAAAAAGTGTCTGCCCGGCTACATCATGAACGCAAATGGAAATTGCGAAGGTTTGTAAAATAAATAGTCGCTGATGCGTGGAAATAATAGTCTCCCTAAAACTGCCAAATTTTTCCTATACAAGTTGTGACCTTTGTCAGTAAGATTTATTCATTTTTAAAAGAGTTTTCTAAGACGCGTTTCCAAATGATAAACAAATGATTTTATTTCAGAACAAACAAAGTTAGTAGTTTTATGTAATTTTCTTATTTGTGATCACCCTTAGGGATGATGTGAATCAGATGATTAATATTCGCCTGATAAATTTGGCCTTTCTTATATCCCACACATGTTCAATAGGTGACAAATCTGGGAAAGATTAAGACGAAGGAGCTAACTCTAAATACACATAATCTGAGATCTCCGCTGTACACATTACACCATTTTAGTCTTTTTGGAACAGCCTAAAACGGTAGTAAATTCTGCAATTTGCCAAGTAGTGACCAAATGTCTCAGAGAGTAAACAATCTCAAACGGCGTTTTTCCCTACTGTCAGTTTTTCATTGTAAACCTGATTCTCTGCGATTCAAAAGTTTACAAAAACTTTTGAAAAATTATCTAGTCAAAAACAGATCAAAATTTTTTCTCGTCATTTTTTTTGCTGTTATTTGATGCAAAACAGATTCTACCAAAAGCAAGACCTGTGGTTCTTTTAAGACTGTAAACGAGAAATGATCTGGTTTTTAAGCACTTTCGTTTACTTTTTTCAATTACAGATGTTGATGAATGTAAAAGCAATCCCTGTGCAAGAGGCCAAAAATGCCTGAACTTCAATGGGCGATATCAATGCTTACCGGGGCTACAATGCAAAATTGGATACGAGCTAGATGCAAATTTTGAAGATTGCATTGGTAAGTTAATTTTTTATTTTCTTAGTTTTAGACTAATGATTTAAGATATTAATGAATGCGCTCGCGGCACACACAAATGCAAACCTACTCAAATCTGCAAAAATGGTCAAGGATTTTACACCTGCGAATGCCCACCTGGGCATCATATAAATCTGCATACACAGTCGTGTGAAGATATAGATGAGTGTAAATATAGGGCATGTTCTATCAACGCAGACTGTGTTAACTCTATAGGCTCATTTAAATGCCATTGCAAAAAAGGCTTTCGCGGTCAGGGCAAGTACTGCGAAGATATCGACGAATGCAAAGAAAATGGAAGATTGTGCGAACACAGCTGTGTCAATATTTGGGGATCGTATAGATGTGCTTGTAAACCCGGTTTTGTTCTAAATTATGATAATAGGTAAGAATTAAACACATATTATATTGCCAGGTCAGGTCAGGTCTGGCAATATCTAACTATAATAAAAACGTTTGAGATATACCCAGCAGTATATTTTAGAGCTCGTAATAAAAATAACAAGGCAACAATGGTAAAAAAGATTTACAACCCAACGTGACCATAACTTGACTTTATGAATAGAACCAACCAGATACCTAAATATTACCCCGAATAGAGAACAATTTCAAATAAGTATTCTTTAATTCATGACTGTAGTTTCGAGTGTCAAGCTTTCTTAGGAATTAGTGCCATAAAATTTACTGCCGGGTATATCTCAAACGTTTATACTATAAAGTTTTATCGAATTAGATAGTGACAGCTCAGGTCAGGTCACGTCTGGCCTGGGAATATCTAATTAGCATTTTGGTTCGCATTAATACATTAAAAACGATGCTTCATGGCATTTTTTATTATTTTTAGAACATGCACAGATATTGATGAATGTGACAAGTTTCGTGATAAAAGATTGTGTATTGGAAGCTGCGAAAACATTCCCGGAAGCTATCGCTGCAAATGCCCTGATGGCTATCGACTAGGAAATGATGGCAGGACTTGCATTGGTAAAGCGTACATATACCGGGTGTTTAATATTATTATGACATTTTAATGTTGACTTTAAAAATCCAAAATCAATTTTAATTTTAAAGTCAAAAAAAAAAAAATTGAGACAATAATCTATAATTATTAAACTTCAAAATGGCTTTATATTTAAACTACGGAATGACGCCAAAGCACTATAAACTCAAAAATCTTTTTTCCCATTGTATTAGATTGGTACTTTAAAAAAATATTTCCGAAATCATTTTAAACAGTTATAGTGACAACCCTTAAAAACGCAGCAGTTGTTTGACCAAAAACCCCCATTATTAGCCATAAATCATAAACATTAGTGTTCCCTCCATCAAAATTTCGTACAGGCGAAGAGAAAATCTGATTACCTAACTCTCTATTTGCAACTTTTAAAAATGCCATAATATGAAAGACCCAGTGCTCTTAGTATTTGCATTTTATTGATACTTGCTTTACAGATATTGATGAATGTCAACACTCTATTTGCCCAAGACACGATGATATTTGCTTGAACATTAGAGGCGGCTACAGATGCTACGCGATTACATGTCCAGCCAACTATTTTAGGGATCCGCAACACAAAGGGTATTAACTTGACTGATTTAAATTAGAATTATATTTTTAGGTCAGGTCGGGTCAGAAAAGTTCTCACGCGCAAGAGTGTAGATAAATTCGCTTCATCTCGTATTTTAAATGTTTCTTTATTTTCATAGATGGCGAGCTTACTTGACGCACAAAACTTTTATTTTGCCACGCAGAATTTGACCTGTGAAACGTTTTTTGTCATTTATTACAGACGCTGCAAGCGGCCTCAAACGTTATGTGATCCAAGAGATATTCAGTGCATTCTGATGCCGGAGCAATATACCTACCATTATATCACCCTAGTGTCAAACATGCCCATTTCCGACAATGTGCAATTCTTCCAAATGAACGCTCCTAAATGGACAAGAGCAGAATACGCAATGTCAGTGGTTCACGTCAATGCCGCTTATAAAATCGAGCATGCTAACGAGCGGTTTTTCAAAATGGTAAAACCTGAATACAATACCATGCAATTGTTCTTGGTGAGATCTATAGCCGGACCACAAGAAGTAGAATTAAAGGTGGAAATGCATTTATACAGAGGAAATGTTATGACTGCAAATGTGGTCTCCCATATTTTTATTGTGGTGTCTGAACATCCTTTCTGAGTGGAAGACTAACTTTACATCAAAATTATAAAAAGAAACGCGGTGGTGGCTTCTCTATTCCAATTTTTATTATTGTAATAAGGCTTATATCATACTGAACTTAAATAAATTTGCAAATTATTAGTTTTTCTGATTTTATGCATAGAGCCCTCATCTTGTCAGAATTTGCAAGATCTGGCTTCCCATTGTTTAATTTGGCTTTTTTGTTTGTAGATAAGGAAAGTATTTATGAATAAAAATCGGTTACATAAGCCTCCGATAACGTCGCATCGATGCACAAAAAACTCAAGATAAAAACTTGTTTTGCTGGTCACTTGTAACCAAATATTTCAGGAGGAGAAAAAAAACACTTCTTACAACATACAAATTTTAATTTATAAAAGATTTAAATTTAAACAGGGGTCCATAATTGTAGATAAATATAGTTTATTTTATTTTCTGTAGCCCAACGATTGAATATTGAAATAAAATTTTGTATATTTACCCGCAACAGCATAACAGAGGTAGCAAAGCCAGTATGGCAGTTAAGGCCTTCTGTTAAATATCGCTAAAACTACAAATACTTAAGTATTGGTTTTTGTAATTTAGACGGTTTTCAACAAATGACGTTAATTGTCATACCTAGCCTTAATATATGCATTTTTAGATGCCCAACGTTGTGGAAAACATTGATTTTATAGTTCCAGTCTTTTTATACACATTAGCTAAAATAACAATAGAAAACTAATCACTTGACAGTAGTAAGGAACAAATACAAAATATGTTTTATTGGAATGAATTAATCGAAAATAACCTACAATTCCTAAATTTTTTTCATAAAATAAAACCAAAACAATTTAAACAAAACAACCAATATATACAAATACAGAGTATAATTCACAACCTGGTAAAAACAAACAATATGAAAGCAGTCTCAAAGTAGTTTGTCATCGCTTAAGTGTAGACGGCTAATCTATATTCAGAATATTCAATTAAACCATCATTGTTTTTATCAGCTAATTTGACAATTTGATCCACAACTTGTGCTATCGCCTCATCACTTAAGGGTTCAGGTTCTTTGTCTTCAGGGCCTATAAAACAAAATGTCAACAGGTCTCTATAATACACAAAAAGATAACCAAATCAGATCTTGCATTAAGTAAAAATAACTATCCAGAGAAATAAATAATGAAATACAACACAAGTTGAAGGTAAAGCTCGAATACGAAAAGTACACCGGAGTCATCCTTGAATGCGCAAACTCTTATAATCTTACGCCAATGAGTAAAGCCAATCTCTGCCGTCGCTAAGCAACACAGACGCTGTACCATTGCGCATCTAACGTGAATTATAACCGTTCGTACATTGTGTTAAAATTCTAAGACTAAGTCTATAATTAAATTTCCAAATTAATCACTTGATTAAAACAAACGTTATTTTACGTATTTGTAGGCAAATCTGACAACTTTATTGTTCAATCTGCCACTTTCATTTATTATATAACCGATAGATGTCTCTGTCTTTTATATAATAATATAAGTCAGAAATAACGTTATTTTTAACAAGTAGCGCCATTTTTACCCGACTTTTTAATTAATGCAAGTACATCATATAATCTAACAAAAATATTTCTTCTGAAGACACTGACAAACAAAAGCCAAGCTACCTACTATTGAGAAGTTTTGCCTTGACCGGCTGCTTTCTGTTGAGCTCGGACAAACTCAGGATAGTCAATATAACCATCCCGGTTAAAATCGTCGACGTTGAGAATAGGATCAATTAGAGTAATCAATTCTTCATCTTTGAAGATCTTGTCCTCTACATTACCAGCCTTCTCTCTGCTGCCCTGCTCTGTGTCACGAATTAAGACAATTTCACAAATTAAGCACAACTACAAACTTAACCAACATGCAACCATTACGTACCAATATGCGTGTCAACATTAATAGAAATTATCTTTTTAATGATGAAATTAAAAAGAATTTTGATTAAAATTGTTGAAATTTATGCCAACCTAACCGCAAACATTCCTAAATCTAGGGAGTAATTTATTGTTGGCATGCACACATCTGTTTTTATTCAAACTATAAAAAATACGAAAACGTCAAAATACAATGATCCATAAAAACATACCAACCCTTCCACAATTATATAACTAAACTTTCAATTAGACAAACTTTATCAAAACCATCACCACACTGTTTATTAATTTACCATGCACTAATAATAAATCAACTCATCTTTAAAACCATTTTATAGATAAATCACCTAAATTAAAGGTTTTGGTGTCAAAATTACACAAATACCAAGTGACAAGTGTCAAAAATGTCTTGAGCTTGTCACATAACCTGTATAAAAACGATTGACAACTGACAGGTTGCACTACCAACTGACTCAGTGTTGCCACTGTATTTTTTGCTTCAATCATTAATAGTCACTCGGTATATAGATAAAAAGTTTTTTTACAGAAACATACAATTTCTATCAGTGGATCAATTACCCACTAAATATAAGACCAAAAACACATAGAATGGCTGTAAAATAATGAGTTGACGTAACAATAAAATGTGATTTAGAACAGTATTAAACCCAAAATTCCAATTGAAAATCGGTACTTACCATGCCAATGTATTAATGATTTTATTAATTCGCATCCATCCAATTTGTTATTGTTATCAGCATCGTGCATCTTAAAATAATGAAATTGTAATTCTTGTTCCGACATTTTACTAGTGTCTATAGGCACTTCCATATGCTCTGCAATGTGTCTAAAAATGACAAAACTTTAGAATTTTAGGTAAATAGGTGCATTATTTAGGTACTCTTTTTCATGGGCAATATTGGCCGTATTCAAAATTTGATTAGGTTGCCCATGATGGTGTCCCTGTTGATGTTGAACAGGCACTGCCTGTGGCACAGGAACTTGCTGAACTGGTACTTGTTGCACTGGCACTTGATGCTGTTGTTGTTGTTGTTGAACGGGTACATGTTGTTGGACGGGGACCTGATGTTGTTGAACAGGTACGTGTTGAACCGGCACTTGCTGATATTGCTGTTGATGATGTTGCTGCCCATACTGCTGTTGTTGAGGCTAAAAAAACGTAAATTAAAAACTAAACCACCCCTCACACATTTTTGCCATACTTGATAGTGCTGCGGGGGCACTCCTGGAGGGGCACGCTGAGCACTCACACATACACTTAAATAAATCACTATCGTGCCTAAAATAACAAAAATATTCATCGTTACGGATATAATTCAACTAATTTAAAATATTTTTAAATCAGACAATTGTCCACATACTGTACTTCCAACAGCAAAAACCGAATAAACTGACACGACACGTCACAAACGTCAAATGTCAAAACCAAAGAGTAAGGAATCTACAATCTAAAAAATATCAAAGATGTTAAATTAAAACCATAGAATAAAACTGTAAACTTCTTTTTTATTAATAGTAAATTAAGAAAAAACAATATCTGCAGGACAAGCGGTACAATACGTAGTTTTTTACTTTTAAAATTAAATTGAGCATCTTTATTAGACAACTAAAAGTGTTAAATTCATCTCTAGAAAAGACGAAAATAAGCTTTTGTAACTTGACCTTGGTGTGTATTTACAACTTGTATTTGTTTGTTTACAATATTTTTTTCTGTTGAACACTAATCTTTTTATCATGATAAAGTAAAAGTAATTGAAAAAAAAATTTTTTTTAAACGTTATTAAATCAAATTATGAAACGCTTTGGAGCCGCTGATTCATAAAATGTCATTGTGTCACGTGATATATTTCAAACCGCTTTATTATTTGAATTTCTATTTTAGATGAAAATGTATTGAAATTATTATTAAACAACATTTATATTCTTGAAAAGTGTGAATTACGTAAAAATTAATAATTAACTGCAAAAATCTTAGGTTAATTAATTAATCAACATTTTTATTTCCACTGTTTGTTAAAACAAATGCACATCGAGTGAGTCTTTTAGGGTTCACAACTTAGTGTGTCAATTATTGGTTTTTAAATAAAAAGTAAAGAAAATAGTAAATTTAGGTGGAAAACTAGTGCATAATTTGAATCCAAGAAGAAAATACTCCTCAGTGATGTATAATTTACCGGAAAATCTTATCGTTTTAAAAAGCAAAAGGTGTCATAAATAGTGAATTTTGGTTAAATTAGGGCAATTTTATTTGATTAAGAAGAAAAATAGCATTTTAATTAATTTAGTGTTTTGTATAGCTTGTAATCTTCCAAATTTCAAAGCTAGCTTTGAAAAAATATAAACAAATGAAAGTTGGCGTCGGTCGCCATATTAATTTTTAAATTTTCTTCTCATTTTTTCATTTTCTGGCCACGGGTGAAGTATTTCTTTATGAAAAATCGGTAAAATGTAGAAAACTATTTAAAATAAAGTGAAATAAGTGTCTGTTATAAGTGGCCCAATAGAATAGTTATAGAAAATTAGCAGAAGGGGTGAGTTTTTTATATTTCCCAATCGTTGACTAAAATTTTCATATTTTTCTCAATTTTGATTAATATAATTTTCTGATAGTGATTTAAAACATTGCGGAATGTTTCTAAATAAGTTTATCACTTGTTGTCATCGAAAAAACGAAAATAGCAGAGTATTGCGTAGCACCTGCTTTGGTTTTCACTTTTCAGCAGGAAAAACGCCATTTTTTTCAGATATTTGTTGACAAACATTAAAATTATTAATCAATTAATAGCTTAAGAACTAAATTTTCTTTCAGAGTTTAAGAAAAAGTTGAAACACAAAACCTGGTTTATTTCAAATTGAATTTATTTCTCTTTTAGAAAATCAGGTCTTGAAAATTACTAACATTCTTGGTCTATCTATATATACCAGGCGATCATTTAAATTCATAACTATTTTCTGAAGTAGGCGTTTTTGTGTACTCGGTTTGTATTTTCGGATGTATTTTTTTCAGAATTTTTGAAAATTAAGAAAAGTATCATCACAAGGTAAGTGGGAATCAATTTTCTACAAAAATTTAATTTGAGCGATTTGAAATTTTTTCAATTAGTTACGTATAATATACCAAGCGATCATTTAATTTTTTTTTTGTGGTATCAGGTGAAGTGCTTCTTTAAGAAAAATCGGCAAAATGTGTAAAATTATTTAAAATAAAGTGAAATAAGTGACTAAAAGGAGCCCAACATAAATTATCGAAATAGGTAAGTTCTTTCATTTCCCAATAGTTGACAGAAATTTTTATATGTTTTACAATTTTGATTAACATAATCTAATTATTGAAATTTCAAACATTGTGGAAAGTGTTTAATAACTTTATCATATATTGTCATTAAAAAAAAGAAAAAAAACGCTTAAAAATGCTAAGAAAGGTGGACTTATTTCTCCTAGAAAACCAGGTTGGCAGTCTTAAAAATTACTAACATTCTTGTACAATCTATACAATACCAAGCGATCATTTAAATTTATAATTATTTGCTAAAATAGGCGTTTTTGTGTACTGGTTTTGTATATTTTCATGTGTTTTTTTTTCAGATTTTTTAAAAATTCTAAAAAGGTAAGTGAAAATTTTTTTAAAAAAATTAACGTTTTGAAACTTTTCAATTACTTGTAATATATCAAGCGATCTCTTAAATTTATAATAAAATAGACTTTCTACGAACAATAATTAAATTTTCTGTTAATTGACTACAGATGTTTAAAAAATATTCTAAACTTTTGGTGATTTCAATTATAAAAATAGTTTACAAACCGTTAGCTTTTAGAATTGCTTTCAATGGAAATAATGCTATTAGTTTTGAAAATCAAAAAAAAATTAAAACTATCACGCGATGTGTAGCTCAAGATGTAAGTGGTTTTTTTCAGAATTTTTGGAAATTAGAAGAAGTATCTACACAAGGTAAGTAAGAATCGATTTTAAAAAAATATATAATTTGGATGTTTTGAAAGTTTTCAATCAGTTATAATTTACCAAGGGATCATTTAAATTTTTAATTACACAATAATGATCTATTTCATTGATTAATTTAAATTGCAATAATCTATTAATTACTATAGATCTAAATAAATAACGTCTGCGATTGCTGGGGATATGTGCAGAAAGAATAAAAAACGAAGACATAAACAAATTAGAAAAAAGAGGATGAATCAGAGAAAGTACGTACAAGAGCGCTTGATAAGCGAAAGTAAAAAAAAAGGAAAGTGATGTGGAAAAGCGAAGAGCAGAGATAATCAATGAACACGAGAAAGAGTAGAATGGATAAAAAAAGTAAAAAGTAGAAAAGATCGAGAAAGTGGATGTGGAAGAGTAAAGAATAATAAAAAGTACAAACAGCAAAAAAAAAGAAATACAAACCAAAACAAGAACAAATGAAAATAATAAGTCGAACTAAGAAAAGATAAATAAAAAAACTTTTCAAAAATGCTAACAAGAGTTTTTTGTGTCTTCATATTGCTTCTGCAATGTACCCAATGTGTTCTCGAATTCCATCTGTTCTAAATTAGTAGTCCATGTTTTCTACTGTGAGAGAATTTATACAGAACACTGAAATAATCTTCAAGTATGAAAATAGTATTAAAAGATAGCAACTTACCGCTTTTGGTTCTATTTCTATTTTCACTCTCAGGGCTTGGATAATAACCAATATGTCACTACAGATGATAATGATTGAGAGTCAAATTTTATAATCAGTTTTAGAAAAGTTTTGATAATTTTTATTATACATAAATTAGAGTTATGTATAGGTAATGCCTAATAAAAATGAAAAAAATGTGTTTATTTGACAAACCAAAGTTTTAACAACGCAAGAAAATGAAACGTATTTTTATTTGAAAGTAAACAAACCTTTCAAATCAAATAAGTGAAATTGTAAGCCGCGCCTATAACCTTCTTTTTTTGCTACCCACAAAAAAAAGTTTGCTGGATAATAGCAAAAGACTTTTTTTTTGAAAAAAATTATTTGTCAACACTGTTTAGGTAATCCAAATACACAATTGCATAGAAATTAAAACATAAAATCATATATTTGATGAAATTGAAAGTGTTTTATGAAAAAAAGTTGAATTTAATCTGAAAAAATTTATATAATTCTAAATATTATATGCGAAGAAATTTTTTTTTAATGGAGGATTTAGGGTATAAAATGTAGATGTTTTTTACAGTTCTTTATTTCATCTGAGAGCTACGTTTCGGTAACAAAATTTTACCTTCTTCAGGCTGTTGATGTCATTGAACAGGTCATTTTTTTTATAAAAGGAAACACGTTAAAATAGAAAGAACTAAAATTATTTCGGATGGTTGAAACAATTGTCATTTAAACTTTTTCGGAAATGGAATTTGTTGGTACTGAAGCTGCCAGGCAGCCGTGGTAAAATCAGAATCACAAAAAATTTCTTCGCATATAATATTAAACAAAAAAAAAAGGTGATAGCTTTTCTAAATTAAAATAATTCTAAATGTTTTTAGCCAATAAAGTTTTTGCAGTGCAAATTCATTTCTTCAACAAAATTTAAAATGCGTAAAAGACCAATTTCTCACGAATTACTCACTTTGTATATCTGAGTTTTGTTTTAGTTTGCGCTCCAAAACTCAAAAACCTAAATACTTAACAAAAAATATTTGAAAAAATATGAAGAGGAGTCAAAATAAAATGCTTTTTAAAACTTTACTTCCAAATTTTATTTCCAATAAATGTTTTATTTACAATAATTTTATCATTGTTATAACAAGATTTATTATAAAAAGTTTATTAATAATCTAACGTTATTACGTGGTTGTAAAATAATAAAAATCCATACATTTTTTCATTTATACACATTATTATAACCTACACATTAGGGTTTGTTTAGTATGTAAGTATTAAGTGTTTAAAGTTGTTATATTGTAAAATTTATACAGGCATTGCGTATCAGATACCGTTATTTGTAAATTAACTTATATAAATTACTGTAGGGCACCGTTTTTAATTATCGATGTGTTAGATAATTCAAATTGTAGAAAAAAAATATTAATATTTATACAATAATTATTGTTACGAATGTTATCATCAGTCGATTGGTTTATATTTATAATTATTAAAGATTATTTATTATGTGGAAAAATGAAACACTACATCAAAACTCAATTTTCTGCGTTTATTATGTCAACCATACGATATACATTTATTCGACATATTTCATCTATTTATTCCAGAGTAGGATAACAGAATATAAATATATTATATAGCCGAACAAAATTCTTAAAACTTTGAGCATGAATTGTTTATAATATATATTAAACGTAATAAAGCCGGGAAGTGGGAAAACACTTTATTCCTAGTATGTTTCGTAATATCTAAAGATCGACTACACATCACTGCGATACTAGTCTAAGTAAGATTTGGACAATTGGTGGATACTAAAAACTATCTGGTGGTCAACTTCATTCGATCGCCTCTCATTCCAGAAACAGTGCGTGTCTTGTATGTAACGAGTAAGATGAGAAGGTAGGTACTTGAAAAAAAAACTCCAAAATTGGATAAAAATAGGGATATATAGGAATAAGAAATTTTCACGCAAGGTTGTCAATATTTTGTAAATCGCTATAGTAGTAGTAGGTTGTAAATCGTTTTAAATTATAATAGTAACAACAGTAGTAGTCAATCGTTGTAAATTATAAAATGCCCAAAGAAACATGTTTTTTTAAGATTGTATTAAACTCTATTGTTAGTTTAATCAATATTAATCTCAATTAAAAAATATTATTGTTTATTCACAGGATTTTTTCTTTATCCCGCTTAACCATACATGGTATAGAAATTTAAGTAGTAATTAAAAATCGCATTTTATTTATATGATATTATTGAAAATGGTACATGATATAAAATGACAACGACGTGCGCCCGGCCTATATATAATAATATTACTTTTTACAAAATAAATAATACGGAGTATGAAAACGACATCATTTGTGCCTCACATTTGTGAGTAAAGAGGCCGCACACACGGCGTTTTTGTTTTTTTTTTTTTATAAATTTCTATGATGGGCGTCGCGTCGAGTTGTTGCAAGAAGTTCAGTCATTTTTTTCTGCTTCTCAATAACAATTCGTGGTTATTTATAAAAAAGTACGCTTTATACTGGTTTACCCGCAGTTACGATATTATTTAATCTATAACTGATCATTAAATTAAATTATTAATTATTTTGCGAAGTTCATCACAATTGTTTTAATGTGGTGGACACCTTTTATTTGTATCAATGGGCGAACAAAAGGCAGACACGTGTGTACCTCGAACTAAGAGTACCCTACCAACTGGCTACTGACGTACTGACGCGTGAGTACTGTGTATTGTGGTAGTGTCTAGCTCTAGAGTGAATAGCGGTGGAGGATGCAAACTGCCCAGTTGCTGACGCACATTTATAAACCAACGGGTTTTGTGGTTTACCCAAGAACCAATTGGCTATCAACGACTCTTGGTCCATTTTCTAATGATGTAACATTCTTAAATTGTAGATAGATAAGATTCACCAGACCAACAACCTACTTAAAATTGCAACCGCAGCAGCAATGCGCGGGCGTTTGCACATAAGTGCCTGCCTTTTAGTTGTCAGTTTAAATGTTCCACAGAAAGGCACGATCGCTGTTCGCACACGCTGCTGTGCCGACACGATACGCTACAATGCTTGATTTAATCATTATTTACTTCAGTTTCTAAATGTCACCTCTCTTCTTTCTTGTTTGTATCACAGTAAATGTTCTATTTCAGCGCTTACTGCACAATAATATGTGGCGCTGACAGTAACACGGCGACCGTAGCAATTATTGTAAACATTGTGAATATAATAAGACAAAACCGATCTACTACCATTGCTGCAAACTTCCAATCACTGATCACTTCCGCTTCTTCATCGGCTTTTTTCATTCGATTGGTAATAAATTGCAATTCTCGAAGTATATTTTGAAGGTCACGTTGTGTACCAGAACTTGGAACAGCAGCTTCTTCTATAGTTGTTGGATGACGCAAAAACGCTCCGCCCAAACTGGTCGTCATTGAAGCATTGTTTCCTCCTGCTGTTTGGACATTTCGAAAATCATCATCAATGTCCAAAACATTAGCAAGAAGACTTTTAGAAGATCGCTCTTTCAATTCCAGTTCTTTCATACGACTGTTCATCAAAATTGTCTTCCTTGTTATTTTCTTTCCAGGCCTACTCATTCCCAACATCCACGGCAACCATTGTAGAAACACCGTCTTAATCTAGACAAAACCAAAATCAGTACCTTATTATTAAGCAAAAGCAACGTTATTCCTATACCAAATATCCAATATATGTACAACATTTGTACAGTTGCGGCTACTACCCTCAGACACCTACTTGTGACACATTCTGTCAAATTAAATGTTAATTTGACTGTATTAGTTTTTTACAAGTCAAAAACGTGCACAATTTTTTAAAAAACTACTTCAACGAAATAAAATAGCAACTTTATATAAACGCTTATTAAAAAGTACCCACTTGTTTAATACGAAGATCACCTATGAAATCTTTAGTAGAGCGATCTTTTTCAGTATTCATAAATATTAATTAGCTGTATACAAAATCTTATTATAGCATTGCAATTTTTAGATTATATACCTACTTTCTAGTAGTTTTGTTTATAAAATAAATCAGTTAAGTATTTTTTATAAAGATAAGTGTTGATCCAAGGTACTGAATCTTCTGTTTTTACGCTAAAGAAAAATTAAAAAAATTAATTTAGTAGAATAAAGTGCTCACCCACTGAGGCATCTCGTGAATATCTGCAGTACGATGATGATAGTTCAGCACGACCACAGTTAATACCACTGATGAGGCTACCATGAACATGATGCAGTTGAAATAGGTGCCTGCAACAGCCGATTTGTAAGACTATGTAAAGAATCATGCGGCAACAAAATTAACAGAACCACAACGATACTACTAAATAACTAATAATCTACATTACCAAAAAAAAAATCTAAATAAAACTTATAATAACTACAGGGTAATTAAAACTTATAACGTTTGATATAATATGTACAGTCGTTACGCCAAGCACAAACAAACACTCTTCAGAATCGCTACTTGTATAAACAAAATTTATACATTAAAAATATATTTATATATATATATATAAAAGATTAATTTTGATGAGCTGCAATAATAATACAAATAACAATTATCATGTAATAATACACATACGCCAAGCATACATACATAAGACACTCTATAGTATATATATAGATATTATATATAATTTACAAAAATTATATATACAAATATATACATAAAAATAACTCATACTGGATATACACCAATGGGAATGTAAACTACGATCGTACCCTCCTCAAATAGTACCACAAGGACTAGAGAAAAAAGCCGAGGGCGACATGGTAGAGTCGTGGTTATAGTAAAAAACCGCCGACTCTGCCACGTAAACTTATTTACGCGTTTTTCGGTTATGACATTAGTTTATCGGTCCGATTTATTAATAATTAGTTCATCAGGTTTCAGATGGGATGAAAGCCAAAGAACAGATAAAAAGGAAAGATAAAAGCGTACTGATTGATGCACACGAACAAAATATCGAATGATTAAAAAAAAAGAAGAGTAAAGTGGCGTTTTAAAACGCGCGTTATTTATGTGCGTTTTTTTATTTTATTTATATTTAATGCTTGTTTATGTCTGGCTTAAGACTGCATAAAATTACCTGGCGTGGCTGCCGTGTGATTCGTTCTTAGGTTGAGTGATGTTATTAAGTGACTACCCCACTCCATGCACGATATACCGTTGCATTACTTTAAAACAAACATACAATGTTTAATTATAATTAATTTAATAACAATTAAATTAACTATATTATCAAATCATAAAGTTATTGCAAAGCAAATATTGCCGGCGGCCACGTCATCCGCATATTTATTATTGGTCAATTTAGTAAATGTTTTAGCAATGTACAGTATGCCTGTACAGCTTCGTTTAAAAACAGTTATTTTGATGGTTACAGATTATTCTATTAAATTAACGAGGAGGTAACGAATCATTATAGATAACACAATAATATTAAAAAAAATATATATAATAATAAAAAATACAGAATAATTAAAAATACAAACAGTAAGTAGAGGAAATGAAACATGTCAAACAACAAAACATACAGATAAGATACTCCTAGTGGGACAGAGCCATTTGATACTTGGAGGTAAGAAGGTCTTAGCATACAAGAGTGAGAGTCGGCAAACGAACGCACTCTAAGTAGCCTAGGCAGTAAGACTTAAGTTTGAGTAGCAGCAAGAAACGCAGATGATTTCCAAAGTGGCGACACAGTGTCCCTCTAACAAAAAAGATGAGAAGTGGATTATGGAATCTGGACTAAGTAAAAGGAACTAATATGAAATATTAAGGATGCTATAATGGTTCTATATTTATTGTCAACCAGTTTATTGAATTTGTAGTTAGAAAATTTGTTGTTTTAGTCTCGGCCGGCGCAGTAGCTAACCATTCACTCTCAACACAGTGAGAAAGCTCTAGTCTGAGAGACGACTAGAAGTCTAGTAGTGTGGCTGTAGCTATAGCTGGGCGAAGTGCTGTTACGGTCGACGCTCGCAGAGCAGCAGTGCATGCAGAGCGCGGGCCTAATCATATGTTTTAAAATAAATTTTGATAAAGCCCGCGCCCTCGCCCGCCGTGTGTTTTTGCAAAAATAAATTATATAATTAAAACTTGATCCGTGACTCTAACCTATCAGAGGCACAGCGTCGGACGTCTGGGTTATCACGTGCGCCACCAGCAGGGAGAACACAGTCTGTGACAACAGGATAGTCACACCTGCAACAAATAGTGCGTCACGCGAGGCGTCTGACCTGTGACCTGTGCCGCAAAACCGTAAAATCTAATGAAATAATTTTGAGAAAATAATGCAAATTTTCATAAAAATTTTAATTTGTTGATATGTCGAACTGCCCTCCTTCCTATCCAAGTATCCTACTCGGCTTGTCCCGAAATGACGTCAAATCAAAGAGGAAATGTTTACATTAACATCCGAAATACCAAAACAAGCTTTTCTAAAAACAACCGCATGCCGTCTTTCATTATAATAAGATTGGTCGAAATTAGACAGCACTTAGCCCGCCACCACTTACTTTGCCTTAAACATTTCTTCTTTGATTGCATCAAAACTAAAAAGCAATCGATTTATAAACAGACGCGCGCGTACACAACAATCACATATACACAATAATACACATATTTCATCAGGCAGCACTGAGGATGTAGCCAGCACAGGCAGGTCAGACAAAGAACGGTTGGTACCTAACAAAGGAATGGCGTCAGATACTTGGGGCAAGGTTTCTGCCACGAGGTTCAGGAACACAGTCAACGAGAGCAAGATGGTCACTCCTGTAACAGAACACAGCTTTGTATAGGGCAATGGATGTGGTTGTTTTTAGGAGCTTTTTTAATTATCGGAAGTTATTCAATATAAAATAGCAAATAAAATAAATAACAAATTGTAGTTGTTAAACATTTTTTGATATTAGATCAATTCTTCCCTAAGCTATTAGATCTTCCTAAAAGGGGAAATCCAAGAGCGCTTTTCAGCACTTACCTTAACGCAACACTTTAGTTTTACATATGCTAAGGAAAAAAAGGGCGACGTGCGAAAGGATCTTGGTGAACAGGTCTGCATGCTGGTACTAACGTTGAACGCCCTCCAAGTATCAACAGGCAGTCCATAAGGGACACAGGGCGTTAAAACACACGATGCTCCCAGGAGGCCTAGCATACCTATCAACGGAACTGCATCAGACGTAGTTGGTATCTTTTCAGCTACTAGGTTGAGAAATACAGTCAATGAGAGAAGTATGGTGACACCTGAAATGAAGATTTTGAATTTTGAACGTGTTTGTGCCCATCCAAGGTCATCGGATGTCCGGTCTTAATGTAGAAATTTTGTAGTTTCATTGCTACAGCTGATGGAGTACCAATGGTTTTTGAGTTATAATCATAATAGTATTAATCATAATAAATCATAACCGTTTAAAAACGTGTTGATGTGTTGGGCCGCGACATAATGTGCTATATACGTAGGAGCCATGGCCGTCGGCCAAAGGTATGTGTAAATGCAGTTTGTACTGTAACCATGTAACATAATGCCACTGCGCGTTGCGAGTGATCTAGCATGGCCAGTGTTGTCAAGCGGCACCCACACAACAAAAGAGTGCAAACATTCACAGTGCGACACAACATTTTAATCAGTACCTAAAGTGAGCTTCTCGCCCGAGTCCGGCGGCAACGTGAAGCCCAGTAGCGCCATTGAAGAGATGAGCACACAAGGAACTATAAGGTTAAAAAAGTAGTAAAGCGTTCGTCTTCGAATTTGAATTGTAAAAGTGACATCCACATATGGTTCAGGACAACATGCATAGACGATGGTGTTTTTCTTCCCAGGCATACCTAAAACAACCATTAGATTTTTTCAATATCCAGTTTTTTTAAACAATAACAATGATGCTCACAACAAGTGCAAAACAATTATATTCTTTCAAAATTTAAGTCGATGGTCTTGCAACTATCCTCAAAGACAGTGAATTATTTGCAAACTTCAACAAACAGTTTTTTTATCAATAAAGACTTGTTTATCTTTTCTTTCTTAGAGAAGTAAGAGAGAAAAATTCTCTGTAGTACTGCTACAATTTTTTCTTTTTGACGCAATCCATTATCAAATCTTCTTTGGCCACCGATAATATGCATTTGCCGTTTCTCGCGTTTCAAGAGAACAAACCTTCTGTTAGCTTTTCTGGTTTTACTTTACGGTTTCTGCTCCAGATACCGTGCAGATAGTTTCAACGATGGTGCAGTAAATAGTACATTTTTTTCTTGGTAGTATGTTTGTTTCAGAAAACTGCACTTAGCATCCTGATTGCTCTTTTGCTTTGTGGAATCGTACTGTCTACTTTTAAGATTTTTGAGTTACCTCTAAGTATTTAAAACTGATGGACCTTCTTTTATTTTACCTCCTCTGCCTTTAACTCAGTTTTTTTTGCACTTATTTATGTCACCGCTTTTATATTTTTTCTTTATTTAATTTTTGAGTTTGGTAATGTTGCTGCATAGATCTGCATTACCCTCCTAGAGCTTGGATATCCTTCCGATTCAGAAAACTATCCTTCTTCTGAATTGGTGATGTCATCGTTTTCAAATAATCTGGTTGAGATCGTTGTCATTGCCCGAACCAAACACCCCTTCTCAATAACAAACTATCAAGCACTTTGTACAATTCAAATCACAGCAGTCATCAGTCATACCACCAACCACACTCAATTAAATACTTTTATTGAAAAATAATTGTATTCTCTATTTCTTTTTAAACAGAATTTAAAACTTCTTTAAGGATGTGATTTGATATAATTATATAGTTCACCGCAAAATAACACATGATGCAACCGTTTGCATTATGGTACCAAAAAGCTTAAAATCTTGATTTTTGTTTCAAGTTTCAAGATATTTTTTATGTCTACAAAGGCAATAGCAAACCAGTGGTCAACAAAAGCGTCGGGTAAAAAAAATTAATTTCATTCCGTTGCGATCTTGTGCTACTATTGATTGACAGAAAAACGTCAGAACAGGCTAACCTTTACAACGCTAATTCCTTATTACTGAGGTATAGCTAGTTTATAATATAGTATTACAAAACTTTGAAAAAATTAATTGTATTGCAATTGTTTTGAGTATTAAATATATTTAAGCACTCACCTATAAGGTACCATTCTCCATTGGTTATGAAGTCTGATAGATCCCCACCTTTTTCGGAGTTCAGCACCAAGTCGAGCTGCAGAAAACTCATACATGTAACGCACGCTAAAAAAGTATTAATCTAGCGGGTGCTACATTTTGTTTACAGGTTATATATGCATGAATGCACCGTCACACATCTTAATGATTGGTTCTTATATATAGCGGGTAGAATCTTTACGAGTATCTTCAACTAGGACTATGCGCAGTTTTCTTCGTCTTCTTCTGCTAAGATTGCTAATGATCTTAATTTTTACGAAACATCTTCTTAATTTCGACCTTACTCGACATAAAATTAGCTTAATGTTTGCAATGATAAGCAGAACATGCGAATGGTTATGACTGGGAATTTGATATTTCAGCAAAACAACATGCTATGTCTGCTCCTAAAGTCACAGGTAATTAAACTACTTACATGCCAACAATAATGCTTGGTGTATGAGTTGAATCATGTATGAACATTCGTCATACAAAAAAGCTTAAACTTGGCTCACCGGAAAAAATAACAAAAATATGTCATCTTATGGGATCACGAGATGTGCAAAACAGAACGTGCCGTTTATTCATAAAAAAATGTTCTACAATATTTACAAACTACGGTGGAACAATCTACTGGATATATTTGTATTTATTAAAGTTACTCAAAATCCTTACAGAAGTAAACTTGATGCTTGAAATAACCTACGTCTACCACACAAACTAAAATTATAATTCACCTGCTTCAAATCCCTAAAAGCAAACATAACGAGTAGAAGACGCCAAGTACAAGCGAAGTCTCGACGCATTAAAAGATATGCAGAAATGTATTGCTCATTAGGTTACTTCTGCAGTTGTTGAAGAACTGGTATTCTCACATTCAATATCTTGGCACTCGATGAAAGCAATTATAGACTTGAAATCCGAAATATTTTTGTGAACAAAGATTGAAAACAGTTTTTACAACGTTTTTGACAGTTTGTTATCTGAATGTTCTATAAAATGTGTTTTGTCAAAACGTTTATAATAAAGAACATCCTGTATCTCATAAGTTATGAGTTTTTAAACATAATATGTTTAGGCTCATAAACCCGTTCTTGAATAATTCAACATCGTCATGCTTGTAGAGCTTAAAGGGCTAAAGATTTTATTTGGTTTGTTAAAAATCGCCAATACAAATTTTTTTTGGTTTTTTTGAGTCTCTGTTCGTAACCTATGTTTTTATAAGATGTTTCATACTCAATTTCTAAGCGACAAAGTTTTTCATTTTAAGAAGGTTAATTTTCAAACTTGATTTACCCGGACACATCGCTTAGCAACTCTTGGGCTTCTTTGAGATTGTCTGAAATTAGACAAATCATCATCGGCAAAGAGTTAAAGGTCTATCTTTACCAACAGTTTGGTTTTTTAAACCTAAATTTCAGCAGCATTGCCAACAGTTTTATCACTATGCCGTACTTTATGTTTTTTTTTAATATTGATGTATTCGTGTGGAATGTCGGAGTTACTTGACGTTTTATTCTAGTTTTATAACTAGTGGTCGTTTGTACTATGATTCAATCAGAAACCTGTCTCCTCTCTGGATCGGTAAAAATTTAATTTAAAAGTTAATAAGTATTTAAGACCTATAGGGCCTCACGTGTCTTGCATAATCATTATGATGGCATTATTCTTTGATGTTAGGATTTGTCTTTGTTCTTTCTCCAGACATTTATTAAATAGGGCTTTGAGATTTTTTATTAGTTTTTCCCGTCTGTGTTCATGCTTTCAATGGCAATGTCACCTTCTCGGTTGTTTTTCATTTCTGTTGAGGCCATTTCTATTTCTAATGAAGTAATTTCCGGTACTTAATCTGAGCTTTGATTGCAAAGTTTTAAGAGGATTTGGTATATCGTTGTTAGTGTCTTGTTGTTGATACACCACGCTGTACAAATCTTTAATTATTAAAAAAAAAAATTATTTGATGTTTGTTGTGTGAGTTTATTAATGTCTTATTTCCTTTCCGCTACGTTTCTTTTCAGTATTTTTAAGCTTTTAATTCGCTGAATCAATTTTCTTATGTCTTCTGTCATCTATTATCTTACATCTTTGTTTTAATATTCCTTTGTCAATTTGTCTAAACTCTCCTGTCATCTTGGCTTAGTTTATCAGAAGCTTTTTTTATCATCAAAACGATTTTTGAAGTCGCTATAACTATTTGGTTATTTATAGTTATTAAAACTGTTGTCTATATGTTTTATGTATTTATTTAGTGGGATGTTCTGGAGATGTCCATGCCAAGTTTTTTTCAAACACTCATATCAGGTCACTCAAACAATTGCGCGTTCAAAGTGGCTGATAAGGATTGAATAATATGCTTTAAATTTGAAGCAGATACTATAAGAGATCTATCTTAAAAAAAGCTTTTTTTATTTTAATAATTTAGAGAGTTTTTTATTTGTTAGTATTAAGATAGACTCTTATTAATATAAGTATACTTTTTCCTAGAAAACACAAGAAACTCATTAATAAAGTTCAAAGTAAATGAAAAATTAGTAACATTAAGTTAAAAATTAACTAAATAATCTGTAATTGTTAATTCCTCATCAATAAAATACATGCTTTACATCATTATAGCTATGAACGCTTAAGGTTGTGGATAACCACTTTAGATCTGGTATGGTAAAACATGCACTGTTTATTGGGTGGGCATGCATTGATCTGTAGCTTATCAATAGGTCATACTAAAATACTTTTAAAAATTAAGCAACTTCTTACTAACAACAATAATTAACCGCCTACTATACTGTAACAAAAAAACAAAAAATATTGGTTCAACCATCAACAAGTCTAACATACACGGTTGAGCTAGAGAAACCATTTAACAAAAATGAGTAGAACTTGAGTAACAGTTACCTTTCAAACAGCAAATACAAACTTTGCTGTAAAATTATTGTTTCACAATATATGTTCTAAATTGGCAGCGTATTTTTGTTGGATTCAATCTCCCACAGAAAAAATCTTTTTAAGTTTGATTAAAAAGAGATCAGTTTCTACACAAATGTCGAAAAATTTACAAGTTTGGCATTTCTTACATTGTTAAACATTTTAGTAAACTTCAAAAATTAATAACCCTTAGAGAAAAAAGCACGTGGTGCTGTGAGAGCTGGGCTAAAACAGTATTCTTTTAAACATAGCTCACACCCACTACACCTATAACAAAAATACAAAAACTTTATAAGAAAAAACATCATGCGTCGGAAACCTACACCTAAAAAGTTCCTTATTCTTTTTTTGAATTATTTTACCACAACTTGCAAGAATCGATCAATAAGTATCCATGTTAGCTAAGTTTTTCTCAATTTTCGACTTATTTTGCTACGTAATTCTTTTTCAGGTCTATACACTCTTTTTGACATTTTTGTAACTCATCCAAAAATGCAATTTGACGAAGTTTATTCCGGCTTTTGTCTATCTTGGTTCATACTATTGATCTGTGATGTTTAATCGTTTTTCCTTCTACGAACGTTCATATTTTGATTGTTTTTTTTTATATTGTTTAATATTAATTGCGTTTTCCATTATTTGATAAAGCAAAGCTTATTTGATTTTTAGTGAAAACATCAAACAGTTAATTTCTAGTTAATTTTGTATTAACAATAACAAAATTCATCAACTGTAATGATCTACTAGCTATGGGAAATATTTAAATTTGGTGAAGGCGCCGGGACAAAATCTGTTTTCTTTTATTACGATTTGTTCGATAGAAGCAACATCAGCAGCTGATAAAAGTCATTAATTGAACCATTATCATTAATAAATTTAATTAAAACAGAAATAATTAGCATTAATTAAATAATAGTATTCTGATTAATAAATTTGATATAATACTATAGGTTAAACTATGACTTTAAAAAGGCATTGATTGAGTGAGGCAGGCATGGCTATTTGTCGAATACTTTTTGAGTAATAAAATTAAAAACTAACAAAAATTACAGTTTTAATTTTGAAATGAATTATTTTTGACAATCATTTTTATGTTGCTAACTGACACCTCAATATTGTGTTATTCGGCCCCACTGGTGTAATCCCAGTCAAATTAGGATGATTAATTGTGTTTTGTTTTATGAACAATTTTGGTTTTTTTTTGTCAAAATATTCAAACTGGCTTTATACTGTTCCCTTTCAGAAAAATTTAGTTTGATTTTAACATTCTGATTTTTAAAAAATTGGTTCAACTTATACAGAGTATTTTTAAAAAATTTTGTTTATTTATACTGGTAGTTTTAGGATATAAACACTTTTTATTGTTTTGTTGTTGTTATTTGGTTAATAGTATACTAAAAGTTAAGATTTTTTTTGTTTATTTATCAGAATAAATAATCATCCATCTTTTATTAACGGTTAACCAAGCAGAGATGTTTTTTTTTTCAAGTCAATCTTTTAATTGATTTTGACGTGATAATTTTGTGACGTCATAACATTCTGTTCATTAGTAACACAACACTACGCTTTTTTTGTATTTGAATATACAGTGTGACTCAGCTTATATTATAGAACAAATAAATAGTGCAAGGTTGTTTGCGCGTTTGAATTCATTAAACCAATGTTTCACAGCTGTCACAGATAGCAAAGGTTCTCTATAGACAGGTATTCAACTTTCCTTTATATTTGTTCGCATGCTTTTTCATCAAAAAATGAAAAGCAAATTGCAGATCGATACTGCTTTTCTTTCCATTTTATAATGATAGAATTGACTGCCGAATAAAAACTAACCTATAAATCTTTTAAAAAATTTTCTTAACAATGCCATGTGTTGGTAAATACGGCACTTAGTGATCGATCCTCGTGCGATATGATATTTTTATTATAAGAAATGCACTTTAAAAAAACCTTTAATATTCATGTTAAAAGAGACTAACTACAACATAATTCAAAACCACAAAGAAATCAATTTAATGCCAAATTTTACGTTTTGGTTATCATGTTTGCACATCCCTGCCATAAGCAACTAGTGCCTGTGCCTTTGCTAAAAACTTTGCAATCACATGGAGCGTGAGGAAAGGCCCAAAAATGAAGTAAGATATTGGTCGCTCAAAGGATTTCAATGGTTGGATAAAAAATAGGTTACAGTTCAAAGTCAATAGCAAAGACACGGATTGCAAATGTGCTCCATGCAAAATAGTAAATCTATACGATACAGTCACATGGTTCCCAGTGAGGGCCGTCGTAGAAAAAGTTGTTTATTTTGGTATTCGATTCTTCCGTAAGCACTTTTTCATCAATAATATTTTACTCACCTTAAAACTTCATTTGTTGCTATTAACCGTTTTTTTTGTAAACCCATTAAAATTATTGCCACGAGTAACAATACGTTACTCGTGTAACCATTAATTTAAACTTCAAAGTTACTTAAATATTATTGATAAAAAGTATTTTTGTACATATGTGCTTACAAATAATAAAGCAGGTAAATAGTTTGCCTTTGTTTAGTGTTTTAGAAAAATGCTGTAACTGTGCAGATTGCGTGATAGAAAAAAAGAAGATAATAATTGTGTTTTAATTTGCACTTATATCCACACTTTTAAATGTTCCTATACATCGCTTCTTTAGAACTTGTTCCAAAACATCAATTAAAAAAAAGCCTTATATTAATATAAGATATCAGCATTGTGTTGTCTTTTTCCCTTTGCTTTCAAAAGTTATAGTATCTAAGTAAACCAAGAATAAATCTTTAAAGAATATAAAATTTTTATAACAATCCGGAAGTATCCTGATCAACGCAATTTTTGGCAGTTAGCTGCCTTTGAACGAAATCGTATACGAGAAAGCGGCCAATTCTTCAGAAAAATTAGACTATAACGGAAGTACTCTTCGAAGACGTTAGATTAAGTTTGAAAAATATTTCTAAATATCGCAAATAATCTAATCTACAGCAAAAAACTGACAATAGAAAAAAACACCATTTAGAATTTTTAGCTTTGCAAGACAGATTGGCTACGCCACCAACCGACATTTTATTAAATTTACTTTTTTGGTCGTCACGTTTGCCAGTCTTATCACCTATTGATTTTGTTGGGTGAGACAAGGTTGAGCAGATTACTTTAAGACTCACATACTTTAGAACATTTGCAAATTCAAATTCATTAAGCTTGAGATCTTGACATGTGGGTCTAATTCAAAGCAATTTTTTTTATTCAAATTGGTATATCTGAATAGAAAATAGTATCTTTAATCAAAAATTATCAGCGAGAGTAGCACAAAAAGCTATAAGAGACTACAACTACATTTTCTAAAGAAATTCTATCTCATCTTGGTAATGATACCGGCTAGCTAGGGACAAGAATAACCTAGCTACTCATACTTTTCTTTACAAAACATCAATTCTGAACTTACAATATTTAATAAATCAATCACCAAAATATTACTATTTATTTGAAGGCTGAGGAACAATTGCAACAATGCTGACATCAGATACAAGTAAAATTTTGTTTAGAAGAAAAGTTGTTCTTCATGTCTAATGTGTTACTCTGAAACCAGCACTAAAGAAGCGATTTCATGTTTGAATAATGCCGTAATGAGCAAACAATGTTGTAAAGATTTGAGAATGTATGAATGTATAAATGTTTTGCCATGCATAATTTCTTGAATAAATTTAGCTTTTTTCTAACGGTAGTACACAAAATTTTGTGTATCGTGTGTTTTGCGCGACCGAGGATCTCTAATCTAACATGAACACGATCACCGCAGCAGCTAGTCGTGCAGCACTAGGTTCTAAAAAGAGCAGCTCAACGAGAATTTTAAAAGATTGTAGTAGCCACGACGGCCGGTGAGCCAGGCCAGCAGGCAGGCCAAACGGCAGCGCGGGTGTAACGGTGCAGTGTGGGAAGTGTGAGGCGTGTGATGTGGTAGCAACAAAAAACATGTAACATTACAGCAATACCTGGTTGCCGTCATAGGTCCAGCTACCAAACTTCATGTCACAATGTTGGTCATCAAAGGGGAACCACGTAATGTCTATCTTGCATGTGCTCTTGAAGATACCCGGAGGGACGTACAAGCAGCTGCCGTTATGTTTGACCACAACGTTTGTTTGGAATGTCCCGTCGAAACCCTCATCAGCACTTCATAACAACATAAAACGTTAACATTACCGCTGGAAGTTAGTCATGCTGGTCGCATCGTCAGAGACCGTTATACCGTTAAATCATCACAAACCGACATACCAACTGACCGACAGTAGTACTATGCCGGCGTCAGAGTCGGGAAGAGATTGACCGTTGTTTCTACATGCAACAACATCCAGTGCTGCCGCCAGAACTTATAGGAGTCTGGCGTAATACAAACAACAACAGCTAGTCGACATCTTAGCTATTCGCGGTTGCAGCGGCCAAGCTATTAGCCATCTCCACTACTGTCTTATATTTATTCGTGTCACTCAGAGCTTGCAAGTCATTTAGATCCTAGTGGCATTTACCATTCAGGTTTTATGTTGGCTCTATGGCCTTTAGTTGTTGTATTATTTATACATCGTTTTATTAACACCCATAGTTATTAATATACCGCATTTTTAGTTACATAGGCATTTAAAAGTTCTACCTAAAGAGTTCTTTTAGTCAAGTTTTTATAGATTTAGATAGAGTGCTGTTAGAGAGAGAGTTTTCAGGGACGTTCCGGCCCAATAGAAGTCGAAGTCTCAAGCTGCTACCGCTCGCAAAACAAAAAGATTAGATTTTCATGCAAATATTGATTTGTTGTATTTGTGACAAAGCTAAGTGTAATAGTGAACTAAGCTGGTGCGACGTGTGTATCAACCTGTAGTTCGACTCCAGAGGGTCGGAAGTAGCTGTGGCCTACAGCAACGGCTAGCTGTCTGTGTACTTCCCGCCCAAATTTCAACGTTTGCAACACACACTCTGACAAGCCATACTCTCACTCTAGTACTTGTTTGCTCTTTCTCATAATTAATTTGTTTGAAAGTAGTTTATCAGTTTGATTATTTAGAGAAACAACATACAGAAGACACACATTCTCATTCAAACTATTTTAAAACATCTTCTGTTTTATTCTTTACATTTTACATGATTATTAAACGCTCTTGTCTATATCACTCATAAATAGAAAACTGTATCATCCGCTTAAATAAACACAAAATTTGAGTAATGTAGAAAAGGGCGAATGTTGATAATAATATATCGGCTACTCTACATTTTCTAAATCTTATTTATAGCAGCAATTTGCAACAGCTTCTAACTCTTATAAACATTTCAAAATTCATTGCTTAATTGATCATGCAAAATTGTGAATTTCAACAAATATAATAATTAAACACCAGAAAGCACACACAATCCAACAAAAAAAAAAAATAAAAAAAAAATCTAAAACATTACATGCCACTAAACTTGTTACCTGTTATACATAAGAACATCAGGTTTCCACAATTTATTAGGGGTAATCCTCAAATCTTTGACTCCAGGGTAGTCCGATTCATTCCACCTCAAGTTATAATCGTTCCACTCCTTCATAAAGAACAAATACTTTTCTTAATGTTTGCTATCAACGAATAATTTGTAATAAATCTAAATATGATAACCAATAACAAACATTACACTGGTAGTTTGCAATTATTCAATTTATTGCAATTCAACCAGTATCACATACTAATAACATAAACAATTTAAAGCTTGGTTGTGCAAAGCTTAGCAATTTTACTAAATGCACAAAAAATAAGGAAATGCAAAAAAGCTCCATGCTGCCTGCACTTATATTGATAGTATTGGTTTTTATTTGTAGCCTAAATTAAACCGGGTCAATCAAAACACATTTAGCAAATTTTTGACCTATTGAGTTTCTATGGAATCTCATTTTGCTCAGTGGTCACAAAAACCTAATTTGCAAAATCAACTTGGAATGAGTTCATTGGACTTTGCTGTATTATTATTGCTCTTAGATATGTGTTAGAGTATAAAAAAGTTTTTTTTTTTGCTAAATTGCTGACTATCTTCTTATGCAATTGCGTTCATATTTTGAAGTTTTGTGCGTTTCAACTCTAGATTCGCTTTGATATTATTCTTCAAGTACGGAAAACACAATTTCTCAAAATATCAAGTCAGTGTAAAAATTAGACCGCAGCGTCTGGGATACCTGCTCAGTGTCTTAGTGCCTTTTAATAAAAAAAAAATTTTTTTTGCTTGGCATTCTGCTTTTTTTATTTTTTGGCACAGCCAAAACTCGAACATCAATTTCGAGAATTATTCTTAGATTTTTTCCACTTTTGTAAGTAGCTCTTTCCAACGTATTTTTAGACGTTCTACTTTGTCTTTTGCTTCGAATACTTGGTAAACCTTAACCAGTCAGCTCTTTTAGTTTCTATGAAGGTCTTTAACTTTTTGACTAATTAGGTACAAAGTTTCTAATTTGTTTTCAGCAGATTTAAGCAATCTAACATAGTTAAGCATCCAATAAAGACCGGGATTGACCCGGTTTTGTAGAAATGTAAAAACCGCTACTAGCAGTTTCTGTTGGCAATCTAGCAGCAAGCATTTAAACACCTAGTTATGATTTTGAAACATGCACGGGGAGGTTGTTTTAGTAATTTAATTTTAACGAATTTATGTTTAGTGTATGATTTTACAAAAATGTTTGTTTTACATTAGTAAATAAAAGTGTTTATTTGAAAAAAAATATAAAATAAAATCTACTACAACATTGTAGGATTTTGTCTCGCGTTGTACTAAATGTTTTTTTGGAAAAAACATACTCCATGTTCATAGCGAACAAAACTTAAGTCACATATTGTCATAAAAAAAAAGAAAAATAAAACGGTACCTACAACTAATAACCATAATATTTAAAAGTTGAAAGCGTAGTTAAATGATGTACTTTATAATATTTAACACACACGGCAGTAGACCATAGTAACATACGAACACTCTAAAATTTTGATATAAACGTCAAAAGAATCGTAATAGATAAAAATTTTTGTCTTGGTCAATGTCGCTAGTTACAGGTCTCAGCTACGGCTACGTCTACGCTACCGCTACTTGGACCATGAAAGCCAAAGCTGCCGTTGCCACCATTTAAATTTTTTTGTAGCAGCGTCGACAGCAACGGCCACAAGCAAAAACGGAACTGGAGTCCAATTTCGCACTCAACCAAGACACTGCTTTTTGGACACTAGTGCTGGTTATAATGGTACTTAACTTTACTGGACCGGACAATGCTGCAACAACTAACTCAACTTTACAGGAGGCATACGAGCATACGCAGCTAGAAGGACCAATAAGGACCGGCGTGAGACACAGCAATACAATAATAACAATAGCTCGATATATACAAAGGGAGAGCACACCATCATTCGGGTGGGTTCGACCAGCTAGAAGGAATGAAAGAAGATTGAAAACAGACTTAACATAACCAACCAACTGCCGTGTGTGTATATATTTTTAGTTATTTAATTGGTTTTCACTTACCAAAGAAAGCCAAATATTTGTTATTAGGAGTTGATTCTTCTCGTCCTATAGTAAAACAATAAAAGGGAAACATCGGTAGTTAGTCACAAAACAAAGCATGCGTCGCACATGCCAATTGTGTCTCTTGTTTTTTATTTCTAGATGTTAGAGACTCAATCAGCGGTGCAAAGAGATGTTAATAATTTTTTAGCACTTTGTTTTCAATTTACTAAAAAATTTTTATCATCACTTTGTGGGAGCTATATACGTCCATAGCCACATAGCCAAAAACGGTCACTAGTCATGGGCATCTAGTGTCCGCTTTCATATAACATTGCGAGAGGCCGGCTGGACCACATGAGACTTACCAAATTCAACCACGCGTTTGTTGTGAGAATCTGATTCTTTTCGTCCTAGACAGGGGAAAACAATAATAAAACAAAAAAACAGTATCTTATAGTATAACCCTCTCTGATGGACTTGACAATTACACAAATTATAAATTAAAGTAGAATCAAAAAAAGTATGGAAAACTATTGAATGATGTTTAAATTCTCAAAAGATACATCCAAAAGTAGAACAGTTTCTATCATATCGATCTAGGTTCGACATACGTCGATAAAATTCTATTGAAATTAAACAAAGGAGAAACCATTCACAATAGCATTATTTGGTCTTTCTTATCAATTAATTGTGTCGCCCTTCCTTTATTTCCTGTTTCTAAACATTTACTTTCAGTTTCAGTTTATTATAATAATAAAGAATTAGAAAACATACTAACCACATCAATAATTTGCTGCAAAGTTAGGCCGAACTTGACTTCTAAAGGATCTGACTCGTTGGCGACAGGCCTCTCCAAGACGTTGTAGAGCCCCAATAAATTATTCAGCAACCGTTTTTCATGCGGTCCCTGTTGCGAACCTGCAAAATATTAATTTTAGAAAATAATCACAAACTTAATGAAAAATTAGTAATTTTGATTTGTCCTTGAAACTTTATACTGCAGGATATCTAGCTTATCAGCATCCAATACTCCAAGTTAAGTAAACTAGAGAAACTAAAGAATAAGTATCTTTAGGAAACACAACTATTCCAAAAGCTTCTTGCTTGTTTTCATTAAGTCAACGTTCTAATTCATCTGATATACCAAATTGCTGATGGCAATCTTGATCTATGTAACCGCAAGATTAAAAACTTTAAAGTTTTGAAGAAAAAAAAAGTTGGCATTGAAAATAAGAAGTTGAGAGTTAAAGTAGGGTACATAAAAAAATAAGAAAGACAAAACACATAAACTTATTAAAATAAAAAAAATGACAGATATACAACATAAGATGGTTGGTTTCTATGTTCATTTGTTTGAAGTGTTGTTTTCTTTTAGTTGCAGAGTCATTTCTATTGACTTTTTTTTTATTATTGCTTCAATAAAGATGTAGTAGAGATATAAATATAGAAGCTGAATTCCATTGGATGATAATACTTGGACAATGTTTTCAAACTTTAAGTAGGGTTTAGATGGAACTGGAGCAACTCTGTTTACCTGGTGCCATGATAGAGAGTAGGAATGCTGTGGCCAGCAGGGCCAGCGCTCGCTCGCTCTGCACCATCCTAACTCCTAACTCGATGTGGGGGTTCTCATGTCTTCGGCGACAAGTGTCCCCCGGATTTGGCCGTCATGCCCCGGAGTATCGGCGTCCGTCCAGGCCTAATAAAGACACACGCCCACCGTTGCTTCCACCGATTCGGTAGCGCTATGCTACCATTTATACTAGCTGAACTTGCCGATTTTCACTCGCGGAACTACACTGGCCATTTTAATAGACCAAGACGAGGAAGATGCACAGCACCTGCAACACCTCGTCAGCACAACTCCAGTACAGTTCACCAATCGAAATACGGACTCCGATTCCAATCGGTGCTCTGACCGTGCTCAGCAGGTCGACTCTGCATCAGCATCGGACCTGTAGAAGATCGATACAAGAATTTGCGCGCGACTCTCCCGGGTAGGCTCATTCAACCTACGAACCAGCAGGACTCACTCAGGACTCGCCTGAGACGCTTTATGGAGTGTGGATGCCACTATTTTTCACTTTTAATTTCTTATTATTAAACGTTTTTTTTATTTTCTTATAGAATGAAAAGACTGCAGCGTTAAAAGATCATAGGAATCTGACACTCGTTTAGCAGTGTTGAGAAACTAAAACGTTGTCTCATTCTTAAATAGATACCTAATATCCTAAAAATCCATAGTAACCTATATAGGAATATTAAGCTTCTCACGTTTATCCCTACTAGAATCTTCTATCTTTTTTTTAAACAAAGCTTTTGAAGCCTTGTCACGTGTTTTTTACGCGTGGTTTAAATAAATATTTGAAATTTCTCCATAAATTCCTATAGTGCAATTTAGTAGTTTTTAGCAGTAGTATATTAATTAAATCTGCAGCGTAATAGCACGTTTCAACATAAACAAAACAAGAGGACCGTGTACTAAACACGATCGATTCTGTTTACTCTATATACTACATTATACTGCTTTACATGAGTGTGATCGTTAATAGAAAGCAAAAGTTTCAAAAAGCAAAGCGTACGTGACCTCTAGCCTAGCTCTATCGCGAATTACTTTCTTTTCCACCCCCATAACGTACAGATGCTGGAGTAAACCTTTTACAATTATCATAATTATGAGGCATTCCACGCCAATCCGAGCAGTTTTAAGCCCACCTGGACTAAAATTTTTATACGTTGTACTAACCTCACTAAAAACATTCTGCACATGTTATTATTTTTTTACTCAATCAAAAAATTTTTTCAGATATTAGTAAACTGAAAAGCAAACAAAGTCTGGTGATTTTTAGAAGCAAGTACAAAACGGTATAAATAAAGACTTATGCTGTTTTGGAGATTAAAGCCTTTTTTAATTATCCAAAAATATATAGAATTATCAAACTGTATTTTGGTAATAAAATTATTCTTTGCCCAGTCAACAATTATTTTGCCTATAATCTTATTTTTTTTTAAATCGTCAGTTATTATTAAATTTTTTATTTTAGAAATCGATTTTTCAAGATACCGATTGTAAATCTAAATTAAAGAGAAAAAAATTTTTCTTGTTTTTATCAATTTAACGCCATTATGTAATTTAAGCAAAATCATTAACAAATCATTTTGTACTATGTATCATAATTATTGATTGTTGGCAAAAAAATTTAATAATGTTTGGTCTTAAAAGGTGCACATCCGGTGCAATGGTGAGATCTTGTTCGGATTTTTTTAAATTTTCACTTTTTTTGCATCTTATCTTCTTTTATAATTGAATAAATCTAAAAAAAAATAATAAACCGGTTTAATCAGATTATCAAATTAATTTGATAAGAATGTCTGCTTAAAAAAATTACTTGCTTTTAAATTCAAATACGCAGTTTTTACGTAATTTAAAAAAAACTTTTTCATCTATTATTCAATTTAAGTGAAAAATCTATACAAATTGTAAAAGTAATAGAATGTCGCACCGTTTATTAAAAAAAGTGGTTTTTTAATCAGGATTTGAGGCAAAAAATAAACAATGTTCAAACCAATTACTTTTGAAGTTGGCTAATTAACAAAATCAGAAAAACTTGGCCTAAATTGCGACTTAAAAATTAAATAAAGGTAATTTGCTATTTAAACTGATAATTCATAGATATGTGATGATCAGTTTAAATCTTTTTATCTCCGCTACTGTAGGTCATATTCAAGTAAATTGAATAAACCCTACTGGAAAAAGAATTATTTAAATTATCTAGAAGCATGATGGTTAATAAAAAAATTACATAAACGGGTGTTTAGGTACAGCAATAAAACAATTTTTTTCGATTTTCATTTATTTAAAAATATTCAAAAGACAAAAGGCACACACAGAAAATTGATTACACTTCTTATACAGTTGTTCATTTTTGTTTCAGTAGTAATACTTAATATTTTCGTATAAAAAGACCTTTGACACAAGAAATAGGAAAACACAATAATACTGGAAATTCTTTACAAAATTAATAGAATTTTCTTACAAATGTTACTATAAGAATAAAATCACCTATGTACTTGATGTGTTTGATAACAACATAATGTTTACTAAAAAATAATGAAAAACAATAGTGGGTCTTTAATAATACATCTGTTTGCTTTGTGTATAGATTTGCAACTACTAAATACCAATATATAAATTTAGGCACTAGCTTTAGATCACAAAATGACCCAATGAGGAATATTCTACACGATCAGAGCTGAGACTCTGGCTGCCAAAAAAATTGAAAAGTCAGTCATAAAAAACATGTTTAAGTGTTGATATAAATCAGAATTGCTGCAAGTTCATATATACCCTGCTGATCCATTTAGAACTTTGACATTTTAGAGAAATATTTAAATGTTAGCACCACCTAAATTTACATATATACTAAAAAAAGCAAGTAATAGAGTTTGAACGTTACCAAGATATAGTCAATCTGCCCAAAATAAAAATTAATTTCGATATTGTGTCTGATAGTGAGAAACCGTGAGTAATAATCACATTAGTCTGATTAAATATTTAAATATCTATTCATTAAAAAAAAGCTATTTCAACTATTTAAGATTTTTTATCTTAAAGGGTTATAATTCTGTGGTAGCACCAGAAGTAGTGGTTCTAAGAATAATCATATAATAATTAATGATAAATTATTAATCAATACATTGTAAGATCGATAGATAAATTACTTATATAATTGCAGGACTGATAAAAGATAGAAAACCTATACCGTCAGACTTTTTGCTCTCCGAGTATGAATTATATAAACACACGATAAAAAATCTTCTTTCCTTTTTTTTAACATAGAAAGTGAACAAGCCTATAAATTAAATAATAGACAGAGATACATAATTATAGCTGTTTTTTTCAATTGTTCAAAATTAATCCTAATAAAACGTCAATTATTTTCCCAAATCAAATAAATAACATAATCGACTAAAACAGTTTTCAACTATTTTAGAAAAAAAAAGCCTATTTCAGTGTGTGGTGCTAGCTTAAAAATATCTCCGTTGTAAAGTTGAAAAAAAAAGTCGATTCTAGAATTTTATGTCTAGACTAACAACATTTTTGGCCTGACTTTACATGAGAGTTAAAGTGCGTTGCCAATTTGCCACGTCTCCCGATAATAATCAGTGATAATAAATAATAAATTAAAAACTTGCAATTACGGTCATATTAACCAACGAAACAATAGTTTTTATAAAAATTGGACTAAGAAAATTGAATGGTAACTAAGCTTGAAAAAATAACGAATAATAAACGTAATTGAATATCAATATTCTTTCACAGTTAATGGAATAGATGGGTCCGCAGACACTGATATGGAAGCTCGAAGATTTATATTCCAAGGTAAACCACAGTCGGGATTCTGAAACAAAACCAAATATTAGCGACTAAAATCATTGTTGAAAATAACAAAAAACAGTTGCAGCAGAAAACATCACTTCATTAATTCAAATTGTGAGCGCCTCGCAGCAACAATATTGGACATTAAGTTAAAACAAAGAAAATTGACAATGTATTTACCTCAGTTTTATTAAATTTTCGATTACGCTCTGACTCGTTGTCAGATTTCCGTCGCTTCTTTTTGGCAGTAATAGACTCTTGTCCACTATCTCCATTTTCTGAATCACTATTAGAGTCTGAGCTCGAACTAGATGAACTACTCGAACTATCCGAGGCCATGCCAGACGGCTTTTCAATATTAATGCGATCAGTCAATTTCGCTAAATTCGCCTCATGCTTTCGTAGTGCTCTAATCCATTTTTTCGAAAATTTTGGTCTACCTCTTACTGTTTTGTGCCACACGACAGGAAAATTTGTTCTACTGCAAAAGTTTTGAGTAACAGCTATCGTTGTATCCAAATTCAATACAACGTGCCACCATCCCGATGGTACAAAAACGGTTTCGCCCGGTTTTTGAAGAATTTCAATTGGCTGGCAGTCACTAGGCCATGATACGTCTTTTATTCGAGGATATATAAAATTAAACCAAATAATTGCCTCATCACGTTGCTTTCCACCGAGTGGACCAGTCACTTTTAGCAGCTCCTTAGGCGTGTGAGTTGGGAATAAGCACCATCTACAAAATTTAAAAATAAATCATTTAATCCTTAAATAAAAATGCCAATGAGTATTACCTTTTGTGACCTTGTATTAGAGCATTCCAGGCACTTGTTCCCAAAGGGTCAATGTGAATTCCTGTTCCAGATCTGGCAGGCCCCATGACAAACCACCGGTAAGGAGGTCTTCGATCTTCTCCAGCATATTTGAATAAGTCATCTCTGAAGTAATACGGTACTTCATAGCCTTCTAACAATTTTTTCTTGCGCCGATGCTAAAATTTTCCAAATATGGTCAATAACTGTTTAAGTTAGTTTCAAAAACTGTAATAATTTTAAATAGCATGCATAACTGCATTAATATCACCTTAAAATTCCAGATATAATCGAATAAATAATTGTTTAAGTCTCCCGTAGAATGTGGGATAAAGCTGATATAAATTGTTAAGCCTACTCAAATAATGATTGAAAAATATATATTTTGCAAATAAAAAACATACCTCGCCGAAATTGCTATCAAAAATATACAAAGGGCTATCATCTTTAGAATTGAGCATATAGTGAATATAGTATTTCATCTTCATCTTAACGTTATAGCCGTCATCGTCTTCACCACATTTAAACTTTTGGTTTCGGTATTTTTTAGCCAATTTCTCTAAAGTCCACTTTTCGTTAGCTTTCCAGCCTACCTGAGATCCTGTTATAACAACAGGTTTATAGGGAAGCTCATAGTTTGATATAAATTCTCTCTGAGCCACCTGGGACTCGTCGATACGATCGCAATTATCAGTAAATTCCAAAAAACGCTCAAAATTTTCTGCATAATTACATTTGGTCCATGCTTTCGATCGCAATTCTAAAAAATATTGCATTTTAAACAATCACAAGAACATTGAGGTTATGTCTTTCACGCTTACCTGGCCGTGCGCTTCTCTTCGCTTCTTTTATACGTTTACGTGCTCTATGTGCGAAACTAACATCATCCATTCCTCAGAAATAATAAGTTTTTGCCTTTTTACGCAAAACAAACTAATAAAAATGTACAAATAACTTAAACTTCAATAACCAGTAAAAGTCATCCAGGAAACGTCAAATACAACAATGGAAGGGTAGAGTAGAGGATAGAATAACGAGCATTTAAAATTTTTGACCAGAGAGTGCAGAGCTGACAAGAATAACAGCCGGCTCTTAATTTAAAACACTAACCCCCGTTTGCACCAAAGTACACGGCTAGTTAACTACGTTAAAAATTTGAAGTCGGTTAAATATATGGGTCTTTGCACTATCACAAAATTAATTAATCAAAAAAAAACTTGAAAAACAAGTATTACAAAGTTAGCAAAACTAACATTTTTAAAAAAAATTTGGTTATTTTATGTTTTAAGTTACATTAATTATGATAAATAATCTGTTATTTATAAATACGTTTCAATTGGCTAAGCTTAAGTAATTAAAGTTAACTGTGATTATAGCTGCTTAAAACGTTGGTGCTACGCAAATAAGAACTTAACCAAGATCAAATGTTTAACAAGCGTTAATGCAAACGCAGGTAAACATTAAGTACAACAAAGTCAACAATGACTGTTTGAGTTGGCAATTCAACATTTTATTTTAAAATGGTACAATTGCAACCATTTCTTGTTGTTCATGAATGACACTTTTGACACTGACAACATTATTAACAGATGCCAATTAAAAAACTAGTGGCTGTAACATAACCTACAATTTTTGTATGAATGGTATGTCAAATATTTGTCCGGTATCCAGTTTCAATGTTGCAACTAGGCATATAAAAAAGTTTCTAAAAAATGTTGTCAACTCAAACAATCATTGTTTGTCACGTTGTATAAGGTATTAGGAATTTTGCAAACAAGTTATGGGGAGACGGCTAGTCAAGAGAAAACAAATAAGTTTCTACACGGCTTCTGTTTTATGCTGTGCTCTCTGATTTAAATTGACAGTGTCATTCTTGTCATTGTCATGTCATTGTCAATTTTCGTGAGGTTAAAGAAAACAGAGTGCTGTCTAATTCTTAAAATATTTTATTAAATAATGCCTAAAAAATTTCCCACTGAGAACCAAAAGGCTGCAGCGGCCCGAGAACGTAAGCAAGCAGCTAAGGATGCGGAAAAATCAAAAAAGGAGCAACAACTGGAAGACGCTTATTGGAAAGATGAAGACAAACTCATTAAGAAGAAGCAACAAAGAAAGGTAATAATTAGCAATTATCCGAATTACGATTAATTTGCAATAATATAGGAAGAGCAAGATAAAAAACGGGAGCAGCAGTTGGCGAAAAAAGCAGAAGCGAAGGAGTTATTAGAGAAAGAAATGACGGCTTTAAAGCCAGCGAAAGTAAATATACCTTCTTCGAAAGTGACGCGAGCACAAATCAGCACACAATTGAATGCCGCTAAAAAAGAATCGGATGGAAAGAAGGAAAAAGTGGTCACTCATTTGGACACACCTTTGCAAGAAAATATAAATCGCGTGACAATCGAAGGGGCGGAAGCAAGAACCATTGATGAAGCGATCGAAATTTTGAGGTGAGGCTTAGAATAAGTATCAAAAGTGAAATGTTTTGTCTTATTAATTTATTTTGTGACTTTTTGTCTTATATCTGCCCGTTTTTTATGTTTCAGCTTACAGGGTACGGACTCAGATAAACACCCCGAAAAACGGATGAAGGCTGCTTATTCCGCATACGAAACTCGACGCCTTAACGAATTGAAATCCGAAGCCTCTTCTTTGAGGCTATCACAATTGAAACAAATTATCTTCAAAGAATGGCAAAAATCACCGGAAAATCCATTGAACGTCAATGAGTAGTCACTACAATAATCACTAGCGTCGAAATGTTTAGAAGGCTTTTGTATATAATTATATAAGAAATAATATATTGGACCTATGTTTTCCAATTACGCGTGAGATTCAGTAGAAAATTTGGTGAACTTTTAATACATTTGTATGACTTGTTTTTCCTAAATAAAAAAGTGATAGAACGCTTTGGAATTTTTGGCACTATGAAGTTTTATTTATTCCCTAACTATGATTCCCCTCTTAAAATTTAATAAAAATCTTTTTGGAACACACAGGAATCGTATAAATAGTAAAAAAAAAAACAAGAAAAAACCTCAAATTTCACTAACTAGATATAAAAAATTATTTAATAAATAAATTTCACTTAAATTTTATCTTTAAGTTGTTACTCATGCCCACGTAATACATTTTTTTGTAACAGAAGATAAATAGCTCGTTACTGCAAATCGGCGACAAAAAATTGATTTATAGCTTTTTTGCCGAGAAGTATTTTGGCAAGCTAGGAAAAATTAATTATCTGCAGTTGGCAATTAGTCGGTAATTAGTTCCAAGCGGTAGCACTCGATTCCCTGCAATTATTTACAAAAAAGAATGAGTTGATTTGTCGATAATATTTGTAATTTTTTTTAATTGTTATTTAAAACATTTTTGCTTTTAGCTTAAATTCATTTTTAATCTTCTAAACAGGGGTTTATATAGTTCCAGCATGTGATTTTTATTCTTTACACAATATTGCTTCTATTAGTAGTACAATATAATAGACAGAGACATCTACCGATCAAAAACTTTCTTAATAAGTCAATAGAGGTTAAAAAACAAGGTTTCCAACACTATTTGTCATTATATAATTAAGTTTACAAAAGATAGAGACACTTATTGAAAGCTTGGGTAAAAAAACAAAAGTTCTTACATGTCTATCGTTGACAACAGAAGCAATTTCCTGAGTTGACAAGAATTTGTTTTCTTTGTAACACATTTTGAGTAACTATATTACTACATTAGTGAAGGGTCTTTTAAATTTTTTTAGCATTATTGCCAAAAAATCAAAAAGTAATAAAATTAAAGCCACTTTATTCAAAGCAAATATTTTCTAGACACATTTTGTGCTTATTAGCACTCGTGAGTTACTCAGCAGTTTTATTTATATTTATTGTATAGAAATAAATAAATAAATAACATAGGTGAATAAATCAATAAGATGAATCATCACAAACATGTTTAGACTGTTTATCTTAGTATACACAGGGTGACTCATTAGTGTGAGCTTAGTCTCTTATGTATTTGCTATTGATTAAATATAAATTGCGTAACAATTTGACGCCGCTGATAATGAGCTGTACAATTGTTGGATTGACAAGCAAGGTCCAATGAAGTAGCCACCTAGATCTTCCGATTTAACAAAACTAGACTTTTTCTGTAAAGTTTTGTGAAAAAAATTGTGTATTAAAAACCTCCTACAACTAAAGTTTTTGGTAAATCTATTTTTTTAACATAATTTAGAATAAATTATTAGAAAAATTACAAAAAACTAATCTCAGACTAATGACTTACTCTGTATATACAGCATAGCTTAACAAAATTTTCCAGAATATTCTAAAAGATAAAATTTTTTTATCAAAGATGGAAACCGATAATCTTTTATTTTACAATTAATACGATTAATACGAAACGAGAATAAAACGTTTTATTTACAAAAACAAATTGAGGTAATAATATGAGTCTCTTATATAACCCTAAGTTTTTTTTCTGCGTGTTATTCGGTTAACAAAATTTACACATACAAAAAAAAATTCAAAACACTGAAATGATTCACCTTGTGTATATTACTATAAAACATAATTAAACAAATTAAAAGTTTGAGAAAAACTGGTTTCAATATTAGTAATTATTATTTTATTTATTTAATTTGTTTAAATAATTAAATGAACTAGTATTTAATTATATTAAAATCAATTTTTTTAATTTCTTACAATTAATTGTAAGTGTTAATTAGACATAGCTCAAAAACTACTAGTCAGATCAAATCTAATAAGACCACATAAAAAGCACCAGCTTTCAAATTAAAATTGGTTCATCTAGGGTAACACACATAAAAAAAATACAGTCGAATTTTGAAAACCTTTTTTTTTATTGAAGTTGTTTAAAAATATAAAACGGTTATACAATAATAAAGTTGCTACAAGTATAAGATCGGTTTTTGAAATATACGGTCCTCTTGGTCAAACAGTGATATTGTTTTATTGACTATCTCACTGATGAAAGCTAATGAGCTCAAAACAGTAAGCAGTTAATCCCAAATTTCAAATTGCTTGGAACGAAATGTCACAAGCAGACATCGATTATCTCATTTTGTCAATGCCTAGACGTGTACAAGACTGTACTTGCCAAACATATTATTGATTTTTTTTTTCAAATCTAATGCCTTTATTTTTGATGTAACCTTACCACACTACTGAAAAATTATTCTCAAATATGTTTAGTTAAGCCACTGAATAGATTTGATGCGACTTTTTTTTCAGCGCAGAGAAATTCTGCGCAGAAATCCGATACAGATCAGATAATTGATTTTTTAAAAACCACATAAACATTTAAGATTATTTTGCTGGGTCAGAGCTAACGTTGCAAACGTAAATTAGGCGCACAACGTTGTTTTAATATTTTCAATTATAAAGGTATTTTTTAACTGCCGAAGCTTTGGTGGGCGTTTTTTTGCCATATGTGTTGTGATTTTAATAAGTTTTTTTAGATTTGTTTTAATAGATTAATCACAGATTTTATTGATGTTTTTTAGTAGTTTTATCTTTTGGTTTTAAAGGGCGTAAAAAACCGAAGTTTACATTTTCATCTCTTTATGCTTGATTGATGTGGAAGTCAAATTAAAAAAGTAAGCTTTATCTGAAATTTTGCTTTCAATTGATGACAAAACGTGTTTCTGTTTAAGCAATCTAATTATTTGACGTTTGACTACACTAATAAAGGCTATTATGCAAAATGATACAGAGTGAAACTATTATTAAACTAATAATACAAATTTGAAAAAATAACACATTTAGGCGGTATCAGTCGACTAAATTTTCAGATACATCTTCATTAATTCTTTCGGTGTCCGCCGAAACAACGAAAAACGTTGTCGCTGAAGCATTTGATCTGCCATTTAAAACATTTTTCTTTATTAGAGATAAATTAGATAAATGTCTTGCAATACAACTTACCGATTGACAGAAAGATTGTGGCGACGCTCGCCACGATACGCTTTTAATTTGGGCTATTTTTAGAGTTGTACATACTTTTAATTACAAATTTATTTTGATTTGAGGTTTTCAACAAAAATGATGAATATCATGGGAGAAAATAGTTCGCCCTGGTATTACTTAATGCGTTTGTTAAAATTGAGTGCCTATTTTGAATGTATTTGTTTTTATATTGAGTGACTACTTTTTGAGGATCAAAGAGATTTCTGTGTTTGTTGTAGAAAGACTCTTTTATTAAATTACAACAGGGTTGTTATGAAACTTCACTAAATTTGATCAAAATTAAATATTTGAAGAGAATTTTTGATTTTATTTTTTAGCGGGAATGCTTGGACAAATTTAATATTTGAGGGTAATTTTTAATTCCAAGTACGTGACAATTCATGTAATCGAAGCGGGCGTACGTGTATACTTAGATTATTTCAAATGTAGCTTAGTCACCACCACCAACTCTCACCAAATTCAATTACTGTATGTATTATGCACTCTATTCCAATTCAATATCATGGATTTCCATGGCTCACAGAAGGAGATCGATTGTAAAGAACAAAATTGTTTCAATTTTGCTAAAGATAGAACAGCAAATACTTTTTTCAAATACTATAAAGAAAGCCCAATCTAATTATTACAAAATTAAAAAAGAATCTTTCTTGTACCACTTACAATAAAGTTTATTTAAATCTAATTCTTTGAAGCCACTTTGTTTTCTATAATTTGAACCATTGAACTACTTTTCAAAACACTCTCAGCTTAAAATGAATACGTTTTTCCTTTTCAAGATCTAATAGTACTAACTCGTAAGTAAAAATTTTAAAGTCAATGATAATGACACTGACAATTGACGTTTTTTTGACATTTGTATTTTCTTACTATTTCAGTCTACTACTGTCTCTTCCAGTTTTTCTCTCATACATTTTTATCTCTTTTTTTAGTTTTCATATCTACTCTTTTACTTCTACACCGTTTATTCTCTACCTTCCGCCTACTCAATCTATTTCTTTCTAAATATTTCAAGTTTTTTTTTGTTTATCACACATTCAATTAACTTTTTTATCTTTTATTTCTGTTTGTACTTTTAAAGCATACGCTTTTTTTTGCTGCGTTTATTTTTTTTTTCTATACACGCTTCTATGTTCATTCATTCTATTTCTTTTTTCTCATTCCCACATTTACGCACTATACATTAACACACTCTTAACCAATAACATAATTTTTTTTCCTTATTCGCACTAGTGCTTTTATAGGTTTCTAAATTGAAAGCATTAACAAGCTTATTAAAGACTCAAGAACAAAAACTGCATATACACTCCTTGTTTCAATAATTATTTTTAAAGATTATTGTTGATAACAATGACTTTATTGCCTAGCTGACAATCTATAATATTCAATTTTTTATAAATTATAATCTTTTCTTTATCTATTTAGTTTCTTTTTCTTCTTCATTTTTTAGATCTTCTAAATCTTGTTCTGCACCTTTCTGCTTCTTACAATTTTTTAAATGTTAATCACTTTCTTTCGTCTTAGCACATCTTAGACAATTGCATTATATATAGTATCTTGTCTCTTCCAGTTTTTCTCTCCTATCTTGTCTACATAAATTTTGATCTCTTTCTTTAGCTTTCATATCTATTTTATTATTTTTACACTTTTTATTCTTTACTCTCCTCCTACTCAAGCCATTTCTTTCTAAATATTTCAGATTTTTTTTCACACATTTAATTAACTTTTAATTCTACATGCTCTTTTGTTCGCGTTCACTCTTATATTTTTCCATCTACACTCTTCTATTACTATGTATCCTAGCGTTCTATTTTTATTTTTAGTACTTTCTTGTGGATTTTTTTCTTTACTTTTCCTATTTGGTTTTTTTATTCCCACATTTCTGCACTATACATCAACACACTCTTAAGCATACTCTCAAATAGCATAATTATTTTTTCTAATTCTGTCTCAAATTGTCTCTCTCATAACCTACAAATTTGTCATATCATTGCGTTCTCTTTTCAAGCAATTTCTCTGATATGCGTTCTCTCTTCTTTATCTCCATTCATCTGTTTTCTTTCTGCCTCCAGCTTTCTTTAACATGAAAATTTTTGTTTAGCCCGTGTTAGTTTCTAGTTTTTTTTTTGTTATATGTTTTTCTATACTTCTAACATATTCTTCATACTACTCTCATTTTCTGCTATTACCGTCATGTTATCTGCATACGCCAACGTTAATATCTTTTCCTTTCCTCTGTCAGTTAAGATTTTTTGTTGTAAATAACAAATTCTCTTTCTAGATTAAATTATGAACACGATTTCTGTCACACTCTTTATATTATTTCAATGGTATAAAATTGATGTTGACAAATGTAGCAAAATCTAGAGCTTTACATAATTATTAGCATTATCTTTAACCTTTCAGTTGGTGGCTGATAACCTTTTTGGTGGCTTGTCTATCAAACTAGAATTATTATTATTCATCTAAAAGTTGCCGATATGGCTCGAGATCTGATTGTTTTCTTCCTATTTCTTATAATTATTGAAAAGTTTTCTGCAATCCCTCTTGGCAAAACTACGATACAAACTAGAAATGCCCCTTCAAGTGGAAGTATTTTGGTTTTAGGTGCATTACAAAAAAAAAATTAACCTAATTTTTTAGTTGAACTTAAAATCTTACGAAAACCTCATCATTTGTTTATTGGCCGTTGTAAACCGCAAGACCCTGTCATCCATCAAGAAAACGTCATTTTATTTAATGATGGAAAAAGCCAAGTATCAGCTACTATAAGGGTGAGTTTTTGTTATTAATTAAAAAAACACAGATGGGTTTGATAAGATTAGAGCAAATTTATTCAAACTAGATCCGTAGACTTGGACATGTTTCAACTCCAAGTCTCGACAGATTTAACATACTTTTGTAATATGGAAAAACTAGCGACATCTATTGATGAGTTTGCCCAAATAATTAATTAACGATTAGTTTTAGCTAGTGATAATTTTATGGCTTCAAAATTCGGTGTTTTAAATTTTGAGTGAAATAATTTCTATTTTGTTTCCTATAATAAAAGTTATTTTAATATTAATATAAAATAAAAATCATTGTAAATGGTTCCTAATTGTCGAACAACAATCAGCAATGAGCATCACTACGTTTGATTAATATGTTCTATTCTGATTAATTGATGTTTCCTAACGTTGATTGTATTTTGTATTGACAAAATAGCTCTATAGAGCCAAATAGAGCTTTGCATAAATATAGCAAATTTTAGTTATTGATATAACTAAATTTAAAAAATTAAAATTTGAATTGAATTAGTCTGATAAGCGCTTTTATTTATACGCTTTTATGAAAATGTATTGACATTACAAAATCACAACCGTTCATTATTTATAAATTGTGTTTTTATAAACTTTGATTAAATAACTTTTGATTGATCCATTTTAATTTCATTTGATTGAACTTTGAAATAAATTTACAAACGTTTATGGAGGGTCATTGTTAAGGACCGTTATTTAGTTTAGTCTCTTTTTCTTTTTTTTTTGTTTATTTAAGAGCAATATCTTTTTTAATTTTTTTACTGGATTTTTATGTTAATAAAAATGCAAACTGCATTTTTACAAATATTAAAGCGTTGCTTTTTCTCTTAATTCGTTTCCAGAGAAGCTTTTACCCAACATTAATTGATAATCGATCGAATTAAATATGTTTGGATGTAGCTTTCAGCAGGATTGAGACCCATGACCTTTCATTGCTATTCGGTGCTTCAGTTACTTGAACTATCTCCTAATCGGCATTCCTCTGGAAACATTTTAATATTAAATAAAAATAAATCTTGGAGGAGTCTGGTTTTTATGTTTTGTATTGCAATGCGAGGGCTGATCTTGCATTTTAATTATTTACAAGAACCTGAGAAAGACTATAAAACACAACCAAAAACATTTTTTTATGATAATAAAAACATCGAAAAAAAAAAACACAACCACAAGACAAATAAGAAAGAAGACATAAAAAGAGACGAAAAAGAAATTATAGACAGTTAAAATCAATGCTTTGAGAAACTACTTAACGTAGAAGAAAAACAATCAAAAAACTTCTAGAAATTACAGATAAAAACAGAAATATTGAAAAAAAAAATAGCAAGTAGATAAAATTGTACCACTTTTCACAAAAAAAGAGACCGAACAGTAACAATTACAAGATAACAATTACAAAAGCATTCATTAGTTAGCGTAGTACTAAAAATGTACAAAAGATTCTCAGTCAAAAACCTGAGAAAAAACTCAATTTTTTCTAAAAAAATCTAAAAATTTTTAAATGAAAATTTAAAAATTATGTTTGTGGTTCTTTGAGAATCTTTCTTAAAGCGCATAGTGATAGGTGGAATGGTAAGAATTGAACTAAAACAAGATGAATTAGTGAAAAAAGGAAACCAAATGTGTGCGATATTGTAGAGAATAGAAGAGAGAAAGTTTAAAAGAGAATATGAAATAGAAATGACGATGTTGAGATGGATGTAGGGAGACTCCAGCTTATATAGTGTGAAAGGAATAAAAAAAAAGAAAAAGTAAGAATAGAGGCAGAAAAGAAAACGGTAAAGTTTTGAAGATAAAATAAGTGCTGGAAAATGATCAATAGAAAGACAGACAAAGAAATAAGAAAAGAGAGAAAAACTATGTAAGAAAAAGGTTTAGTGTAAAAGAGATTGAGAGGAAAAGAGTGAATAGAGAAATGAGAGACTGAAATAGAGACATGGAAAAACATGAAAAGAGGAGAGAAATTAGAGAGAACAGATAGAATGGAAAATATGGGAGACTGTTTACAGAAAAACTACCAAGCTATCTAAGAAGAGAAAATAAGAAAAAGAGGAAAATGATTGCAAGATTCAGATGTGATAATGAAGACAGAGAAAACAGATTTTAGATGAAGGAAAATGAAAGAAAATGTAGAATGTGTGAAAGAGAGAGAGAGAGAGACACATTTTAACACATGATGAAAAAATGCATGGAGGTAAAAGAAAGTATGGTAGCGAGAGAAGACATAATAAAAATAAAAAAAAAAATAGAATGAATAAAAATGATAGAAAAAGAAAGAAAAAGATTAAACTTGGTGGATAAGGTAGAATGAGATAAGAAGAAAAGAGAAAAAACAGGGATGAGAGAAGAAAAATTAGAAAAAATAAAACAGCTTAAGTTTTTTTTTAATTTTTTATTTTATATTATTGTAATATGAAACACTGTGTAGTGGAAAAATAAAAATTATTATTAATTTAAAAAAATTTTGTAGTTATTTTTGTCATTTTTAGCAAATTTTTGCTAAAGCTACTATGTGATTCTTTTAATAGAAGAACAGTTTAAAAAAAATACAGAAAAAAATGTCGCATTTCTACTGAAGAGATTTTATAATTTTCTTACAATATTATAAAAATCACCCGCGCTCATTCTAATTGTACGTGAATCATCAAGCACAAGAGAGATAAAAGATGAGTAAGGCTCAATTTGTCTTTAGTCTACGCCAATAAAAAAAAAGAGAGCATCTACCTCTCGAAATTTTCAAATCATACAATAGAATCAAATAATTATTTGCTATAAGTAAAAAAATAAGTTGAAAAATTTGAGCCCAAAAAACATTTCTTATAAGAAACGTGCAGAGACAACTGATTTGCTTTTCTATCTGTGACGTGCCTTAGAGGAACGTTTTTTTCTATAGCTGACCTGGTTACGTCTGTTTCCGTTTGTTTATTTGAAAAACACATAGAAAAGAGAGAGAGAGAGAGAAAATTTACGAGTTAATATACAAAAATTTATTTTTTCATTTCGAAAAACGATAATATAATTTATTTCTTAGCGGGTCTCCGGAATTAATATTTGCAAGGTTGGCTGGTGTGGCTGGGCATTGCAGGAAATGCCTAATTAATGACCTTATGGAATGTTACTCAAACTTGTTTTTTACTGATTTTTGTTTATAATCAATCAAAAATGGAGCACCTACACTGGCACTAGTCTATGATTAAAAGTGCGTCAAGGACGTGTATCAACACTTTGTTTTGTTTTAGATGAATGTTGAAGCAATGGTTTACATAACTTGTGTCAAAATTTTTGATGAAGTACCGGATGGCGAAGGCGGATACCCAAAGCACGTGTCTGGAGGTGTTGATCATAATTATGTTGAGTTTAATGTGACACAAGAATATGGAAAAGGTTTTCATTTTTTTGTGCAGATTTTTGGGAATGAAAAAGGTCTAGTTTCATCAGATTCATGAAATATGTTTACAATTTACTATTAAATCGATTAAAAAAATTATAGTGGTTTTATTTAATCTCCTAATACCTCTTCTTGTCCAATGGAAAATAGTTGTTGGTGCAGCGTCTATGTGTCCAATCTGACCTATGAACAATAGCAAATTCATTGCTAACACCTTGATTGTATACAAGGCTTTGTTAGACCTGGTGAAGGGGATCTGTCGGAAAAATTATCTTCACTAGTGAACACAAATTTAATAGTCGAGTGGCACAAAGAACAACCTCAACAACTATAAAAGACCTCTCGGCTTATCAAGGTAATTATTTGCAGTTTTGAAGTGAAACAATTACCACAAGGTGATTAAAAAGCACGTGGAGTTTTTGGTGACTAATCATTTAGTGAAGTGATGTGAATGAACGATTTGGATATTTTTTGGATATTTTTGCCACAAATTAATCAACTGAGACGGTTAAACTATTAGTTACGATGTTACATCAACTGTGAAGAATGATTACACACCAAAAACCTAAAATGTGTCAATTTTATAGAAATAACAGTTTTTAACATTTAATCTACAGATGCTCAGGCTACTATTATTCTTGACACTTTTGTTAATAATAACAGCAGATCCACGGACACCAAAAGTATACAATGTTTTAATTAGTAGTAAAAAAAAATTGGCGCCCAGTCATGCGATTCCTGTGTATGAGCCAGTACTTAAAACATCTCTGGGAATAGCTCTTCCTGCAGTTTATTATTCGCCACCTTTAGCGACTTTTCATCCTCATCTTGTAAGTAAACAAACACAAAATTATCAAAAATTAATTTTGAAATATTTAAGCTGCCTATAGGCTTAAATCTAGAAAAAACCAACAGTCTACCATCTGACCCCAACCAACCTTTACCTGTAGAACAATACATCCCATACACTTACAATTACAATGGACTTTATTCGCCGCTAGAATTATCAAATTCGGAACAACCCAAATCTAGAATGTCGCCAAGCACATCACTAATGTATAACGAACCAGAAGATCTTAAAAACATTATAGCAAATTTAAAAAAGAACCCTGAAATACCCGATGTCCCACCACCGCCATTGTCGACCCAAAGCAAAATCTAATTAAATATTAAAGCCAGAATTGGAACAATTTACGTATATTTTATGTAATAACGTTAAATAAATAAAACACTTTTCAAAACTAATAATTATTAAATGCCACTCTCTCACAAAGCTGGATTATATAATATACTGAAAAATGTTTATTTCTCCCACTAAAAAGAGATGTTTTCAGATTTTTTTCAGCTGTTTCTCTCATTTTTATGTTCTTAAATATTATATTTATTCTTATAATAAGTCTTCCAACAGGTAATCTTTATTATTTATAATACATAAAAGCTTTTATCTGTCACATTGCAACAATTCTTTGTTGTTATAAAAAATATTGTCTTGTTCACTCATGGACTAACCCTTGTATATATAAGAAGATCAATGATGTAAACTTGAACATGTTTTGTTCTTATTGGAACTCATGGGCAAGCTGCAACTGAGAATAAGATTTTGCAGCGTCACATTTGGGATTATATTTCTCCAAGCAGCTTGGCGCTTCTGCCATTGTCTTTGTAGAGCATTAAGCGTTTGTGTTTTTTTTCAGCTTTGATTAGTAAATAGATGCATAATTTGATTATTATCTTGGCCCACATCATCCGGCATTTTGCCTCGTATCGCAAAGATTGTGTGTCGCCTGCGAATAACAAAAGCTGTTTCCAGTAAATGGCCTTCCCACGTATGCTGGTCGTTTAGATCTTCGTCAGACCATCTTGTCTAACATCTCAGCCCACTACTTAAGATACCGTTAAAACGATTAGAATTTTTTTTAAAAGACTCTAATAACTTCAATATGCTGCTTGTAATTGGGCATTGCCTGTTAGTAGACTAACTAATAATAATAATAATAATAAAAATAATAATAACATCTCGTTCAAAGACATTTACCTGCCAAAAATTGCGTCAATTTTGATATCCAGACATTTTTAACAAATATATTAACCAAGATTTATTAAAAAAATTACGAATTCTTGCAAATTGAAAACTTATTTACGGCTTGAACAAACGTTTCTACTTCTACGGTCCGTTAGCCAGAGTAGAAGCAACGTTTTGCTATTTTAACAAATATCTCTCCGACTAGAGATTGTTAACTCTATTTTTCACTGTTATTTGTTTTTAATATATAAACAAAAAATTAATAGAATAATTAAAATACATTTTAGTTATTAAATCCTTTTCTTACTTAATTCAAACGTTTTCTTGCAGCAAATTAAAAAAAAAACTTGTATGGATATGGTATATATTCTAATCCTAACCCCTCTACAGTCTGCCTTAAATAGACTGTTATAATAATAATAATAGTCTATTATTATTATTAATAATGATAATTAAATATATTAATAATAATTAATTTTTCTAAATCTATGAAATATAAATTTTCTGAAATTTTATATTTAATTGTTTAATTATTGACTAGAGATTAGTTTTCCTGAATAATTACATCGATTGTAAATAGTACAGTTGGTTTCAAAAGCGAGATCTATATCAGGTTGGCCACATGTAAAAATTTAATTTTCTAAACAAATTATCTCATTATGAAAAGATAAAGTTTTTCACTCAATAAAAAGCTTTAAAACTTCAGAATCAATGCAGCATGGTTTTACGCTTGAAGCGACAAGTTGGTAAAAGCCTGCAAATTATCTATTTGTTGCTTTAATTCACATAAAAACTGGGTTAAGCACTAGAGTCACAGAAACAAGATAAAATGAGTTAATTTTAGGCGACTAACTACAAATAATCAAATAAAAAAGTTTTTGTGATTGTGGTGCAGCTAACAAAAGATCTTTATTATTAGTAGTTATCTTAGACAAAAGGAAGCTCGAGTTGTGAGTGAGTTTCTCTTATTGTTCTATTATATACAGTGTGCCGTCGATTAGGAGGTTATTGGTTAGAAAAAAATATGCTGGAAATACTAATATATACCGTTCTGTTTTTTACGAAAAAGAAGAATAAAATTTTAAACGTTTTAACGCAGTAAACGTTAGGTTTGCTTGTTGGATTGTTTCTGGTTCTGTTAGCGGTTTTATTTTACGGTTTGACGCTATAGTAGACGATTGAGTGTTCATGATTAAATTATTTTAGAAGTACAGGTACTTGGAGGAGATTTAAGTTTTGAGATGACGCAATTATCAGTAAAGACGACTGTCATGTACAAATAGCGTTAGATCAATGATTGACGCCGAAAGTCAGTGGTTGAGCTTAAAAGCATGTGGCATCAGTCGCACGCGGCAGCGCAGTTGAGCTTTCAAGAGATTCTACGTCCGCATGTTTCCGCACAGTTGCAGGTTGACGGTGTTCTTAGCAGGATAAATTGCGTATTCTGCCCGCGTATTTATTTTGACGATATCTTGTCCTTAGTGAATTCTTATGTCGTGAATGTGCTAGTTTTAAGTGAGATCTGTGTTTAGGTGAACTGTGTTATATTTTTGATTTATGCAATGGTGATGCGGTGGAAACACCATAACCGCTGCCTGGTTGTCGGTATTGTGTATATCGCAACGATCATCAGTCAGGGTGAGTTTCTGATGGTTTTACTGCAGCCCGGTATAATTACGAAGAGAACAGGGCAGCCTTAATAGCACATTTTCAATTTCAAATCTGAACGATAACAGCTACCAGAAGAAAACATTAACACTTTTCAAGTATCAGTTTGACGTCCGTCAAACTTCTTAAAACATTACTTAAAATTACTTGCTTACTAACTCTACAAAAACTATCTTCACATCTTAGAGGAAAAATACAAGACTTTTCCTTATTCCATCTACCAAAACTTAGATAGCATGGCATGTATCTCAAAAGATATCTTTAAAAACTTCAGCATTTTGGTAAACATAATTTATACTTGCAAAACAAATTTTTGAAGAAATATGATAAGCAGATAACCCCTTATGATAACATAAGTTTGCGGCGTAGCCTCCTCTCACTTTCAAAGACAAATGTGAGGGTGTATAATGCAGTGCGTGCGAGTCTAAACACATTGTTTCGTGGATTTACTCAACCTTATATTAAATCCAATATTTTTTATTACGCCTACTTTGGGTATTTGTGGGATGAAAGTATTTTAAACTCTTAAAACTGCGTTGTGATCATTCTGGCGGAGGCGCCAAGTTAGAAACTGGCTCACAATAATTAGTTCATTGATACGCTCTCAAAAGCGTTTAGCTGGATTAACATCTAAAGTCTATTAACTCCCTCTTTCAAATCACTTAGAACTATACATAAAAAAAAACATTACATAATATAACAAAAGTTTTGCACCGCCATGCTACCTTTCTCCAATCCAACCAAGCAACACTAGATTTCTAAAACCCACTTACTCTAAATTTCTTGAGCAAAAGTAAAAAAAACTTATTGGCAGAAATTAAAAATTTTTACGGAATAGATTCACTGAATTTGTCTAGAAAAGGTGTGGTATATATAGTATAAAAAAGAATAAGTTTCTCTCCAAAAATACCACAAAAGTTTACTTCATTACTTTTAGCGAATTTTGGCAGCTGCTCGAAAAGCTCCAGCGAGATCACTCCATACCGCTGACGCAAATTTTTCAGCCAAAGCACAAGCTAGATGCATTCTTATTTTAAGACATTTCCAAATTCTTATGACCAAGAGGCCATTTTGAAAATATTTTAAAAATATAGAAAACTTTTCTGCGGAAGATTTTGGAAGAAAATCAGTTAAAAACTCTTCAAAACCATAGCTGATTTTTATCTACTTGAAAAGTTGTGGTGTCACATTGACTGTCTGAGAACTGGACATGATTTGGGAACTGCAAACTGTATTTTAGGTGTTTGCGGGACTACTAAAATAAATCGCTTGTTTTTTATAGAATATCATCTGGAACGGTTTTGGAAAAATATTTTGTCTCACACCTGCTGTTCTAGAATGGTTACCCACTTTGAAACCGCTGGATTTTCCCTTCTGATTTTGTGTGTTTTTGTAACAATTTATTCATAACAATAACGCAGTAAAAAAATAGAATTGTAAACAAATTTTGTGCTAACCTCTCTAAACTGTTAGAAATATGACCGTTAAAATCTGAATTAACCGTCAAGTTATGTAAATAAATTAAATCGTCTGCTTTTTTAATATGCTGTCTGTATATTTTTCGCGTATTTATGGAATTGTTAATTTGAATTTTTGCACACGTTTAAGTGATTACAAATTAGCTGAATGTTTTAGGTATGTTATGAATAATTGAAAGCAGCTTGTAACTTTTCCTACATTTAAGAAAGAGAATCACTCCGACCTTTTGCAAACTAGAACAAATGCATAAATGTAGTAAAAAGTGAATATTTTATATGTTGCTCGCGTTTTATGACAAGTTCTTTGTAAGCCTTATAATATATTTATTTACATTGTTCCAAAGTCTAGAATGTTACGAGACTATCCCCTCAGTTCTAATAATTTAGTGTTATCTGACTCAAACAACTTTATCGTCCGTGTCGAAAATCGACATCTGACATAAACCCACCTAAATTTGTAATTTTGAATGCAATTAGAATACAAAAATTCAAGTACGAAGTGAATAATTTTGTATCTGTTTTATGTCATGTCGTGTAGCAGACCTATTTGTATTTCAGCTTTTCCTTATTTCAAATCTTCAACCGTTGTAACATTTACTGAAATTCAAATTTAATTTTGTTACTGCAAGCTCTTAATTGATATTGATCTGATTAATTTCTAGTTTTTCTTTAAAATTACAATTGATATTCGACGATTATTGAAGCTAATTAACACAGCATTAATTAAAACTTGTCACTTTTTATACCTTACACGGTGAAAGTGACTACTCGCTTACATCTATTATACTGACTAATAAATTTGAATTATAATATACTTTCATATTTGAATATGTGTCTAAGCCTGTTTCTAATAATATGATCGATTTTGTTCTGAGGAAACTTATCTCACACTATCTATACATTATTGGAAATACTCACTATGGTCTGTAAGGGTTAGAATAGTTTTGAAACTTTTGACCCATCATGTCCCAAGCCAGTTCAATGGGTGAAAGATCGGTAGATCAGAGTTGCAAAATACTAAATCAATGTCACGTTCTGTATCCTTTCATATGTTATGTAGGCATGCGTTATATTGTCAGAGTAGTATTTGGTAAGATTTTTTACGTAAAATGAAAGTTTACTACTTCCTAAATGCACCAGTTATATTGCCTCTAATGAGAAAAAAGAATGATCGCTGCCCCCAAATGTTGTACATCTTGTATTACCAACGAAGCCAAATTATTTCATTAAACCCGCTTTAACGAGATAATAAAACCGGACACATACAAATGATCGCAAAAATTATTATTTGTCTTCTTAATTAAGTTTTTAATTTTTATATTAAACTAATTTGTTTTTTCTATTGAAGATAATCAGCTTGTTTTTGTTCTAGTTTTAAAAGCTAATCAGCATGTTTGCATAGTTTTGGTATTTTTTTTATACTTACTTTTTCTTCTCATTCAATCTTGGATTCTTTGATTTATGTTCCAGATTATTTGTTGTCTTTTGTATAGTTTTAGTGTTTTTTATATACTTACTTTTTTTCTGTTGCTTTTGTAGTTATTTTAAGAGATGTTATTTTTTTTTTTTGAATTTATGACACTATATTTTTGTAATGTTTGACATTATTTATTTGGAAAAAATGTATATTTTAGATGATCATCTCAGTTAGAAGACACAAATGTAGTAAAATTGTAATAAAGAACAGTTTTATGTCAATTTTGAACACATTTTGATAGCTGTTGACGGCTCTAAATGATTGCAAAAATTTTTTTTTCAACATAATTTTATTCTGACTAGTTTTTTTTAAGATATTATATTTCTTAGTTTTAATACATTGTTTTTGCGTAATTAAGCTTTATATCTAAAGCAAATGCGTTACCAAATGAACACCAACATAACAAATAAGCATCAAAATGGCGTGTCGCAAGAGCTGTTCTGTTTAAGAAATTAATGTTCTTACAGTTATTCTTGTGTTGTTTAAGTCGATCTTCTTGTTTGGTTTGTTCAATATAACTCCTCTGGCACGTGCACGGAATCTTGAAAAACTAAATTAGACTGCTGTAGATCTTGGAATCTTGCTGCAACAAAATACAATTATTAATTATAGAATGATTTAGTATTGCTGTTTTATTTTTCTGAAGAAAAATAATAAACAATCAAAGATACAATTTTTATTTCTAATCGGTACAATCATTTTATTTTCTACAAACGTTCAAAAAATTTTTTGCTTGACCAAACTTGCTCAATTTAAAGCAGCTTTCAGGAATATGGAAGGAATTGACAAAAACAGGGCGTGATAAAACACGTGATAAACAAATGATGAAATCTAAAAAAAAAAGAAGGAAATAAAAGCAAAATAGTAGCTAAATTAGGTGAAAGGAAATAAGGTAAACTATGTTACACGATAGAATACTTCTAAAAAAGACAAAAGAAAGATGAAAAATTGGATAAACAGCAAGAGGAAAATAAAATAATCAAAAACAGCATTGAAAAATATAAAAAAAAACAGTGTGAAAAGTGAAAAACGTGATTTACGTAGAAAAAGTATGAACAAAATTAGAGTAAAAAGTAAAAGATATAATGAACGTAGATAAAGGCAAAAATAAAACCAAAAAATAAGAAGCAATATATTAGTTAAATAAAATAATCTGAAATAGAAAAAGATGCGTTACTACAAGAAAAGCATAAGCGACAAGAAAAAAGAGCAGTTAATTGAAAGATTGTTTAAAGATCAAAATGTGAAAAAAAAATTCAATCAATAAGTATTTTAATCTTTTTTCTAAAATTTGCTTTTTGGCAGGTATGAATCTGATTTTTATTGTTCAAATGAAAACATTCTCTAACTATAAACTTGAAAAAATATTTCTGAAATATCGATTTTTTTATGTAAATAAAAAATTAAAAAGTAAGTTTCAGTTTTCTGCAGTTATTACAACAATCAAAAGAAAAAAGTATTGAACTTTTCCTACCTCAGTCATTACTGAAGTTAAGACGTTCTTAACGAAGCTGTCTGCATCAAAAAGTGAAAAAGACTCGCAAGCTGCAATGATGACTTGCAATAAAGCTATTAATGTCAACTGTGGTAATTATGCCTAAACAACATTTTTCCATTACTTCCAAACTTTTAAAATCCCTTGTTGATTTGCAAAAATAACAGCCGCGTGTGATGTATTTTATGAATAATGTGAAAAGCAGCACTCTTTCTTTTTTTACTTTTTTGAAAAAATAATCAACTATTCTCTGTTTGCAAAAAAAGCATTTTATTAAATTATAGTTTTTGATGGTTTAATGGTAGCTAAAAGCTTATTTATTAGCACGAATGACAAACAAAAATATAGAAAATCTGAAGTATATAGAATCTCTATTATTTGTTATAGCAGAAGATTCTAAATTGCAACAAATTTTATATAAGTTAAACGTGATTTAATTGAAAAAACATTAAAATTATTATTTATTTATATAATTTTATTAATTATATATAAATATATACATTAGTAATTTCTATAATAATTAGCTTGTCAAAATAATCTCCAAGTTTTTTTATCACTCTATTCGTTCAATCTAAACTTTTTAATTTTTTAGTATTTTGTTTTCTTTTCAGTCTTTAAATTTATTTTTATCATTGTTTTATTGTCTTGGCTTCATTCTCTCTTTTTCAAACTTATTTTTTTTCTCATTCTTTTTGTTCAATCTAAACTTTTTTATTTTAGTATTTAGTTTCTTTTTTCAGTTTTTAAATTTTTTTCATCATTGTTTTGTTGTCTTGGCTTCATTCTCTCTTTTTCAAACTTATTTTTTTTTTATATCTAAATGTTGTAGTATTTTTTTTCTCATTTTTTTTGTTATAACAAAACTTTTTATTTTAGTATTTTGTTTCTTTTTTTAGTCTTCAATTTTTTTTATTGCTGTTTTATTGTCTTGGCTTTATTCTCTATCTCTAGAACTTTTTTTTTCTACATCTAAATGTTGTGCAATTTTTTATTTCGTATTTTTTGATTTTTTTAGGTTTGCATTACTTTTTTTACATTTGCTGTTGCAGTTGGATTCTTTAATTTTTGCTCTTCTTTCCTGTCTTTGTACATGTACTGTTTGTCTGGTCAGTCATATCTGCTCAAAATACGGTAAATTGAATAAGAGGTTTTTTTCTAAAGCCGTTTATTTGAAGTTTTAATGGAATATTAAAACCTACAAATAATACGCTTTCAAAACATGCGGAAAAAATTTACTAAAAACCGTCCTAATTTAACGCTTTTCATTGGCAAAGCAAACCAAATATTTCACATTACAAACACGGATTTATGTTAAACAAAACCTTGCAAAGCAGCGCAATTAATGTATGATTTATTGTAAGACTGTATACTGCTTCAATCTATTATTGAAAAGTGGAAGATGCGTTTCTATTACCTTCGGCAAAGAATTAGTAATAAAATGGTTTTTATAGCAACATTTTGCAGCTTCGCCTTTTCTCTCCAAGTTTATTTAATTTTTTTTTTGTAAAGTGTGTAGCCGGTTTCAGAAACCCTACGTCCAAATTGATCTATTATTTAAAGCTGATGGGATTCGATGGAGCTGTGGGACACCAATGTTTGACGACCTCTAGCTACTGAAGGGTGTAGAATTCGTAATGATATCGTGAGCACGAAAAGCAGAAAAAAATTACATTGAAACAGTGTTTTATCAAACATACACTGATTATATTCACTTATTAATGTTCTAAAAGTTATAAATCTATAATTTATTTATTTTCAAAAAAAAATTTGCTGATTATTTCAGTACTATTGACGGCAGAATAGCATTAATGCATTCATCATTAATGAAACCAATAACCAAATATAATAAAAACTAATTGTTAATAATAAACTTTATTTTCTCAATATGCAGTGTTCCAAATAATATAATATAAAAAACTAAATCACTATCTTGTTTAACCTCATCCCTTTTTTAATTCCAACTGCTAGTCTGGTAATCCTCCCACTCTCTCTACCTCCCTTTTCAATTTTTCTATCACACACATCGCATACACCTTGTACATTGTGTCTAGAAAAGATATTCTTCGGTAATATTTTTTATTATCTTTTTTCCTCTTGTTATTATGTTCACAGTACTTTTCTCAGTCTTTCCTTAACTCTTTTATTCTCATACATCCATGCCTCATTTAGTATCCCATCCCTTCCTGCCAACTATCTTCTTTTTAGTTTAATGAGCATGAACCTTTACCTCTTCTTTTGTTATTTCTTATTTTTCTTCTTATTCTGCGTTTTCTTTTTTAAGTTTTTTTTGCCAGTCTTTTACGTCTTCTCCTTTTAGTAGTTTTTTAAAATGCTCTACAAATTTGCTCATTTCTATCTTATTTGATATCTTTTCGCTTATAAGTATATCTAACCTTTAATTTGCGTTGTTTTTGCTTTTAGTTTTTTATATTTATTCTATCTTTTTTATATATTTTTTTCCTCGCATGTTTTTTTTATTTTTCTTTTTATTTGTTTAATTTATTTTTAACGCTTCTTTTTTGTTCTTTGCATTTTCTATACCACCATTTGTTTATTTTACAATAAGCAATATTATAAAGTTGAACTGTCTCGTGTCTCATTGAGTTTAAAATATAGCCCAACAGATTTGAAAAACAATTATATCATATTCATCTAATAAGCCATGACAAGTCAAAGAAGAAAAAACTCATTTAATCCCAGAGCTGAAAATATTTTCGTGGATATTTCAGGAGAATGTATTCCTATATAACCAAGGTTTTTTTGTAAAGTGAAAACTTTTTCTATTAACAAAAAATTATGTTAAGATGACGTTTGTCAAAAAATCAAAAACAAAGATGGTGTGTGGAAGGTTTTTTATGCCACAATAAGTTTTAAATTGCAAAACTTAATTTTTCATTAGATTATTTTTGCTGGTTAGGTTTTATATAATTTGTTGATAGCACAAAAATACTAGAAAGTTGATGGCAATAGCAATTAGTTAATTAAATATTTCTTGCTTGATTGTTTTTAGAAATAAGTTTAGAAAGTAATTATAACAGCTACCCAAAGAGAAGGAGCTTAGAAAATTAAAAAGATGCAGTTTTAATTTTTAAACTTTACAAAGAATAAATGAGTCCAATTAAATTTGAGACGTTTAAAAAAGATTCAGTTATTTGATCGCAGTTAAAAGTTTTTGGCTAATAAGGAGATAAGTAGCAACATTTTGAAAATATTGAGCCGATTACGACGTTTACTAAGTTGTTAATAATGCGCTACTGGGAATAATAATCTTCCCATTAATTATATATGAACTGTTGACCAAAGGTATTAAAATAGAATATAACAGGATAATAAACTAATCTGTTTACTTAATATTGCTCAATGTTATGGACCATAGCTAGTACAGAATCTATATGGATTACAAAAGCAACACTTGCTGCCAGCTTTTCTTGGATCGATTGATTTCAATGAAAAATTTAAATACCAGTAAAAGCGTCTTTTGTAAAAATATAGCAGAGTCGAAAGTGTTCATTTTTATAAACCTATGCTAAAACTTTTTTTTTTCTATTACAGTGTAATAGTTAAGCACAAAATAAAAAGTTTGCTAAAATAGTAGTTTATATCTCTAAATGACATATCAATTTTGATAGACACAGATTACAATAAAATATATATCGTTGATTAGACGACTAAGCTATCACGTTAGCGCCTTTTGTCTCAAACAATTTTGTCTATACAATGTAGTCTATCTTCTTTGGTTTACCCACCAACTGGCAAAATAAAGAAAATCAATGCAAATTTATTCAAACTGGAACTGTAGACTTAGACATGTTTGGTTTTTATTAAACAAATCGCAACAGATTTTTATTTCAATAAATTTGGACTTATATTTACTCAAGAAGTTATTACTTTTATTAGAAGCTAACCTTACATCCAAGCTGACAAAAATACTACAACTAAAGTCTTTTTTTCCTTCATTTTTCACATACCGGTTTTTTCTTTTCTAGCATTCCTTTTCTTCACTCTTTTTTTCAAATTTTCTTCTCTGTTTTGCAGTGAATGGTTTATCTATTTTGCATTGTTTTTCTTCTTTTACCTTGTTTTGCGTTTTACCGGTCTTTTTCTAGTTCTCATTGGAAAGAAAAAGGTAAGCTGGAGAAAAAAATTATAATGTAAGAAAAAATTAGAATGAATAAAAATGAATATAATGGTGAGAAAGAGAAGGCAAGCTGGAGAAAAAAATTATAATGTAAGAAAAAAATAGAATGAATAGAAATTAAAATAATGGTGAGAAATGCTAAACAAGAGAATGAATAAAGTAAACAAACAAGAGAATAAAACAACAATTATTTTGAAAATGTTTGAACAAAATAAACTTAATTACATGTTGTAACATAATGTGAGACTTATTTATTTGAATCTTACGTTTTGCTGAATTTTAACAATTAAATTGATTGTAAATAACAGTTAACTCTTTTTTTATAATAAATCTGTCAGGATGGTTATCTTCTACGATTATTGGCAATAGTCAGCTCAATTATTATAAACACTCTACTTCAACTCACTTTTTTATATTCATTGTTATAGAAACAAATGTACCTGTCAATAATATGTCAATTGTTATCAGTTGTGAGATTTGTGATAAAACTTATCTGAGACAAAATAGCATTAGATATAGCATTTACAGATAAAAAAATGTTTTAATATATTGACTATTGTATTCTAAGAATATAAACCATAGCAGAAAGTTTTTTAGCGCAAAACAACGCATAATAATAATTAATGTATTTAGCATATTCCAAAATCGCTTTTAATTATTTTCGACAACGTAAAATACGATATTTAAATGTTTTAATTTCACAAAAACACTGAAAACACAACGAGTTGGCAAATTCATAATATCAATTACAACATTTTCAATTACGTCATAATGTAACCGCACAGATAATGCAAAGCAAATCATGAAATGCTCTGTTAAAAAACAGGCTGAATTTCACATCCAAGTGTTGGAAGGTATTTATTTAGTTTTCAACAGAAGGTGTTGGCGTAACAAAATCTCTTTTTAACCCTCTAGTCTTTTTAATAGCTCTTAAAAGCAGAAGAATTATGCAGGTACTGTTTAAAGCTTTATTTTTCTTTGCGAAACCTGCTTACTGTTAGAATTACTTGTCAAATTACAATATCTCCACCAATAAATGCATAAAAAATTCATAGAGGTCTGCAATTTAAATAATGCAAGGACTAAATAAAAGTAGATTTTAGAACTAATTATAATAGTCCCAGTGACATATTCTCGTTTTTTCATAACCTAAAAACATACCAATTGTTTCGTCAATCATCATACCTGTTAAAGATGCGGAAAAATATTACTTAAGCTACATTTGTGCAGTTTGTCTGAAGAGTGAAAACTGAAGATTTGGTAGAAGGTCCATTGCTAGGCGATTAACTTTTAGGATTATATAACGTTATTTCATTTGGACTACTATACATAGTATTGCTTGAGTCATGAATTAAACGTATTATATCCTGAAGCCATGTTTAAATGTTTCTTCAAAAGAAAAACTTTAATTTGGCCACATCTTCGATATTATTGGAGATAATTTCGAAAATAAATTGGAAGGGACTATTCTAATTATTCCACGGCTTTTGCGCATCAATCACGATTTACAGAACAGTGTGAATTCTAACTTCTCGTATGTAATAGCAACGGTTGTAAGATTCAGAGATTGATCTGGTCACAGGTGTCATATTCAGCAAGGATTAATAAGGAATTTTGGTCACGATTCGCGCATTTCTAGCGTATGTAGTTCTCGAAAGACATTTATAAATCTAGTACAATTTCTTTTACGCTCACGGAATCACATATCTTTCTTGTCTAACTTTATTTTTGAAATTTCCTAAAACAAAAAAATATTCTTCTTAGGAAAAATTCTGACAGTGCCTTGCTATACAAAATTTATTTGAACGTGAGGTCAAAAAGTTGAAACTACATATGTTTCGGCGGGTATACGTGAAACAAAATGATAAAGTTCACTGCTAAAATATTTGAAGGCTCAAACTTAAGAAGCTTTATTACCCATTTGATACATATCAATAAAAAAGAAACATCTGGCGGTAGAGCGAATCGTGTCAAACCAAATAATGAAGCGCAAAGTGAAACAGCAAGGATGTCTCTTTATGCTTCGCAACACATTCATAAATAATCAAAAAGTACAGCCATTACGCTATTGCTGCGCACTAGTATACTAGCCTCTATAAAATAACGTTATATAGCTGCACTTAAAATTCTGCTCCAACACACTTAATCTCTCAACCTGCACCGTTTGTCCTAAGAGTAAAAGCTAAGCTATTCATGCATTATTTACTTTTAGTTTAGTTAATCAAGAGTTTAAATTAAAAGTATTGTGGGCAAACCAAATACGATTTGCAAAATTAGTCAGAAACACTTATAAATAGAAAAAAACTTGCATCACATGAAAAAAAGAGACTATAATCGAGTCAAAATTAGATTTAACGTTTGATTCGGCGGTTATTATAATCCTAATGGCACTATAATTATAATTATTGTAATAGAAGATTGCTAAATTTAGCGGATTATTTCAAAGTTGTTAATGTTTTGTATCTTACTCATAATGAATGATCAGTTGTAGAATATAAACCGTCTTTTAAGATTGGATGTATGGTTGGCTTAATTAAGAGGTAATCATTCTAAAAAAATATTTTTTGTCGACTAGTTCTTTGACAAATAACGTCATTTTATACAAATTCATCGAACGGAAGTACAATTTTATTTGTAGACGATTGAACGTAAAAGTATTTTGCCCACAAAGTGGGATTCTCAATTTAGCAGTTTTCCACTTAACTTTGAGTAAACTGATGTTTTTGTGAAAAATCGCAGTTCCAATATCAGTGAAATTGTATACGGGTTAGGGAAAAGTTTGATTTCTAATATGTCCAGCAGCGTTATCGTTATTGATCATCGAGATATTATCAAGATTATAGAGAATAAAATTCAATATCACATCAGACACAAAACATTTCTTTGGTTTTTTTTCTTCTAAAAAATTAATATAAGCTTTAAACATTTCAAAAATTTAATAATTTGCTGTATAAAATACATCAAGTAGAAGCAAGATTTTATTATTAGAGGCAAGTCAGGTCAGGTTAGGACAGGTCAGATCTCATCAGGATACGCAATATTCATAATCTCTAATCAGTCTTAATCTTCTAATAAAAATAAACTGAAATATTGATATTTTACTTTTTCTGGGAACTGCTCTGCCATATTGCTCTGCTGACAAAATTATAAGCAAACACCCGTTTGATAAAGTCTTGTATGTTTTTTGTCTCAATCTGTCATTTCAAAAGATCTAAAGTTCCGTCATTATTTAGCACTCTTTTTTGACAATCTTTTAGAAAATAAGAGCACTCTAGAACAATTATTGTCTCTTAGGTTTTGTCACGGTTTTATGTGTTTAATGTACCAACTTCTGCCGTAGAATCTTTTGCCAAAAATTTGATAAATTTAGCTAAAATCAAGTTTGGGTACAGAACCAGAAGATATTTTAAGGTTTTTGCTCAAAAATTTCGCATTCTGCAATTGTGTCATACTTTTAATCTGCTTATTAATCTCCAAGTGTATAAAATGTTTTGAAGATACAACTTGAGTCTGGAAATTTTGAAAAGATTTTTTTGTACCAGTTTGATTGTTTTAGTAGTTTAGAAGTATACTTACAAAATTTTTAGTGGAGTAGCTCAAGGATCAAATTCGGGTTAATATACTAATGACGCATTACAACTCTTGGTCTTTTTGTTTTTGAATCCCTAATGCTGTTAATATTGCAAATTGCAAATCTAACGGTATTAATTGTCAAATAATTATTACAAAATGGTAGAGTAGTAGCAAAAAATATTGATTATTGATTTGAATTCGACATTATCTGCTTAGATTCCTATTAAATTCCTTTAAGAAACACTAAAGGGTTAAAAATTGTAAAACTGTATTCTGCTTTTGTTAGGAATAAGCTCGAGTACGTGTTGTTTAGAGTCCTTACTATGCTGTCCATGTGGTCGGCATTGATCGAATTCAAAAGAAATTTCGCAAATATTTGGTTTTTGTTAAGAATGGACTATTCCTGGCTATTTCCATCCGAAGCTGTTAGTTGAATTAAAACTTTTCAGCTTTATGCAAATTAATTCATGGTTTCATTGACTGCAGCAACTTACTAGAACAAATTAGATTTCACGTTCCTAGAAGTAATTCCAGATCTTACGTTACATGTGCCACTCATTTGTCTAGGACTAATCCGCATCTTCACTGTCCGATTAACAATTTGTAATTTAATTACTTAACGTGTTGACGTTTTCTTTGTAACATTTAATCATTTTGTCTATATTTGGAGAGAATTAGTTAACGCTTTCTAAGGTTCTCCTTACAGTGTTTCTTCCACCCTTAAATATGGTTTTAAATTTATTACTTACATCTTTGTTTTTGTATTATGTCAATTTGATTGGTTCTTTCTGTCACACTGCTGAATTAATAAAATATTCACCATTTTCCTTTTATCTTAAATCGGTTGTTATTATTGTAAACTATTTTTCAAAAGATTTTTCACTCACGCTATTGCTAAAGGTCTTAATTTTTATTAGCGCGCGTGAGTTTTATAGATGACGTAGCATTATTTGCTAAAACGTCAGATCACATAAGAAGCATGTAAAGAGAAAATGTAGGATTAAAACTAATCTTCAACAAAATAAGAGTATTGAATGCGACCTACAAAATAATCTCCCTGTATTTGCCGTTATATATTGTTTTTTTTCTTTTGTTTTTGTAGGTTTCTCTTGTTATGTTTCTTCTGTTATTTCTTTGTCTTTCATTTTTTTCTTTTGAGTATCTGTACCTCTTGGGCTTAAAAGCTTAACTGAAATTTGTCTAAAAACAAATAAAGAAGAAAATCCATAATTTTTAAGAGCATCAGTTATAATGGCACAAAACGATTCAAGACGCAAATAAGTAAGAAAAAAAACAAGTAATTGAAAAAATACTGATTAAAAGAGCTTAATAACAAAGCTATAAAAGATGAAAAACTACACATAAAAATAAGAAGTAATTTATTTAGCATCTGCATGCTAACTATTCTCATGTATGTAACCAGTCAAGCCACGTTTCAACATGCCAGCACGCAATGGAAATAAGTGTGACAGATTAAAAAATTATGTCATCAAAAAAAAAGACAAACATTCTATGCAGAACATGCAGCAGAAAGCTTAAATTGAGACAAGCTAGGCACATAAAATAAAACCATGACACGATGGTACCTTAAAGAAAGAAATATATAGTAAAAAAACTAAACATAGAAATAGAGCTACATAACTCTACGTCTATGTTTAGCTTTTCTAGTAGTTGTCAAATAGATGTAAGTCGAATTTTCTAAATAATCGGAAGGGAGGATAACCTAATGCGACTAATAGTCTAAGGCCGAGAAGATTTCTTGGCTTAAAGGTACGACTGATCAAATAAGAGCTAACAGTGAACCAAACTGCACAATCAAGAAAAATGTGAGACGAGTAAATGCTTGGAAAAGTGGTTTCAACACCTCTAGCCAAGAAGAAGAAGAAGTTAATCTAAGCAAAGCTTTATGTTATTGTTATTTTTTTTCTGCCCAGAGGTTTCAATTGCTATAATTAAATTTAAAATTGAATCAAATTGGCGATATATACGTTAGTGAGTCTTTATAATATTAATTCCACATCAGTTTAAATATGTATTATGCCGATTGATGGTGAATAAAAGAACTAAAGTGGGTTTTTTATACTAAAAAAATTAGGTTGAACAAACAAACATCGAGTTTAAAAATGCTTATCTCGCGTCAGTATTATTTCGAAGTAACAACGAAACAAACAAGCTAATGTTGGAGTGTAACATGAAAATGTTGAAATGTGAATACATTTTAATAAACTTCGGGCATAAAAGAGCTGAAGTTTGTAGATTATGAAATTGGATAATAGAGAAGTGTCTAATTGTGTGAGATTATTGGAGTAAAATAGGAAAACTGGGTGTGTTAGATCAAAAAACATCGTGTAAACTGACAACAAAAAATTAACAAAAGGTAGGTTGATGAGAAAATCCACTGGTTCTTGGTTGGCAAAGTATCTTAGGAGAATGTGTCTTGGACCGTTACTTGAGCTTTAATACCGGGTCACCGTCTGTGAAAAATTACGCAGCCGTTTGCAACACAGAAGCTTGGGAATAAGACACTTGATATTAATTTCCCTAGCGTACAATACATTAGTTGTTTCTCTCTTCCGAGTAGCATATTCTTGCAACATGTAATGCAGTTAATTGTGAAACACATAAATATTTACCAACTAAAAATGAACAACGAACCGCACAAAATGCAGTTCTTTATTTAATGAGACCATTTGGGTTTCAAATAATTACAAAGACAAAACCACGCTTTTTTTTATAACACTATTCAACATCGACGTTTCAGAAGCTACTGAATGACTTTCTTACTGAAGAAGAGGATGGTAGAAAAAAAAAACGAGACACTAGTCTTGAACTTGTCGCAAGATGCGTTGTTGCGTTTGTTATTTTTCTATTTATTAATTTTTTTTTTCTATTATTTTTATCTACTCCGACTATCTTTTATTCTATTTTATGATTTGTGCTCTTTCTAGTTTGCTCTGTGTCTCTTTCACAAACCAACTCACCAAATAATATAAATGCACTATAACTAAGACAAACGCGCAATGAGACAAACTCACAAATAATAACAATGCACTATAATAACTAAGACAAACGCCCAATAAGACAAACTCATCAATAATAACAATGCACTATAACAGCTAAAGCAAAGGCTCAATGAGACAAACTCACAAAAAATAACCAACATCCACTATAACTAAAGCAGACGCCGAATTCATAGACTCAAAGATGTTTTGTTCTTATTCGAACTCTTCAGTAAGTTACAACAGATTTTCATTGGAAAAAAATTGCAATTGAGCTTTAAATTACTTTTATTTGTTATGCATTTTCTAGATTTTATACTTATGATAGATACATTCCTGTGCTTCTTTCACATTATCTTGTAATTGAGTAATTTTTTTTGTTATTATTATTTTTTTGATGTTGGACATACTGCAAAGCTTGTGAATTGTTACGATTGACATGTTTATACTGAAGCATCTGCTGAAGTTTTGAGGAATTGTATAACTGTGGATAAAAGCCAAAAAACAGCTTTTTGGATATTTCTTTTAAAAGAAAAATATTTTTTACTTTTAATTGTGTTTGTTTATATTGAGTGTTTAAATAATAAACATAAATAACAGCAGCCGTCGTTTGCTAAGAGCTCAAAGCAGGAATGAAAAATACATGCTAATTTTAGCAATCATTTTTGGCTCAGGTGTTTTGGAAGGATATTTGGTTGACGTAAAATAAAATGAGATACATATATCATTCAGACATTTACAACCTAACGTCCAATAATATAAAACACACTTCCTCAGCTTATACAGGCATTGAGTTTAAAGATCATCTCAAACTCCTCGAAATAAAGATAATTTTTTGAGTTCATTGTAACAAAAGCGTTACATAAGCTATATACAGTTATCAGTGTGAAATTAGTCTCAGCAATTTATTGTGAACTCTGTCAAAGGAATACATGTACACTGCAAGCTCTATTTTCAAAATAAGACACTACTTTTTTTTCTACTTAGAAAATGTCAACAATTATGATTTCACAGTACCACGGTTAAATAATTATATATTTATATCATTATTTGTATTATTATTATATAATCAATTTTGAAAATAAATATAATATTTAAACTATAGTTCTTAAATTAGAACTTAAATGCTTTTTAATAAGTGAATTAAAATTAACATATCCTATTTAAAGTCTATTTTGAAGAATTAAAGAGTTATAGCACTTTAAAAACTGAAAAAATTATATAATTTTATTAAAAACTACAACATAATAGCCCATTTAGATCAAAATTAAAGAAAATTGTTGTTTTTGTGTTATATCTTCTTAATTTTAAAGATTAAGAATAGTAGCGACTGTCATAGAACCATTTAATAAAAATTTTGTATTAGCGCATCCACCATTTTTCAACTATTTTATCAAAATTTATAAAATATTACAAAATAATGACTCATTTGAACCAAAATTTAGAAAAAAACGTTTTTTATAGTAGAATTAGAAATTTCTCAAAAACGGCTTAGAAAATTGGAATAAAACTCTCTTTTTTTGTTTTCTATCAGTTTTTCAGTAATTTTTTTTCTATAAAACACCAATTGGTCTCAAAATAAAGATTTTGAATTAATTTTCCAAATTTTTTTATCAGTTTTTTTAATTTTTTGCAATCGTTTCTAGAATGTTCCGTTCTCTTCAGCAAGTTACGATGAATAATCGTTGAATAATTACTATATTACAATTTTTTAAAGTTTACTCTTTGCAAGAAATCCTTCTCTTACTTATAGAGACGAAACAACAGAAGAAAAAAATAAAATTTATGCAAAAAGTAAAAAAATAGTGACAGAATTTAAGACTTAATTTAACACACACGTAGTGATTAAAATAAGAGAACACAATGATAAATGTGATAAAATATTAAAAAAATTTAGCAGTAATCACTGAAAGTGATAGTAACAACATAAAAAAAATAAAAAAGGTAGAGTATCAGTAAAAAAATCAGATGAAATGTAACAAAAAAAAAAAACATTAAGAATTTGCTGAAGAGGCGTAAGATTGAAATAAAAGGCATTAGAATAAGTAAAGAAATAAATTAGGAAGAAAAAAAATGTAAAAAGCGGTTTAGAGAGAGACGAATGACAACAAGTAGAGCTAACTGTATGTATTTTAAGTATCAAAAGATCAAACGTCAGCAGTTGAATAGGTAAAGGAAAAGAAATCTTAATTTGATGTTTTATATTTTAACAGTGCCGGAAATTAAATACCGCTGGCTGATTTATATTAATATCACAAAAAGCCATTGAAGATGTTGAACAAGTAATTGGATAAATATAATTTATATTGAAACGATCAGTTACGAGCAGACAAGTACGATTTTTTAAAGTAGAACCTACAGCTGTTGCAAATGCCTTTGCTTTCCTCTCGAATATTGTAAAGCTGTAAAGGCAACTGCCATTTCTATGCTATTGATCGGATGCATTTTGCTCGAAAGATAAAGTGGTGTAGAAATTTATTGAGTTTGATACTCAATACGGAACATCGAAAAAGTATATAACAACTCCAGGTAAGGAATAAATCTAGGTATTATAAAAAGACCAAATTGTTCTTTTTTTTAGATAAAAATTTTAAATGTGATAAGAGGTTTTTTTGAGATGAGGTTATTAGGGATATTGACCATTACTCTTGTTGTCGTTACGCTTTATCATCCCTATCATCTATCTGAAGAAATTGAGATAGTTATTTCAATATAGCGTACAAGTTCTATCTATCTAGGAGAAAAGCTTTTGAAAAAGGACTTTTATATATCGTATGTTTTGTGTAGGGACTCACATTTACGTAACAAATAAACTTTAAGCAATTTTATTTTTAAAACTGTTTTGTTCGAAATAAGTTGATATTCTTTCCTTTTTTCTCATCTTAAGAATGGCATTAATTGTTATCAAAGCAAGCTTTATATAATTAAAAAGACCAACAGGCTGACCATCTAAAAACTAGACGGTAATAAAACTAGAATTGACAGTTGACAGAATAAAACTTTACTATGCTACTAATTCTACTAAAGGCTAGCAAAATACTAGCAGAATAGCTCCATTGCTAAAATAGTTTCCAAAAGGGTTTACATCTGTAACCATTGGATGGTCTTAGAAGTTAACCGACTTCAAAAAAGAAGGAGATTTCCCAGATTAAATTTACAAAAAAAAACCTTTATTTTCAATTTTACAAAAAGATTACAATTTTTTTTGCATCCACAAACAAAAATAAAGCCGTTTTCTTCATCTTCTGGCTTTAAGGCATGATTAAACAGATTGTTTTTTTTTAACATAAAAAAAGTAATTTTTTTGTATAACTTTTTTATTTACATTAGTTCAATTGCAAGGCATAAGAGACCATTCTCACACAAATGACTCGCTCTGTATATACATTTTGTAACAATAATTTTTAAAATTGGTTTTTGTTATGTATATTTATAATTTTTTTTCTTCTGCAGTGACATGTTCATCATAAATTTGTCAAAGGAAAAATATAAAAGCTTGTAATGTTTTTGTTTTCAGTTTCAGAGGTTTGAAATTTATGTGTTAACAAATATGTTCCCTATCTAGACATTTATTCTCCTCCCTCTCCCCTCATCATTTAATTAAGTGTTCTTATGAGCACCAGACCTCACAATTACGTTCACCCTGGAGCACAAGACAAACATAGTGTGTTTACAACGTTTTCTTAAAAAAAACATTTTTTGCTGTTGTTACATAAAAGGAAAATTACGCCCTTATTTGACAATTTTGGAAGAATTTCACAAAAGCTGCTTTTTGTGAAATAAGTTACCAAAAGTGCTTATTTTCGTTTTAAAGTTAAATCATGTAAAAGAACAAAAGAAATATTTTTTGATGTTAATTTAATCGAAGTGTGTCAAGCATTTTTCATTATAATTAAACGACAAACATTTTTCTGTAAGATCAATTGAACTGTATCAATTCATAAAGCCTCTTTCTCAAATTAAGTTTGTTAAGTCTCAAACAACACAATCTTAGCAGTTTCCGCCTCTAATGAACGCAAGGATTTACAGCTTAATTAACGCCAGTTAAAACAATGATCTGAGTTAATTATCTCAGTTACCAATCGCTGTTTTGATAGCACAACCAAAGAACGCCCAATTTTATTCAAACAATTCATAAAAGCAGAAGGTAAAATATGACAATTATTATTTATTTTTTGAATTGTTAGGAGAATAAGCGAATTTATTTATGCGAGGCTTTCAGCAATTAACGCAGTCGAGTGAACCGTAACAAAACTTTTGTTTTAACAAATAATGGCGCGAGATTTTTATTGTTTTTAGCTGTATTATTTATTTAATTTGCCATGCAGACTTTATTTTTGTTTAATCATTTATTGAGATTGTTCGTCTGGCAAATCTACTTTGACCAATTTAAGTTGCCTACGTGTTACAATAATTTTAAGCTGCCATCAGACGTAAAGCGTAGCCAAAAGCCCCAGGAAAATTTTACAAAAATGAATTAAAACATTTTTGAAGCAATATTAAAAACGTAAGCAATTCATTGTATTTTTTACAGCGACAAATTAATAGTTCATAGCCCAATTATTATTACTTTTCAAAATAGCGGCATTTATTAGAAGCTAACCTTACATCAAAACCAGGTTTCTACTTATTAATGCATTATAGATCATTATAGAACATTCTGCCATCCAATAGGTGTACAACTACGTTATCACGTTAGCTCCTTTTGTTTTCAACGCAGTCGTATGATATCCAATGTTATCTACTTCTTTAATTTCTTCCAACAAAAAAAAAAAAAAATAAGTTTATTTAAGCTAGACTCGTAGACTTATATTTGGCACTTGAGTAAATATAAGCGCAAATTCACTACAAGCTTATTCAAATAAGAATCCGTTGCTAAAAAGTTCTAATAATAACAAAACATATTCAAATCTACGGTTCTAGTTTAAATTAATCAATTAATAATAAATAATTTATAAAATATAAAATTACTAATTTTTGACTTGTTGTGCTTTTATACTAAAACAGCTTATAAAACAATATTTAGGTGTTGACGAATACATCTATAGAGATCAAGTCCTATAGAAACCTTGTTGCTTTTAATTAAACCAAAAAAACTTTTTGTAAATTTTATTACAATCAATGTGTATTATTTATTATAAAGTGATGCTTGTTAATAAAGATGGTTTACGATGCTCTGTTGTTCTTTCTATATTGTATCGCCAACTTAAAAGTTTTTTTTTATATTGTTTTATTACCTAAATTAAAGTTAATAGCTGTCGATCTTTAACATCGATTAAAGGTGGTATAGGATGTATATTGATAAATTTAATTGACAGAGCTTGCGTGGCTTAAATTACTTGATGATTGCGTAAGCATATATAAAATAGTTTAAAGATTGCCTCATTGACATTATTTCAATCAATATTGATAATTTTTTAAGCTATTTCTTTCCAAAAATATATATTTCATAGTTTTGCATTATTTTTTTAATTTTTGGAGGATTGTAATGCAATGTTTTGTTTCAAAATTGTGCAATGTATGAGAATAGGGGTTACGGAGCGTAGGTATATTATTAGCAGAAATACTGGGTAAGATCTAATTTTCTCCGAGACACTTTGCTCCTCGGAGAATAGCAACCGCAACACGTAGCAGTTTACAAACGGAAAATACAATATTCCTTTCCAAACATAATAGAAGCAATTGTTAATGTAACTTGTTGTAGAGTGGATGTTTTTTCCAAAGTATGGTAATAATAAAAATTAAAAAATTTATGTGTATTTTAAAGCTAATTGTTATAGATGACGTGGAGAAAATTTTAAAAAATGCTTGAGAATGTTAAGATTGAAAATAGTATTTCTCACAAAAGAAGAAAAAAAAAGTAGAATGTAAGAGAAAATGAATATATGCGCATATTTCAAATAATTTTACTGCATGAAAATCTTTAAACTGATTAAGTTGTGATAATATATAAAAAAAAAGACTAAACAAAAAAAAGAATTAGAAATAGTAAAAGCAAAGCAACAAAATGAGTAAAGAAAAAAAAGCAAAAAGTAGAAAACTTTACTTCTATCAATACAATACCGTATAGTGAGAAAATAGACATTATTTAGTATTTCAAAGCAATTTTGTATACATTTTTAAAATGTTGTTCTTTTGTGTTTTTTTCCCGTTAATTTTTAATTTATACTTCTTTTGACAAGTTGGATTAAAAAATTATATTGTAATGTTGGTAAACAAAAATATTTGGATGTTTATGGTTGATCACTTTTTTGACAAATTGCGGACTACTAAATAAGCAAGTTGCTGTTCTATGGATTGAAAGTATGTTTAGAACGCTGCTCAATAAAAGATTAAAGTATGTAGGTAAACAACAAACAAACTGTTTCCCAGAACAGGTAAACACCTGTTTTGTTTCAAATATTCTAAAAATTTAAGTGTTGTCTTTCATTTGCTCTACACAAAATCGATTCTGAATTTCATATTATAGAGAGCAGACGGGAAAAAAAGTTGTAAAAATTTAAGTTTATTTGGCAGTGCCTTAACGCTATTTTGGTTCATTTTTTGAAACCGATCAAAAAAAGCTACTTACACAGATTGAAAAATTGCGTTACAATCGTTATTAGTCTTTTAACTGAAGATTTATAAAAATACAAATAAAAATTCTGACTATTACCACATATACAGTATGCCACCGGACTTAATCCGGGGACATAATCCGTGAACATACTGTAGATGAACGCGTAAATAATGATTGTATTTGTTGTTGGCTACTACTATAAAATGCAAATTACTCAAATAATGAACAGTTCTTTATCTAATAAATAATTATTGTTGCAATTTATATAATTTATTTCAGCAAATAGGAATTTGGTTTGGCAATCAATTCATCTCTTTTGTTGTTTCTCTGGAAGTATTCAAACCAGCGCATCGAAATTATTATAAATATGTTACAGTAAATACCAAAATGCATTTAATTATTCTGGTTTAAATTAAATCGTTGTCCGTATCTAATTCCCTTTCAACATAACCAACATTTTTATGAAAGCTATCACAAACAATAAACTAAAATGGCTTGCTATTTTACAGAACACGTCTTGAGCTAGAGCAAGAATAATAATAATAATAATACAGCATATTGCTTCACTGTTTTTAAATGATCAATCCCACAATTTAAATAATATGATTGCAGATGCGTAGGGAGATAGTAATTTAGCTTGATTCTTTAAACACAAAATTATATAGTTTAATTAGTTTAGAATCTAATTTGTGGTTTTTGCTTTATAAAATAAGAGTTGAGCATAATAATAAAATTAATAATAAAAGTAAAATTACAATTGACGAACTTTTGTTTTATCTAAATCTAGAAATATAAATTTATAAGCGCTTAGATAACTTTTAAATTAGTCAGATTTAATTCTAGGCTATATATAACAAAAATATTTTGTAAAATTTTATGTAACATTATTCTAAATAATTAAACTCAAATTTTTCTATTAACGAATTACCATTGGTTTTAAAGGATTTTGTTTTAAATCTGTATCTGGTAAAGCAAATCCACGTTAGGAAATTAGGTTAAATAGGAAAATTAATTGAATTAGAAGACATTTAGGTCAAAGTTTTTAATATTTAAGAGAAACACGTTTCACTTTAAATGCATTGATTATATTTCAAATAAATATTTTATTCATTAATGTACAGATCAGGTATGCAACTTTTTGCTTGAGGCAGTAAAAGATACGTTTACAAAAATAATCACAAAATTTAATCACAATGAAAATGAAAATAATCATGGTCAAGTTATAGTTCAATAATTTTAAAATATTGAATATGGTTTCAGTTAATATTAAAATTTCTTAACAAAAACGTGTCATACGTGGTTTTTTTGGATGAGAAAAACAACTGCTACTGCTGCTTTTATCAATTATAGAAAAGCTTTTGATTCTGTTCCTTAAAATCACTTTGTGATTGTATTGTACCAATATTTCAATTCAATTGTTTTTATTTCCTTCTGTAGAAGTGTCTCTAAGTCTCTAGTTTTTTTTTGTATTTATTACAGTTTGATGAATTATCGTACTTAAAACAAAGTTTAAGGCTTGATACAATTAATATAATGCTGCTTATTTAATCAATTTTTGTGTAATTTGTCTAAATAAAGCCGAGCTTTAACCTGGATTGAATTTAATGATAAATGGTAGAAATTTACACAATTTAAGTAATTGAAATTTGATCTCCGCTAAAATATATGGTTTATGGGAAAAGTGAGAAAAAGTTTTTGCTCTCTATTTGCAGACCGACCCTTCTGCCTCTGTCTTTAACATCTTTGCCACGAACAGCCTGTCATAATAACTTTACACTTACTGCGCTACTTTTAACATTATTTATCTGAAACGTTCATGTTAAGGAATTAGGGTGGTATTAAAAGCACTGTAATACGTCTTTCTTTTCTGAGTGCGCTTCAGCTTTAATTACTTCTATATCGCTAATATAGCTTTACAAAACAAAACTTTTAACTCTATATTTATTAGAGGCTGCACGAATCTCCTGCAAATTTTTATTTGATATATTAGACTTCTCTGCAAGGATCTATATTTAGTTTTTAAATTTTTGAAATTAGACTGTTGTATGAGACAAAAAACTTGTTGCTTAAATGAGTAATTTGGGCCATTTACAAAATAGAAATTTTTTAATGAAAATACAGTGTTATTACGTAATCTGGGAAAAGAAACCATTAGAAATTTGTCAAAGGGCTTTTTCCTACAGTCAGCTAATTGCTGGCGTTAGAGAATTTCCATTACCAATTTTTAACAACTTTAATGTCATCATTTTGTGATAAAACAGGGAGAATTTTCAGCTCAATGTGGTCTTGGTTGCATTAATTTTTATTGGTTGCGGTATAATGAAAGTTATCTTATCAATAGTAGGCCTAGGAGAATTTAGTGCAAAGAGCCCGGAGGGTTGGAAAATTTAGAAGACTACTGTGTACATCGATTCCCGGGTGATCGAGGGTTGTGATGTTAGCGGTCTCCGTTATTCATCGTGTTCCTCATGAGTGCACATCCCTGTACCGGTCTGTAAACTTTGCATGAAACCTCTTGCAGAGTAAAGATCTATTCTACTGGAATAAATAGGTAGATCCTCATTTTTATTTAAATTTTGAGAAAAATTGGAGATTCTGATAAAATTCGCAGTCTATTTACATACTTATGCTAATATTATAGAAAGTATTATCACTGTTTTGCATTTTTATTAAACTTCTAATATTGGTTTTAGATTAATAAAGCATTAAAAGAAGTTAGAAGATTAAAAGTATTTGCTAAGCTCGTTTTATTAGGACGTTAGTGCACAGAGTCAACAGCTTCCTCAATTTCAAAATTTTTTTAATAACAAAAAGAGCAAAAATGTATAGGTATGTGAGCAATAATGAAAAAATACTCACCCACATTTTAGTACAAAGCTTTGTTGTTGGCTAAAACTCAGTAATTGCTATACATTATCAGTAACTTGAGCAAGCAGATCAATAAAATCAAGAAAAAGACAACTTGTGGAAAAAGCTTCAGGCTCGATAATGCGATTACGGCATACTCCTGCCTAAACGTTTAACTTTTTGAGGTGTTAAGGATGTACTTTAGGAAATAAATGCCGATTGGTGTTATTCCAGTAAATATAATTGTATCTGTTTACTTTTTATGAGAAAAAGAAACAGATTGTCTGAGAGATAGTTGTTAAATAAAAAGTCAATATGTCTTGTTTTCACCTAATTAGAGTTGATTATAGTCATCTTCATTAAGTTTGATCTGCAGCAATGAGACTTGTGCTCTTTTAAAACTTTCTCTACCGTTGATTAGGACATCCCTGAGACAATAGTTAACTCCCGGGTGCTTTTCATAGATTCTAATGCGACATGTCAGCAACTTCTACATACAGTTTCAGTTTGCATTAAGCATTGTAGATGATGAGCTATATTACACGCAGAAGCTTTGTTTAAAGTTTTATTAGTGTTAAAAGTTTCGATCATTATGAAATCATCTTTGAAAATAAGAGACTTTTTTAGATAATTGTCAAAGAAGACGCTTTAAAATTTAAAAATTTTTTGCTAAAAACCATCAGCTACGGAAAGCTTTATCAGATTGATTGGACTGTTCTGATTACTCCATGAGTCTTACTCATCACAACTTAGCATAAGCCTCGCTTTTTGCGTTTTTAATGATGTCTTTATTGTAGTATCAACTTCAGCGGTGCTGCTAAGCTTTATCCTAATTGGTTAAAAATAGGATGGTTAAGAACATTATATAAAATAACTTTTTCAATGCACTGACAAAGAACATAATTGAATAATTCACGCTTTTTTATCGTTGTTTTACAGAAATTATAGCCAGAATAGAATCAGTGTTATTATAAAATTGCCTGTTTAATCTAAAATCTGTCTCTTATAGACCATATAGCTCAGACATGAACTATAGTTTCTGCAGTAGTAGATTGACGTATTTATACTAACATAATTTTTATTATAAAGTGTAAGTAATTTTTTTTTGGGGTGTTTAAACAATTAGAACCGTGGCATATGTAACATTACATTGGCTAAAAAAAGTTCAATACTTTGAAAATGTTTGCATTTTTATGAGTGTAAACGTCTGAAACATTTTTCCGAAAACCGCATAAATAAATTGATATATTCTGCAACTTGAATATTCTCTCTATCTCTAACTTTGCCGGACATCATCCAAGCTTTTAACAACACCACACTTTCGGCTCGATAATTCACCCGTCAGAAACCCTCTTTGAATCGCACTTTTCTGAAGTTTAAACGAATATTTAATATTATACCTAAAAAAGAAAATCAAAATTGACAAATGATCTTGATAGAAAGTTGTAAAAACGTTCCGTCAGTTCCATTGAGAACGCTTGACTGGCAGAGAGGGTTCTATCACAACCAAAATGCATCAAAATGTTTATAAAGTTACAAGTTAAGTCATTGTAAAGGTCTAGAATATAAATTTAGTGAGTCGTTGTACAATCAACCTAAAAAAATTATTATAAGATTAGTGCTACAGAACCATTTTAGCTTAGTGTACATCCAATAAACAGTTATCTTTTAACTTTATAATTTGTTATTTAATTGTTTTTCATTATTAACCATTTAATCAAATTGCATGTTATCACATAGCTTAGTAGGTTTAGGCATCTCTGATGTATGCAAAACCAGCTTAACTCAATTTACATATTTTGTAAGACAACAACGCAGTATTCCAACACAATGTGCAGAAAATACACGCCATGTCTAGGGCACTAAACAGTGCGGTAGGTCCCTTGAGTGTGACCTAACGATGTTTTAAGGTTATTAAGTTTTGTCCAGTAATTTGCAAGTGCACAAGTTAAATTAACAAGTGCTAATTTTATTAATTATAATAACCTAAAATGGAAAATTTTATAGTTTAACGCACTTTCCATATATGCAAATAGATTATTAATACGCGTACAAATATCTTAGAAATGTTTATAATATGTCTAATGGTGATCTATGTATTTACCAGAATAATTAAGATAAAGGAAGGCTGCGGAAACCAAAATCAGATTCAGCGCTGTTAGTTTGACTTTGAACCGTTTTGAAACATTGATACGAGTGGAATGGACAGTTAGCTACAATTTATGAAAAGCCAGCAATTTATATGAGAAAAGTTGAATATTTTTCTGACAGGCAAGCTATGACAAAAGATTTTGTGGGTGCATCATGCACCCGCTGCTCAACATTTGCTATCACCTCTTCATGCGTTGCTTTATTAGAAATAAAACATTTAGCACAATCCACTTTTTTCAAATTAAACTAGGAGAATTTAGGAATTGTATTTATTTATAGACAGCCGCTTTGAACATTTGAAAGATAAAAGGAAGCGTGCAGCGAAAAACTTATATTATTTTTTATGAATCTATTGATCACACAAGTATCGATTGGGGCTAAACTATCAAAAGCTAAAGCGGATTTTGTAAAATAGCTTTTTATGCGTTCGAGGAAAAAGCAAACTTGGGAAAAACATTAAAATAATTTTTTCTCAAAAAAAGCTCCGACAATTATTATGTCGTAACTTTTATAGATAAAAGATATTTGTGATAATAACTACAAACATAAATAGATGCAGCAAAATAATCGATAATAACCAAAACAAATCTTGTTTTATATTTAATAAATATTAAGTTTTATGGATGAAACTAATTTTGGAATGACACGAGACCATAAATTATTAAATGCAGGTCGATTGGAACAGCAGTTTTGCTAATATAATTCAAGTTCTGACAAATTGGGTTGTAAAAATTCTAGTTCCAATAATTGTTATCATCCCTAAATTTATAATGCACAAAACATTATTTCCATTTACATTTATTCATTCTATAATGGATAAACATAAGCTGAAAAAAAAACTGATGCTGCTTCTTAAGAATTAGAATGTTTAAGTCTACACATGACTTTTAAGAAACAAAAATTAAATTTATTAAGTACTGTTGACGCAAGGAATTCATGGCTTGTGTATACAATTTGTTGACTGCCTAACTCGCGTAATTAGTGTGATACACAGAGTTGGATTCAAAATTTTACATTTTATCGGTTTTTCTTAAAATTAACAAAAATGTTTATTTTGAGTTGTTTACTAGTTATGTTCTAAATATTGAATACTTTTTCGCATTTTTTATGTTTTTTGTTTTGTTTTGTTTTAGCTATGACTGACGATCCCAGATTTGCAGAACCAATTCCAAATGTTACGGTGGCCTTAGGAAGAGATGCTAGTTTGCCATGTGTGGTGGAAAATCTCGGAACTTACAAGGTAGGATTAAATATTTTTATGGGATCAGTATCGAGACACTGTCTATAACACCAATTCCGTTTTATTGTTCAAAACACAATTTCCTCAAATATTATATTTGAAGGTGTATGACATTTTTCCAATTCGTTTCTAAATAATGTTTTCGTTAGTTTTTATGATAAGTAAAGCCAAACTTTATACTTCTAGAGTTTGGGTATTGAGCACTTTTATCCGCTTTTATTTCATTCGATTATAGCACGAGTTCATTCACAGAAATAGAACAATAAAAAATTTTAGTACAAATATCAATTATCATTCTAAATAACTATTTTTATTATACATTATACTTAGCTACCTAGTTGGTTCTATTTATAAATTCAACGCATCCGACGCTTTGAATTGTAAATGTTTTTTTACTATTGTTGCCTTGTCAATCAATAGTAGGATTACGCAACAACAAATGATTGACTAAGAATAGAGTTTTCTTGAATAATTACATTAAAGTTGGTTTTATAGATATCTCAAAACGAGATGTATATCAGATTGGCCAAAAGTAAAAATTTTATTTCAATTAAATTACAATGTGAGTGACTTTTAGAAAAGTTTTAATAAAATAATTTGTAAATTTTTAGATTATATTATACTATAGAATAGCTGAAGAGAGTTCTTTGTCCTTGATTACAATAATAGTGTTATTTTTGTTGTTTTTTATATGATTTAGGAAAACAGTAAGTCTTTAGCTCACTTTACCTAATTAATAGAATGAGACTTGGGTTTGACGGTGCGGTTACGTAATTACATTTAAAATACATATTCTTGTGTTTAGCGAAATGCATTGTCAGCACTTTAGAGAAGCTGCAGTGGTAATGATGTAGTATGCGGTCGGGGCCGAAATGATGGCAGGCAGGAACTGTGATATTCAGCAACCGGGAGTTCTCACAATGTGGTTAAATTATGTAAATTCGGAAGTTGTGTGTTACGAAAATTCTTCAAAGTTGAGACTGTTTTCTTTATTTGCAAAACATGTTTATAAATTTTTTAGTTTTCTAATAATGCATTGTACCCACCCTACTGTAGTAGGTTGCCTGAAATTTTATATATGCTAAAACCAGCATTTGTTTCTGAATAAGTCATATATTCCCTCTTTATAGTGATACCACTTGCGCCTTTTTGCAAAAATATTTCAACACCATCGGTTCGACATCAAGAAAAACCGCATCCTATTTTGATAATCTTATAAATATTTCAACATTGTTTCAAAAAAAAGCCTGTTTGCACGCATGATAGAAGTAATGTATTGAAAACTAAAATGATTAAAACGCTTTTTGATAAGTGAATCAAAATTAGATCTTTACTTTATATGGTATATCTAAAAGAATTAAAGAGCCACAGCACTCTAAAACCTAACAAAATAGCAAAAAATAGAAATAATTTCGACAAAAAGCACGTTATTTAACAAAATAATAACTCATTTGAAACAAAATTAAAAAGAAACGGTTTTTTTGCTATTTTTTCTCACTGTTAAAGATTAAAAATGGGAGCTACTGCCATAGAACAATTTACTAGCAACTTTGTATTTGGCGCATTCACCATTTTTTAACTATTTTATCAAAATCTATGAAATATTACAAAATAATGACGAATTGAACGAAAACTAAAGCAAATTGTCGGCTTTTTGTTATGTTTTCTTAATTTTTAAGATTAATAAAGTAGCAACTGTTATAGAACAAGTTACATAACATCTTGTGTTTGGCGCCTTCACCATTTGTCAACTTTGTTTTGGCGCATCTACCATTTTTCAACTATTTTATCAAAATCCATAAAATATTACAAAATAATAACTGAATTGAACAAAAATTGTCGGTTTTGTGTAATTTCTTCTTAATTTTTAAGATTAAAAATAGTAACAACTGTCATAAAACAAGTTACATAAAATTTTGTATTTGGCGCATCCACCATTTGTCAACTTTGTATGAAAATTTATAAAAATTAAAGAGTTATCGCAGGAGAGCTTTAAGAAGATTAATACAAAAACTATTTCTGTATTAATCTTCTACTATAATAGTTTCTTATAGTAGTATTAGTCCTTTCTCAAAAACTTTAAGGCACTATTTCTATTAGTTTTTCAGTAATTTTTCTCAATTAAGCACAACAATCAGAATCAAGATAAAGATTTTGAAAAAACTAAGAAAGTTAAAAAGTTGGTTAACAAAATCGAAAATTGTCAAAAATTAAAATAGCTTAAATGATAAAAATTAAATGCTTTTTGATAAAGGAACAAAGATTATCTATAATATAGTCTATCTGAAAAATATCTTTATATAGTCTATCTGAAAGAATTAAAGAACTACAGCACTCTAAAACCTAACAAAATAGCAAAAAATAGAGATAATTTTGACAAAAAGCACGTTATGTAACAAAATAATGACTCATTTGAAACAAAATTAAAAAGAAACGTTTTTTTGCTATTTTTTCTCACTGTTAAAGATTAAGAATGGGAGCTACTGCCATAGAACAATTTACTAGCAACTTTGTATTTGGCGCATCCACCATTTTTCAACTATTTGGTCAAATCAATTGAACTAAAATCAAAGAAAAACGTTGCTTTTTTGTTAATTTTTTTCTTGCTTTTTTAGCTTAAGAATGATAGAGCAATTGATACAGAAACGATAGAGAGCCTAAACAAGGTAAAACAATTTTTGTTGGTAAGACCTTATTACATCATTGACCAATGTTTTAATGAAACGTTTTAAATCTATTATTTATTGCAAATATGAATATATATATTTAGCCCTCTGGACTTGGTACACTTTTAATCTACTTTTTTACTTTTTTATTTACTTTTTTAGTCTTATATATGTTTTACTTATCCTTGTTGACTCCTAATAATAAGCATTACTGTTGTTGGTTCAGTTTGTTGTGATTTTATTTATTATATACTAGCTGGCCCGGCGAACTTTGTTCCGCCTTAGTTTTGTTATTTTATTTTTTATTTTTTTTGTCATTTGTTTTGTTATTATATGTCAGATGCGTTTACGTTTTATATTTCACGTCACACGGAATGGGATAAAAAATATTCTTTGTTAGGCTACTGGTTCTAAACAACCACTCCACCAATTTTCAGCCAAATCGGTCATAAATAGATATAGATTTTTAAAATAAACGACTCCAAAAACTATAAAAATGATACCCAAATTAATTATTCACATTTATTACCTTTATCACATTCATTTTACAATTCTCTTTAACTTAAATATCATTTTCAAAATCAACGACCTGAAATTCTTCGAAAATACCCATATCGTTTTTTTACATTTTTATCCCTAGAACACTCTCTTTTCATCCTCCTAAGAGTAATTTTTTAGAAAGCAGGAAACATACCTATTTATTTTTTTTTGAGAACTTAGGCAATTTATGGGAAAAATTATGAAAACGACATCAATCTTTAGATATTTTGCCCTCTTTCCGCCCTATCAAAGAATGATAATATTTTACTTCTAAAATTTCGGATTTAAACATAGATATTATTTTTAAAATAAACAATCCAAAATTTTTGAAAATCATACTAATATTGGTACTTGTCATTTTTTGTTCCTATCCCACCTCTTTTTATCTCTTTGTTAATAAAAAGTATTCTATTCTTTTCATTCAAATCCAGTCATTATAATTTTCCATACAAACTTTCACCCAAAGTTGTTATATGGGAAGTTGTCTCATGGAAGACGATTAAAGACGGCCACTGACGATCCAAGATTCAACGCCTCAGTACGACTGCGGTCAGTGACCGGCTTTACATGTAAACGCACGGTCCAACTTTGGTTGGTGGTGGGAGAGTGGATCGATTTATTTGGAACGGTAATTTGCCGAGCCTCACCGAACGTTTTCGACATCGCAATTCTAATTTTGATTTAACCCTTCTTTTAGAGGGTAGTTTCTGGAATAAAAAGTATCCTATAGCATTCTCCTTGCTCTAAACTACCACCTCACCAATTTTCAACCATATCGGTAAAGCCGTTCTTGAGTTATAAGTGGAGTAACTAACAGACTTTCTTTTATATATATAGATATATATTTCAAATTATTTAATTATAATGAAATTTTTTATTTTTTATTTCAAAGCATTGCTCATAAAATTTGTAATTTTCAGTGACAATACAGCATCTAGTAAAGATCAATATATAAACTACCGTTTTGTATAATAAAATCAATCATATTTTAAAAACTATAAAGATATTATTTTTTTATATCCAGTGCGCGTCAAAAGTATATAATACAAATTAAGCAAACTTTTTTTCAAAAAAAACTTTAGACACGTTAAATCTTATTTAAAAAAACAATTATTTTTATGCCAAATAAAATTCACAGCCGACTTTTGATTTAGAGTTATAACGTCATCAATAATTTGTTTTAGTCAAAAGTCTCAAATTTTTTATTTAATTCTAAAAATTATTTTAATTGTCTAAACGACATAGAGTATAAACATTTTGTTATTTTTCATAAAGAAAGTTTTAATAGTTAAATTTTATAACAAACGAAATTAATTTAAATAATCAAGAATGTGAAACAAATGACTGTGGTTGGACTTTTATTTGTCATAAAAAGTTTTTTTTTATTGGTTTCATTTTTAATGAAATTAATGATGTTGTTCGTTATAAAATAGCTGTAGATATTATCTTCAAGCAATAATGCTTACTTTTATATTTAAGATCCACTACTCATTCACTACAGCTTCAACAAAGTTTCTACACAAAGCTCACGTGAAATGTCAGTTGATAAAGGGAGTGAATCTATTATTCAGAATACAATCATCCTACCCTGTCGCGTACGCATTTTTGATCAAAAATATCTTGAAAACATCTTTTTTATATTTACAGAATGATTCTACACACGCCCTTTGATCGAAATCACTAAAATTCTTATGTTTTGTTTTGTCTTTTTGTCAAAATGCCGTCGATACATATTTTCTGGGCCATTAAAAAGTCCACTGGCTTCCAACGCAAAACTCTTATAAAGGTTATCTTTTGGTAATTATATATTTGCCGAGCTATTTTGGGAACACGCTGTATTATTGAGTTTATAAAATATTTGCTGGAAAAATTAAAAGAGTAATTTGTAACATCTGTGAATAAATAATTGAACAATCATTTATTTATTTTTTAATTCATCATCAATAATTCATTGCTTCAAATATAATTTAATTTACTCATTTATCGCGACAGATTTTGACATCTTTATTTGTAATTGTATAGATGATCGCTGAATATAAAGGCAAATTCAGCGTTACAATGCTTTTAGTTTGGTGTTTTATGTTAATGGAAAATGCATTATCATAACTTGACGAATACAGCTGCGGTCTAAGATTAGACAAAAGTTTACTTGATAAATTCTGAAATTAAGAACAGCGCACAGAGTAACTTTTCTTATTTAGGCAATCTCTTTATTTAAAATAGTATCACAATTGGTACTAATGCGTTATTCTCAGTGAAACATCCAAAAAACCATGATAAAGTCATAATTTCAGGCACAATTTATTGCTTAATATCTAGCATTTAATTTACTGGACAAAATGTTGTTGTTTTAATCTATCTATGTTCTAACATAAATAATTAATATTTACATTAATTTTAGACTTTGTAGCCAAAAAATGTGTGGACTAAAATGTAGAAATATAGACAAAAACTGCGCTAATCACGTTTAAGGCTATTTTTTGTTTATAAAGTTATTTATCAGTTAGAATCTATCTATCAAACCTCAACATTCTCATCCAATGTAGTCTATTGTTAATAATCAGGGTGCATTACACCAACTCATTAAACTAAATAATAGGTGATGTATTAATACCGCAATAGGGAAATTTTGAGCCTTCACAGCGTTATAACCTACTGCCAATACCAGATAGCAGCGACGATACGTACAATAACAATACTGATTGGAATGAAAAATGTAACACCCAGTAAACGATGTCTAACATTTTTAAATTTTTGTAAGATAAAGTACTCATTCATAAGCAAGATATAATCAAAATTTGAGTTAAAAATTCTAGCGGCTTAAGTGAAAAACGTTTTACATCAGATAACAGCAAAAAAAACAAAAACAAGTTTTTTTATAAACATTTTTTTTTGAGAAAAATGGAAAATTGCTTTAACTGTACGAAAAAAACTGTGTTGAGATGCTCAATAAAAAACTATACTTTTTGAACAAAAATTTAAAAAATGTCAGAAGGTGGAGTACGATTTCTCTTAGATGGATACAGCTTATTATTCACATTAGATGCGCAGTGGTACAGCGGGGGATAGAAGCGTCCGTGTTGCTTAGCTACGACAGATAGGCTTTACCCATTGGCGTAAGATTATTGTTATCAAGAGTTAGTGCATCTAAGGGTGTATCTAACGATTGCTAGAGAAAACTGCTTATCCTGGAGTCAGACAATGTTTTAAATTTAGGTCTTAATTACAAGTGGAACTGATTTATAAGAAATAAACCGAAAATTAGTGTCAACTTTACCAATTATTACTGAAAAAATTTAATATTTTTATTTGATAAGTTGATAAATAATTATAAAATTGATTGACTTTATTTAAGATAATTTTTTAAATTTGTAAAGCTTTGCTGTATTAGAGTTTTTCTGGTCTCCATCAATCTAATGTAATTGAGACCGTTGTGTAAAGCAACTTTAAGTTTTTGCCTAAATTACACATCGCGTAAAACAAACGGGGTCGATATTTCTTCGCATTAATTACTGTTCGTAATTGAACTCTGATTAAAGTTGCAAACTTCTTTCAATTTTTCTTCGATTAATAAAATATTAGCGATATTGTCGAGAAAGATAATTACAATTAACATCAGCATATTTTAATTAGATTATACAAAGTTTACCAGTGAGTGGTTATGTCTAATAGTAACCCTAACCGAGTTCCATTTGATCTGTCACATTGGCGGAGTTATAAAAAATTATTTTTTAAGAGAACACAATTAGGGAGGAAGCACATATTTGAAAGGTTACAATAGAGTCTCTAGATCATAGATTTTTTCTTACATCTCTTGGTCTTAACGTTGGCCAGACCTGTCACCCATTGAACGCTTGTGGGATATTATGATACAAGACTGAGCAGTTCACTCACTTATAAGATTTGCAAATTCAAACGTTTCAAGCTTGAAATGAGATAATACAGAAAAATGTGTTTCAAAATATGTTCAATGGTGACCAGAAGTGTATCAAAAACTAACAAAACTTTGTTAATTTTTAAAATGTAACTATATTTTTGTTATATGAAGACTTATTTGTATTTTGATATGTCATGCTTTTCTGACAGATTTATTTAAGACAAATGGTTTTTGAAAATTAACCATGCACTGTGTAGCAAAAGTTATATGCAAAATTTTAGAAGAAAAATGTCGAACATGTTTTGCTCTTATCGTTCACACAAAGTTTTATTATAAGCAGCTTTGATAATCTATTTTTTCTAACCCAAAAATACAGTCTTCTCTTTTTGTAAAAATTTGATTTGTTGAAAGTATGACATTATTTTATAATAAAAAATGTAGAATTTTGGATGTGCTTTCAAAAGCGGTGAATATATTTATGTGTGTGTATTGTGATTGTGAGAGTGTTCGATGTTGTTACGTTTTACTTACGAGCTATTACACACGTTATCAATATCAGTGTATAATGCATATATTACAAAACTTTCAGATGATTTCCGATGGTTTTAAACAAAGCGGTCTTCTCGTCGCTATTGAGTTGTGCTGTTATATTGAAGTTATTGAGGAATTAAATTCTCTTATGATACAATTTCTTATATCATATTCCTGTTTATAGCAGCACTAGTAACCATTGGAAAGTTTTAAACAGAAAGTTACTAAATTATAATTATAAGCTGATTTTAAGATAAATCTGTAAAACTATAATCAACTACACAAGTATTACTTGAACTATAGAGATAAGAGATAAATTTATTTAGCTAAAATATACAGTGTATATATATATACAAATCTGATATTATACAACACGTCAAAATTGGTTTTGATCTGCTGTAAACATAGTATAACATAAAAAGCTAGTGTCGTTGATTTGTTTTTTTTGTCAGACCCTTTCTCAAAATCATTCTTTTTCACTCTTTTTCTCTTTTTTTGATGTTATAGCCATCTAGATTCTGGAGTTTTTCTAAGTCATCAAATTATCGCAATTACTTGGTCTTTATAGTACTAAAGATTATTTGTATATTGTTTCGCTTTCTTATAATATTGTCCCATATGATTCAACCAATTTTTGGTGTGAAAAAAATAATAAAAGCATTAAAAACTTTAGAATTAGACGCAAATTTATTTTGAATTTGTCAATTTTGACAGTTTTTGATAAACCTGATCCTAGTAAAGAGATAACCCAAGATCTTTCTCAATAATTTGATGACAGTGTTAGGTAAACAGCGATGTAAACAGCTATCACAAATTTATAATTAAACGTATACAGACTCTGGTGTTTTCAGTCTTTAGATATGCTTTAAAAACAAATATGGTTTAAAAAAAATTAAAAAATATCTAAGCTTAATTAAAGCTATATGGACTCATATCTATTATTGGTGTTTGTCTAGTATTTTTCGTTTGGGTTTTATCTTAAGAATAAGCTTTTCAAAATAATTTTTTTTGGTCTACTTTTTCCTTGAAATCTAAGCTAATAAATGTCTCTCAGCAATGCCAGTTACTGTTCCGGATAGCTAATGAAATAAGGAATCCAAATCTGCCCCGCCTTTGAGATTTTCAAAAATATAATTTTTCATTAAAATCTCTATCACAAAATGTCGTCACGAAACTGGTAGACTAAAATCTAGAAAATGTTAATAAATTAGATCAAATAGAAAAAAAAACTAGTACTAGTAGCCAGTACTAGTAGCCAGTTTGGTTGATCTGTTTAAAAAGTCAATACTTATATCGAATTAAATTTGAAGAGCATTAGTGCACTACATGCTGGTAGTGCTTGCTATCAAGACAATTTTATTAGCGTATTTTAATAAAATCCAAATTATTTGGGAAATCAGGAGAGATCCTATCGTAAAAGTATATCCTAAAATCGACATAAAATGATAATAAAAAATTTATTATTCTCGTTTTTAGTAATATGCAAATTTTAATAGTCATTCAATATAATATATATCATATATAATTTTTATGTCCTGCTTTAAACTCAAGTAAACGTCGTGGCAGACAAAAGTGACAGAATAATGTTAAATTTTCGCGACATCAAGTAGATAGGGTTTTGGACAGACGCCAACATGATCGCGTCATGTAATGTAGATTAGCTGCGCTTCCAGCATCTAACGGAATAGCAGAAGTTCAAAAGAACAGATGTTACAATTTCTAAACCAATATAAACCTGGCCAAAACTGATGAGACATGTGTTTTAAATAAAGTTAGAGTAGTGCATAAATAAATATGTATATTCGCTTCATGTCTAAAACAATCTAAAATTTTATTTATTTTTTAGAGATCTCTAACATGCATATTCCTAAGCTATTTTCTGGCAAACTGCATTGGTTTAACACTACCGCTTTCGAAACAATTACCAATTACTCTGTTGTTCTACAAAGAAAATTTAAAATTGAAACATTAACTTTATTAATCTCCAACGCTTAAAACAATATAATTTAAACTAAAATAAGCTGCTTCATCGCTCTAATCAAACAAAAAATTAAAATTGATTTCACAAAAAAAGTGCATCAACAGCCGCAGATAACATCTCCCCTTCACGAATTCTCAAGTAGACTTTTTAAGGGTTAAAATTTTAATAATATTATCCAGGAGGCTGTGTGCTGCATGCCACAAAATATTTGCAAGGATTTTTGAGCAAAACATTCCAAAGTCTGTAAGATCAAATGAGTGAGCAATTGTTTCAAAATAAACCAAAGAATAGCAAGATTTTAAAACTTCTAGAAAAGAATAAAGACTGTGCAGTGTTTCAGCCTGAAGACCATCATTTCTTGGAAAAATTGCAAAAACGCTATAAAAGCTATCTTTTTAATATTTACAAAACCGAGTTGTCTAGCATGAGAACAACTGTACACTGTACAGTTTGCTTATCGCCCTAGTGCAATTATAGCAATGCCTTCTTAAATACTTCACAATAGATTATTCAACTTTTACTGTATGAAGGTTTATTTAGACAGCTGACATTTTTGTTTAAAACAAGAAGAAAGATGTTCTTACAATAAACATTGTGGCAAAGTTTTATAAAAATTAATGAAGGTTGAAAATAGAAGCTGACCTTACAAAAAGCTCAAGAGCTCTTGGTAACGAAATCTGGCGAAAGTCTTTTTCTACAACAAAAATGGCTTTTGTCTGGCTATGGGTGTTTGTATGTTTGTAAATGTAAGAAGCACAATAGATCAAAAGGCCGCTTGACCTTACTTCAAAGTTGAGAAACAAGGTTTCTAAAAGTGAAATGCATATGGGTCACTCTAATTGATCGATATCATTTTTGATAGATCTAAGTTGAGACAAAACGTATATCGCTGATTATACAATCAAGTTATCATGTTGGCGCTTTTTGTCTCAAACGAATGAATTTGCTTAGATCTTATTATTTTATTTTGTTGGTAGAAACTAAAGAAGATTATTCTTTTATTATTCTCTTTTTTATTTAATCTTAAATTTTTTCTTTGTTTTGTGGAGTATAATTTGAATTAATACAGTAATAATTTTAGTTGTTTTTTCTAATTTTTATGTGAGATTGCAATTTAGTTGATGTATGCAAATAAAATGATGTCTGACCGATATAAGCTTTATCACAACTAGCATATTTAATAATTTTTCGTTTGAAGCTGGGCTTTGAGCCTTGTAATCTGGCTTTTATATGCATTAGAGCAAATGTCAAGTTTTATTTAAAAAAGTTTAAAGCTTTATCACTTGAAGTATTGTTTAAAATTTTTTAGCTGTTTGATACACTTTGTTTTATTTAAGATGAATAATTGAAAGTGACACATTTCTAGCATTAATGATTTTTCTATTTTCAGGTCGCCTGGATTCACATAGACCGACAAATGATTTTGACAATTCACCGTCACGTCATTTCAAGAGTGCCGCGATTCAGCGTGTCTCATGATAATGCCAAGACGTGGCTTTTACATGTCAGTAGTGTGCAAAAAGAAGATCGGGGTTACTATATGTGCCAAGTTAACACAAATCCCATGATTAGTCAAGTGGGATATCTGCAAGTTGTTGGTGAGTAAGCAGAAAGCTGTATTCAACAAACTACACAAACCTCACATTAAATTTACTAATCAAATATTAATTAGAACATTGTTTAACATCGGATCTGAAGCTTATAATTATTCTAATCGTACCTGGATTTTACAGCACCAGAATTTATTATTACACCTACAAAACGTAATTACAAATTCATTCTACACAAAAAGATTTAGATATTTTAACATCTACTACAATATTGCTGCGAATCAGGGTTTATGATCCTAGTTTAGTTGCAATTTACTGCTATCTTTTCTAATTAATTGTCAAATAGTCGGAGTTATTCATAAACATAATATTTGATTGGCCAAGTGGTTACAGATAGTGCTGTCAGAGCCTGGCTAAATGAGTGGCGTGGGTTCGAATCCCACCCAGGCAAAAGTCTTTCTTTACAAAGAAGATGGCTTCTATCTGTTTGTGAGTGTTTGTAAGTGGAGTACAATACATCAAAAAGGTCGCAGTGGTATTTATTGTCTCAATAATTTTAAATTGGTAGCATATTACAACTATTCATATATTTCTGATTTTTAAAGGAATCTTGTTAGATTTTTAAAGATGTTTTTTTAACCGTTTAACGCACAAATGCTTTGATAAATTATAAAATAACTATTAAATTGTCTTCATTTATTATAACATTAACTGGTTTTTTATGAAAGATTTATGATTTTTTTTGTGTGCAGTTTAATCTTTTGTTACGTAAATTTAATTCTGGTCTATTGAAAAACAGGTGATTGATTTTCTCCTACGTTAGTCGGTTTTACTACAATGGTGTTGGGTGTTTTATTTTTACTAGGGATCGCCCTACAGTCGATATTCGACCGTAATTCATTAAGTTTTCAAGATTAAATGTTATTGAGGTTTTATGTCGGAACATCTATATGTATATAAATAACCAAAGCAAGCCAAAGAATTACACCATTATTAATATTTTTTAATAAGTTAATCAAGATTATTTTTACTTTATATAGTCTGAACGATTTAAAGACTTACAGCACTTGAAAATCTAACAAAATTGCAAAAAATAGATATAATTTCAACAAAAAGCACAAAATAATGACTAATTTAATCCAAAATTAAAGAAAAACGTCTTCTTTTTAATTTTAATGATTAAGATACAAGCAACGGTCATTGAACAATTTATTAAAAATTTTGTATTTGGCGCATCCACCATTTTTCAACATTTTATTAAAATTTATAAATTATTACAAAATAATGGCTCATTTGAACCAAAATTAAAGAAAATAGCCGTCTTTTTGTTATTTTATCTCAGTTTTAAAGATTAAGAATAGTAGCGACTGTCTTAGAACAATTTACTAAAAATTTGTATTTGGCCATGTTTAATATTTTGATCAAAATTTATAAAATATTACAAAATAATGACTTATTTGAACGAAAATTGTCGTCTTTTGGTTATTTATTTTTAATTTCAAAGATTAAGAATGATAGCGGCTGCCATAGAACATCACATAGGACAATTTACTAAAAAATTTATATTTGACGTCTCAATAGTTTTTCAACATTTTTGTTAAATATTATAAGTATTTATCTTTGTACTGAGTTATTGACTTCTGCTTGGAAGAACTTGATTAACTTAATAGTAGCACTTTAAAAAATTATATAAAAGAAAGATAATTTCAATAAAAAGCACGTTATATTACAAAATAATGGCTCATTTAAACCAAAATTAAAGAAAATAGCCGTTTTTTTGTTATTTTTTCTTAGTTTTATAGATTAAAAATAATAGAGGTTGTCATAAAACCGAGAGAGAGCTCAAAGATTAGTAATAATTTAATTTTTTTTTAATTATAATTTCATATAAATGTTTAACTTTCAATTAATTTTCTAGTTTCATTCTGTAATAACTTGAGTAACTTGTGTAAGTTTAATACAATAGAAACACAGCTAATTAAACAATTAAAAACAAATCATATCTGGCACCTCTACCATTTTTTAGCTTTTTGTTGATCTTTAAAACTTTTTTTTGGCAATAACTTGGGTTATTTCTAATAAAACACACCTAATTAAACAATTTACAAAAAAATATATATATGATGTCTTCACCATTTTTAAATTTATACTAAAAACAAAAATTTTTTTCAAATCTTGAAACTTTTATTGACTTTCTAGACGCTTTCAGCAACTTTGTTACGTACTTTTTCTACTTTATCTATAGAAAAACTTTTTTCTTAAAGAACATTAATGAGTAAGTTTTTAAATTTCACTATAATAACGCTTATTTGTTTCAATTTAAAATAACTTTATTGACTTTTGAACATTTGCTTTAACGAAACCGCTTAATTATTTATTTTTAAAACAATTTGACAGTTTATGGAGATTTTTTGTAACTTTTTTTTACTTCTGTCGTACCTCTATTTAACCCGTTGTTGCATTTCTCTCATTGGAGCCGCTTAATATCTTTTGGAAAGTTTCTAGAGAAGTAGTCTAAAGAAAAGTTAGTTTTGATGGTCTACAAGAATGTTTTCGATTTTCGATTTTTATAATATGTTCTCTCAGTTAAAATTAAAATAAACCTCACGTCGGATAGAAATATTTCAGGATAATCTACCTAAATCTAGATCTAATGAGTTATTTATTACTTCCAAAAGGCTAACGATTGTTTTTCGAAGAAAGATAAACGTTCGCACTAAAAATGAAAAGATAAAAAGTGATATCTGGGGCGAAATTGATTTTGCGCACGCTATCCAATTGAAAATAAATGAGAGTTTTAATTTTTGCACATTCTTATTTCAGTTCCACCAAATATCATTGATGCGGAAAGCACGCAATCTACCGTTGCTATTCGTGAAAATCAGAATATAAGCCTAACGTGTAGAGCAGATGGATTTCCCACGCCTAAAATTATGTGGCGAAGAGAAGATAGCCAAGCCATAACTGTAGAACGACGTAAAAAAGGTAAGCTAGTAACTCAAACAGACTGCTTTGATTGAATATCTATATATATAATTTATTGCAAGCAAGGGTAAGCACATCCAAAATTTTATTGACTGAGATGCTGTAACTTTTTTTTATACAAAAGGCGTTTCGTACAATATAAAAAACTAGGTAACTTCTTATGCAGAATATCATTAATAGTAACAATTCTAACAAACGTCAGATTAGTCACTGAATTCAAATTTTAAAAATTCATATTCCACTTGAAAGTAACCTCCAGCTTTCTCATGATTTGGAAAGACTTGTTGTTGCGGTAGACCCATTAAGAAAAACCGTAAAAACGCATCAGCCTGTTCTAAATGCTCACAAAAAACAAAATTGTGATTCTATCGATGCAATTTGTTTTTATTATAAGCTGAGTGTTTCAAGTGACCGCATTGCGGGCCATTTTCGTAAATAGAGCTTACATTGATTTGAATAAAAAATGCAACATTTGGAAGGAACTTTACTCATTTTCATTCTATCGTGCAATTTTGTCAATATACCGCAATATCGGGATCAATATCGGTGTCCGACAGTCACGGCTTTAGTCATATGTGGTCAATGAGTTAGCCGGTTCTATAGCCGGAGGATACAATAACGGTATATGTCTTCCACCAACAACACCAATGCTATCAAGTTGTTTATTAGTCAGAAAAACACTGTTTTTGACGGGTAATGGGTTTGAGGTAAAAAACAAACTCAACTAATTGCTGCAGTTGGGAAAATTTTGGGACAATTTGTCTCTTGAAAAGAGACAAATTATAGACAAAGTAGCAGTTAAACTATATTACTAAATTAAGATAACTTGGATTGTAGTAATCTATAAAGTTAATGCGTTTTCTGATGATAAAATATGTGCTCGATTTGATGAGCTCAAAATGACAACTAAACGTGCATAATGTTTTACATTTCTGTTGTTTATCACTGAACATTTCATTTATTAAATAATAAATGTTTTTGTTAATAATAATTTAAAATATTTTAGCATTTTGCTATATAAAACTCTAATGTTAAATCTTGACATGACTAAACCATTTTATATTTATACAATTCAGATAAAGTTGAAATTTTTGCCTCACTCGACAGAACGATACTCTTGAGAGCCTTTTGTCCTCGTTTATCAGCCGGGTTTGTATCAGGCACCTTATGTGTTTTACAGTTCATTTTTCGTTAACTTTTTTGTAGTTTTTGTAAAATCTCCACAACAAAACGTTCTGTTAAATACAAAACAAAAATGTAATGTTAAATTTAGATGGTTATCTGAAAAGCTTCAGACAATTCCAATTTAAAATTATTTGTTTGAGTAAATTTTACAGAAACTGGTCCTATAAGCGTCTTATGTTTAATTCTGCATCAAATTTATTGCTGATATTTTCGAAGAGAGAAAATAAGAAGAGTTTTGGCTTTACGACAGTCTTATTGTGATGGTGTAACGTACATTTTGTTTAATGATACGAATTAAATTTTGTCTTTAAAAACATACTTTTAAGCAAACTAACGTTTTGGTGTACTTTTCGATCAATGCTTCGGCTGCGTGCTAAAAAGCAAAATTTTCTTTTATGTACAATTATTTTTGTTAAGGGATGCATGGAGCTCGCTACACTACACCAAATCCTCGAATTTATTTGAATATAGGATCTAGGTCTAAACGAAACAAGCTTTTCAAATCATTACATTTCTTTCTACCGTCGTTTAGATTGCCATTCAAATAAATTTCTACTAGTCAAAAAACAATGTGCTTAAGAATAAAGTCGTTTTTCTCAAAAGAGCTTCTTAGTAAAGCCGATTTATACCGTGTGATCCACAATTATTTAGATAAGAGGAGGCTATAAAAAACAAAATCAAACTCTTAGCTTGATTCAACTCGTTTAGTTTGATATTTGTTTCTTTCAACTAACAGCACTGAATCAAGCTAAGACTGATTTTATTTTCCACAACTTCCCCTTATCTAAATAATGGTAGATCACACTTGTGTGTTGTTTAAAGAAGTTGACATTTAGGTATTGAAGCATAGTTTGCATACAAATGTGATAACTTACACGCCACTGGTTTTGATATATAAAACAGCTAATTATTTGTGACGACTTCACTGATACACACAGATCACTGCAAAAAGCAGATTATTTATCTTGAACAATTAGTAATAAATAAAAGAAATTAATCAATCTAGTGACACAACTTACAGTTTTATAAGCTATATACAGTGTGTCTCAGAATTAATGTTACAAGAGGTGTAATAGACTAAAACTTTTAAATTGTGCGATTAAAGTCTGCTTGGACTTGGAAAAAGAATTTTTTAAATGTTTTCAGTTTTTGGAAAGCAAGTTGGCTTTGACAGCCAAGCGAAAACTGTTTTTTTTTTCAGGTAAAGCACTATTTTTGCTTATAGTATAGCAAAATGTTACTGAAAAAAAACGTTGAGAATAAGAAGTCTTAGCTCTATACAAAATTAGGAGAAGATAGACCTACTTAGATTAAATCGTAATTTTTTATATTAAATAAGAAAAATTACTTTTTTTTAAATTTAATTGACTACTGAAAACTATTTCTCCTCAAATTTTTTATGCATTTTTTTTAAACTGTCTTTCTGATTATATAAAAAACAACTCGGTGCCATATTGTTTAAGCCGATTTTGCTTAAACAATTGCAAGGAATTGTAATTCGCTTATCGGACAATTTTTTTTATATTGCCCAGGTACAACAGAAAGGACTAAAGACCGACAGATTATTAAATAATTGATATTTTATGTTTTTTTCTAATTAGTACATGTAAATTTTAATTTGCTTGATTAGTTTTTCTAGATTTTTTTAAAAAGAGGATCACAATTTTGCTTTTTTTTTCAAAAGACTTTCAAAAATAAAAAAGTATGTTAAACTCACATTTTTGCTATTTTTGTTTTTTGAAGATTTTCAAAAGTGTATTAAAAATATTAACAGATCACTGCAAAAAGCAGATTATTTATCTTGAACAATTAGTAATAAATAAAAAAAATTAATCAATCTAGTGACACAACTTACAGTTTTATAAGCTATATACAGTGTGTCTCAGAATTAATGTTACAAGAGGTGTAATAGACTAAAACTTTTAAATTGTGCGATTAAAGTCTGCTTGGACTTGGAAAAAGAATTTTTTAAATGTTTTCAGTTTTTGAAAAGCAAGTTGGCTTTGACAGCCAAGCGAAAACTGTTTTTTTTTTTCAGGTGAAGCACTATTTTTGCTTTTAGTATAGCAAAATGTTACTGAAAAAAAACGTTGAGAATAAGAAGTCTTAGCTCTATACAAAATTAGGAGAAGATAGACCTACTTAGATTAAATCGTAATTTTTTATATTAAATAAGAAAAATTATTTTTTTTTAAATTTAATTGACTACTGAAAACTATTTCTCCTCAAATTTTTTATGCATTTTTTCTAAACTGTCTTACTGATGATATAAAAAACAACTCGGTACCATATTGTTTAAGCCGATTTTGTTTAAACAATTGCAAGGAATTGTAATTCGCTTACCGGACAATTTTTTTTATATTGCCCAGGTACAACAGAAAGGACTAAAGACCGACAGATTATTAAATAATTGATATTTTATGTTTTTTTCTAATTAGTACATGTAAATTTGAATTTGCTTGATTAGTTTTTCTGAATTTTTTTAAAAAGAGGATCACAATTTTGCTTTTTTTTCTAAGACTTTCAAAAATAAAAAAGTATGTTAAAATCACATTTTTGCTATTGTTTTTTTTTGAAGATTTTCAAAAGTGTATTAAAAATATTAACAGATCACTGCAAAAAGCAGATTATTTATCTTGAACAATTAGTAATAAATAAAAAAAATTAATCAATCTAGTGACACAACTTACAGTTTTATAAGCTATATACAGTGTGTGTCAGAATTAATGTTACAAGAGGTGTAATAGACTAAAACTTTTAAATTGTGCGATTAAAGTCTGCTTGGACTTGGAAAAAGAATTTTTTAAATGTTTTCAGTTTTTGAAAAGCAAGTTGGCTTTGACAGCCAAGCAAAAACTGTTTTTTTTTTTCAGGTGTAGCACTATTTTTGCTTATAGTATAGCAAAATGTTACTGAAAAAAAACGTTGAGAATAAGAAATTTTAGCTCTATACAAAATTAGGAGAAGATCGACCTACCTAGATTAAATCGTAATTTTTTATATTAGATAAGGAAAATTTTTTTTTCAAAAAATTTATTGAGTACTGAAAACTATTTTACCTCAAATTTTTTATGCAATTTTTTTTAAACTGTCTTACTGATGACATAAAAAACAACTTGGTACCATATTGTTTAAGCCGATTTTGTTTAAACAATTGCAAGTAATTGTAATTTGCTAACCGGACAATTTTTTTTATATTGCCCAGGTACAACAGAAAGGACTAAAGACCGACAGATTATTAAATAATTAATATTTCATGTTTTTTTTCTAATTAGTATATGTAAATTTGAATTTGCTTGGTTAGTTTTTCTGGATTCTTTATAAAGGATCACAATTTTGCTTTTTTTTTCTAAGACTTTCAAAAATAAAAAAGTATGTTAAAATCACATTTTTCATATTGTTCTTTTTGAAGATTTTCAAAAGTGTATTAAAAATATTAAGTCGGTTTGAATGAAAAAAATCACTGAAAAACTGATACAGAGAAAACTTAATTATAGAAACTATAATTTTTTTTATCAGTCCTTAAGTTCTCTATCGTTTCTATATCAATCGTCATCATTCTTAAACTAATAAAGTAAAAAGAAATAACAAAAAAACGTTTTACTTTTATTTCGCTCAAACGAATTATTATTTTGTAAAATTGTTTAGATTTTGATAAAATAGTTGAAAAATGGTGGATGCGCCGAATACAAACATTTTAGTAAATTGTTTTACAACAGTCGCTTAATTTTTAAAATTAAAAAAAAAGATATTTTTTTTCAAATTTTAGTTCGAACGAGCCATATTTTATAAATTTTGATAAAAATGTTGAGAAATAAGAGGAAATTCTTTATTGAAATTTTAGTAAAAAAATTCTATGACTTTTTACGATTGAGTTAGCATTTTTTTGACATCTATTTTTTTTAACACATTTTTTTTTGTTTTAAAATAATACAATAATTGTGATTTATTTGTAATGAGATTTTTCGCAATAAATTTGAATTGTATTAATATCTGTATATTGTGTGTTACGTCATTATGAGTTGAGATAGATACATTACAATGGCAGCTTTGTTATATTCTTAAAGCCCTTGTAGAAAATGCAAGCAGGTGTTTCAGTTTAAGGCAAAATTAATTTAAGCAAAAGTTTCTAAGATTTATTATTATGCTATGCTGTTAATTTTCGTTACATAAGCTTGAGCTACATTATTTTATCGATTTCTTGTAATGAAAAGAATTTTTGGTTAGTGTTGAAAACAATATTCTATAACGATCTACTTGGAGAACAATAAACACTTTTACACAAAAATTATTAAAAACTGAAATAATGGAAAACTCCAATACATTTCTATCTCGTTGAAAGATAGATTGATCTGAACAAGTTATGGTGCTTATTTGTCTGTATGAACAATTGTCGTCTTGCTTGGGCAGTTTTAATGTTCGGTGAGGTGCCGAACAATACCGTCATAAACTACTATCAATTACTTCCAAAAGTTAACAGTTTCATATAAATTTGATCAGTTGGCTTGCTAAATAAGTGCAGCTTGGTTTGCAAGTTTAAAATAAATTTTATTTGAAATGTTTAATAAGGTTCTACTTTAGTAGATAATTCAGTTCTACATTTACCAGAAAATATGCTGTCAAAATTACCAAGCATTTATGTCATACAGTCAGCTCTTGGTTTGTTTCGCCTGCTTCATTCTTGCCTCTGGATTGAAATGGCGGATCTGATAGAATTTGAATACAATTCCAGTTATTAAAAGGACCGAGAAATTTCGTTTATTATATTCAAAACATATGTTAATTTTCATTGGCTATTGTTTGCGTGATGAAGAACGTGAAAACGTGATAAATAGCGTTGTGGAAACAACAAGAAACGCAACACGATGTTGTTTCGGAGCTAATTACGGCAAATGTAATACTGATGCTGAAACTCTGTTGTACACAGACAAACTAATAACATTAATAACATTTATTTAACAAGAAGCCTATCCAACGTTTATTTAATCTATGTTTGTTATTTTCTAATGGAAAAAAGGCTTTAGGTTAATAAATGCTATCATTCTCACAAAAAAATCTCAATTCTATTGACAAGTCTTCTGTAAAGAATATTGAGCTCCTGAATATGCACCAAATGACTTAAATCATTTAAGAATCGCAGATCTGGACATTAATATTGTGATTAAGTCGCCCAAAAACCGTTCAAAAGTTGATGAAGATTTGCAGAATTCAAGAATTGACAGTGCTTAAATACGGTCTTATTGTCTCAAAGATATTCTTTTTTCTTCTTATTTCCATTCTGTTCAACTAGGTTTTGGTAAAAAAAGTGGTTGTGGCGCAGCAGTTCATTTTTTAGAAATTTTATTTGAAATCAGATTGACGCTGAAGTAATGGCTGTACAAAACTTAAAGCGCAGGTAAATTCTCAAAACACAGATTTTTTACACAGATCTTTAAGCGTTTTTGGTTTTTTGTCAACATTTCTTGCATTTTTGAAACGACTAGTGCTCTGAGGACATATGGCCAACGTCTAGATAAATAATAAATTTTAAATAAAAAATAAACAGTTGACACGTTAAAAAATTGAATTTACAAAATCTTTTTGTGATCGTGCAATAAAGAGAAATTATCGAGGTGACTCACTAAGCCAGTTTTTCAAATAAAGTTTCCAATATTGTGTTAGCTCAGTATATAATCTCGAATAATAAAAAAATACATGAGTATAATTATTTGTTACAGTAAACGTATACGATGGAGAGCAATTGAACTTAACTCGCATCAGTAGGACAGAAATGGGCGCATATCTTTGCATCGCTACAAATGGAGTACCACCATCAGTCAGCAAACGCATAATTGTTGACGTCGAATGTAAGTGAACATCAGACATTACTTTTTCTATTTAATTTTCTTATGAATACCATTAATAAAAATTAAGAATATTCGCAAATCGGCGCCAAATTAGCTGCGCATTAAGAGTTAAGGAATAAAAGTGGAGCATTTGTTTTCCAAAATTTTGTAGCTTTTTTGCTGGGGGTTTTTGAATTTGAGTTGAAAATTGGGTTCTTTTTAATATTAAATCTATTTTATAAAGCACATTGTGTGATCACACAAATATTAAGTTAATATTTCTTTATCATAAAAAAAAATGAATTAAAATTAATATTAATATATTATTAGTCTCTTCACTCAATTGGATATTATTTATTAAATGCGATATATTTATAAGTGTAGCAAACATTATATTTGTCAAACAAAACAAGCTTTGGAGAAAAATAATTGCACACAAAGTGTACAGAAGTAACATTTAGATTTTTTTTTCAATTCAAATTTTAATGTTAGATGGAAAACTTAATAATTTATCATCTAGCTGTTAATAATATTGATAATCAATATTATTATTATCAATAATAAATTATTATTATAAATAACTATTTATAATAATAATAACTAATTTTAAATTATAAATAACTAATTTTATAAGTGCTTGTGTGTTGATTAATTATATAATTTTAATATATTAATTATATTTCTGTTGGATAAAGTGTTTTTCTACAAAATTAAGTAATCTGTTACTGGTTTTTGTCTAAGACTTCTCGTTTGGGTTTTATCTTAAAAATAAACTTTTTAAAATAATTTTTTATCTAATGATAAAGATCTTTAAAGTTGTGAGTTGAATTGCGCTTCGAGAGTGCAGCAAATTGCCAAGTTTTTAATTTCTCCTAGTAGAATCGTTCTATAAACCGTAAAATTGAAAAAAAACACATATAGATTAATGGTGCAATGAATCATCTCCATATCATAAAACTTCTCATTACTTTAATGTAATGTGTTGAAATTTGGAGAATGGGGCAGTTTTTTATTTGTCTAATTGCTTTGAACTAATTAAATAAAGAAATTAATCATATTCAAAGTCTGTTTTCTAAATTTTTAATTTGTTTTGTGTATAATAAATACACGCAATTACAATATATAAACGAGACGCAGGAACATCTAAAATTTGATTGAAGTTTTGTATGAAATATATTAGATTTTGACGGCAAATTAAAATTATTAAAGGGGAATTTATAATCAGCCCTATTATTCAATACATTTTGATTTTAATTCGTCTAAAATGTGTTTTTAAGGTAGAGTATATTTCCACGTACTGACAATTTGCATATGAGCAACTCACGTGTTGTGTATAGTTACGTGATCTTAAAAGACACGGAGGATGAATGCAAAACAACAAGATCTTTTGATGTCTTTCTGCTTGTATAGAGGTAATAGGAGTGTAGCAAATGCATTAATTTCTTAACACTCTAGGAAAAATATTAAAATATCATACATCTTAGGTGCTGGAACACGCCTTTATGTCTCTCTTTAATCTCTATTTATATATTTTTGGAATTTGAGTATTTAATAAACTTTCAATTTGGACTCTTTTATATTAAATCACTAGTGCTCTTATAGATATGGTTTTAAAGGTTGGTATAGCATAACTGTCATAATTACGTTGCCTAAAATGTCAATGTCTTTATCATTGTCCACGTTGTACTATTTATAAGCGTTTCTTAATAGTGATAATTTATTATAATAACTACTACTATTTACTATTATTTAGTGAAATACATTTATAACTCTTAGAGATTAAGGTATTATTTGATTTGATTTGGTAATTTGTAATGCAGCTGACAAAGTTTGCATTTCGATAGAACGGCAGTATCTTGAATAAATAAGTTGTCGACTCATTGCAGTTTAATGCAATGAATGTCTTATAAACAGGTATAAGATGTTTTGTAAAATCTTTTTCTACGTTAATTGTTTTGTCAATATGTTCTTAAGCTTGTTTGCCAGACGAAATAGGTTAATCATTTATCTGACTTTTGCTACACTTTGTATATCTTGTGATTTGTGATTATCCAAAACAATTATTGTTTGTCAATTGGATAACCTTAATTAAATTTGCGTTAAAGCCCAAATATTTTGATTTAGTTTCTCCGATGATATGGGTTCCAAATCAGTTAGTTGGAGCACCAGCAGGAACGGATGTTACAATAGATTGCCATACAGAAGCATACCCAAGAGCCATTAGCTATTGGGTATACGACAACGTCATGCTTTTGCCTACGAAGAAGTATGGAACTGAAACGGCTGAAAACAGCTACAGGGCGCACATGAAATTGTCGGTGCGAAACCTCCAACCCGGAGACTTTGGCAACTATCGATGCATCTCCAAGAATTCTCTAGGGGAAACTGAAGGATCTATCCGGCTGTACGGTAAATAAAATATATCGTATTCTTAATCTGCAAACAAATTAGCTTACTCCGTAAAAGGCTAACTCCAAACTTTGCAAAAAAACCTAAAACAAACATAATTGGTTCTGGCTTTGTTGGTCATTTTTGTCAATTTAATGACGGCAATTACATCGGCTTTTCCGCGAAGTTAATAAATTGAAGATGCATAATAGCCTCTTTACTAATTTTTTTGTCAATTGTATGCTTATCTATTAGATAAACAACTATACTAGTCCCAGTTTACAGCCGTACTTAAAATTCTGCTTCACAATGCAAAAATGTTGTAAATAGCCTTCAGACAGGTGTCGACAGATTATCTAGAGCTGAACTAAATTTTTAAATAGCCAGGTAAAATGAGACGTTTGAAAAAAATTTAAACAATAAAAATGTTGTTGCGCCGTTTTTACATCACCTAAATGTATAATTATTTATTTATTACAATTATTTAGCGTTATTATTTATATACGTGGTGTTTTATCACTCGTCATACCTGCTAAAGATGCGTATAATTGGGATCATATAACGTTACTTCATTTGGACTACTATTTAATAAACAGTTTTATGCATTAAATAAACCTTATTGAATTACTGTTTACACGTTTTCTGTGCTACTACTTACACGCGTTTTACTATCCTGACGGCATGAAACTCTTCACAAGAAACAATAAAATTAAAAGTATAAAAGATGGCTCTCTAATCAAACCGCCAAAAAATATGAAGATTTTAGTATTTTTGCCGCACTCATTATTAGCTCAAAAGCTCTATTAATTTAACTTTTGCAACTGAGTCACTTTCGGCCTGACGAGGTTAATTCTACTGATGAGCTCAAAACGCAATTTATAATATTTTTGTTGTGGTTTATTTTTCCGTTTCGTTACAAAGCCAATATTCTTTGATTTTAGAAATACCAATGCCCTCAACTCCACCACGAGCAACTGAAATGAAGAGTAATTCCAACAAGGAAAGTAAGTATTAATTTGCTTTATGGAAAAAAGTAGGTAGGTAAATGCATTAAAGCACTGTAGTTTTTTTTAATCTAGCGTTGCTGTAGATTTGGCGTAGTTTTATTTAGTATTTAGCAAAATTTTTTGAAAAAAAATGACGATTTTTTGGAAAAATACACATTTTTTGAAAAAAAAAGAGTAAAATGTAAGTATGGTCAAAGTATTCTACATTAAAAATTTTTTTTTTTGTTTTATTAGGTTACATTATACTTATTCTTAAATTATTAACCATTTGAAACTATTCAAGTTTTTGATTTTTATTTTTATTTTTAATTTCTAAAAATTATTCTCTTAAAAATCTATTCCTACGTCTATTAATAATATTAATAATAGTTATATTAATAACAATTTTATTATTTGAACAAAACTTTTGAAGGCTTATCAAATCTTTTTGAATTTTTTTTTAATTAGTATTAATGCATGTAGTTCAATAACAGAATGTAAAACAAATTCAAATTACGTAATGTGTTTTAATTATCTAATTAAACCTAAATTGGCTTTATACAGCTGCAAAATTGTATTAATCAAGGATGAGGAGCTATGGGATTTTCATAATCTATAAAAACAAAAGAATTTTGACATCACATCATTGAATCGATAATAATAATAAATTGTTTCCCACAGCTAGTTATGCAAAAATGTTATTATTTGCAGAATGGTCATAAATTAAGTCTTTAATACATGACACCAAATTTCAAAAGAAGATTTAGACAATTTATATTATTCGCAAAGCAAATTTTTTATATTTATTAATTCAAATATATAAATAGCAAAAACTGCTTAGGCCCAAAACCGCTAATTTTAGCTTTTTCCAGTGGTTTTTTATTACAAATTTTTTATCTATGTTTCTATAGCATTTAAGTATCAATCAAAATAGAAAAAAATGTTTATAATACTAATTTTCTGACATATTCTCTAGAATAAAATACTCTTTTTAAAATAATGCATTTGATACAAAACTATTCCATTAAGTCTTTGTTTATTCACAGTTCAACCTTTTCCGTATTTCATCGATTTTAAGAGCTTTTGTAATTACAATGAATAGAGGCAATAAATCAATCTAAAATATTTTGGTTTATCTTCCAATGATGATTACATTCTAGTCGAAAAAACATTTGAAGAAAAAACTGTTAAAAAGTGTTACAACTGTATTAATATAGTGTCAAAAAGTTAAAAAAATTAATACTTTCTTTACAAAGTCGATTCAATTACATTATTTTACCCATATAATAAGTAATTATCAAATTTTTTAGTCATTTAATTGGTGTTTTTGCTTGTTTATAGTCTATTGTCATATTTTTGTTTTTTTCACATATTTGCAATTAATTTTTAAGCTTTTTTCTAACCATATGGTTGTCGGTTTTTATGTTTATTACATCTTTGTCTCTGCCGGGATGGAAGGGAAGCAGGAAATGTGTAAAAAATTAAATAATTATAAAACTATGTATACATAGTATAGAACAAGAATTAAATTGACTTTTAGTTGTTATTTTGCTTAGAACTTTTCCTATCAATTCTCTGCTTAGAAATATGTCAAAGACATAAATTTTATCGCTTCAGTCTAAAACCAAAGTTTGAAAACTGAATTGAAAGATGGTCCGTTTAACTTCATATGAATATCTATAGTTAGCGATGTATTAGAAGTGATAAATAATTTTGGAGGGCAATAAGCAACTTCTGCATTATAATAACGGACTTTTGTAATAGCAAAAGTTGGGGCTAAGACAAGGCACAGCGTTTATTCTCTACGGTGATATTCAACAACACAATGAAGCATACTTTTTGTAAACTTACCTTACTGGAGATGAGTATAAGCAAGTTCAAGAAATACTTGTTCTCTCCTGGGTAATTGAACGCCGAGCGGAACAAGGTGCATTGATCAAATTAATAAAGGTGGAAAACAAAATACCATCCCACCTATATAAAGGGCATTCGAGCTTTCTCAAAACTTAAAATTATTTCTCTAAAATAATACAAATAACTCATTTTCTTCAGAGACTGCATTTAAAAGCAAATTATTCTGAGCTAAAACAACAAGCTATAAGAAAGTTTTAACCTAAAAGTAAAAAATTAGCACTCTGTAATGACTTCAAATTTAATTAGAAACCAATTAAATGTTTTACAGCTCTACAAGTTAACAAAACTATCAATTAAAATGTTCTATTTCATTACAAAACATATTTTTGTATGCAAAAGTGCTTTCCACTGCTGGATTTGTACCTTCAACCTCTATAATTATTAAATAAAATTTTACTTGTTTTTTAAAATTATTAATCAATCATTAAATAGAAACTAATCGGGCATGTTTAGTTCTTATTGGAACTTTTCAGCAATAGCTTCTATTTTTGATAAAATGCTGCTTCTAATAGAAGTCGCTCTATTATTTGTAATACAGCGACTTTTTATCTATTTGATAGACTCAAATGAGATAAAAAGTATATCGCTGATTGGACAACTAAGTTATCACGTTATCTATCTTTTTTGGCTTCAATCAACAAAATGCGTTTGAGACAAAAAGCGCTAAGGTGATAACTTGGTTGTTCAGTCAACAATATACTTTTTGTCTCAAAATGTGTCATCAGAATTGATATCTGTCGTTTAGAGTAACCTATGCATTAAGCGTGTAGAAATCTGGTTTATCAACTTTGCTTCTAATAGATGTCGCTATATAGAAAATTTCAAACTTATTTACAAAATATTATTTACGTGTAATTAATATGATTTATACAGTAAAAGGTTGTTAATAAGAATAAGATGATAACGTCGTTTGGTGAAAAATTTGACACACCGATTAGCAATTTTTCTTGTGATATTATAAATGGCATTCGGTCTTTACGGGTGGTTTTCATTGCAGACGCGGAAAAGCGCAACATCAGCAAGCTTCTAATTCAGGAAGAAAGACCAAAAATTGTCATGGTCTCCTCTTCAGACAAGGACATCCTACAACAGGGTCATGCCGTGGAAACTGGCTTAGGACTGTACACTCCACCAGGGCCCGTAGGATCAGGTATAGGACCGGCTTTTCTTGCACTAGCACGCACTTACGCACAATGGTATAGTACAATCGTTTGAGATATACCTGGCAGTAAATTTTATTGCATTAATCCTTTAGAAAATTTACAGTTATAAATTGAAGAACATATATTGCAAACTCTTCTCTGTTCAGGGTAGTACTGAAAAAAAAATGAGTGAAATCTATTACTTTACGCATTGTCTAATTCTCTGAATTAAATTAAATGAAATTATGTAACTAAATTATAGCCGTTATTTTGAAAACGGCTGTAAACATAATCTCATATTTTGAAAAACAGACATTTTATGTACATACTTTTATGTCAATAGGTGTTTTTCCAGCAAAACTATCTGAGCTTATTACTTATTAATGCAGTTTCATAACTATTTCACTTTGGTTTTCGGTGGTGTTTTTCAAACAATTTTTTATGATTGTCTAGAAGAGACCAAACATCAATCACCTTTCCGTTCTTGAAGACAATCAGTATAATTTATCTAGTCATCACATGATTGCGCTAAATAATTCTGATAATAATTATATTCCCACTAAAAAAATAGGAATATTTGATTTTCCTGTTTAATGTTTACACAGCGGTAATTTGCCTTATCCGCATGCAATACTTTGAGTTGTACCATCTGTCTTACAATTATAGCCTTGTTCCTCACATTTTAAGCAATACAATTTTTTGTTGGTTATATCTCAAACGCTTCTACTATACTTATAAATTCGTTCACCTTGCACCAATAAAAATATTATATATCACAATTTTTAAACTACTTTTTTATTATAATTTTTTTTCAAAAAATTTTGATTTGTAGGTTTGTGATTCAAGAAAAGTAACTTAACTGCTTTGAAAATCACCAAACAGATTGAGAGAATACAAAAATAGATGAATTTTTTCAAACAATCTAATAGTCTTTCGTCAGTCACACTTATGCCTGACGAAAGATCGCAAAAATAGCTCTATAATTTTTATATTTAATAATATAAGCAATTTTCTATAGATAGAACATCACATGTATTAGACTTTTGAAAAAATAATAACGATAGAAAATGTTTTTTATTTTATTCAGAAGCTTTTGGTCTAGTTTTTTCACACGTTTCAATATAATTGGAAAAAAATTAGCTTGTTTAGTTGATGTTACAAAATTATTTTTTTACATAACGTGTAATTTGTGTCGGTAGTGGGCTTTCTCAGGTTTATTTAAGATATGTAGCAGATTTGCTATAAATAAACAGCCTTGAGTTGACCTATTGTCAACTTAAATTACGGTTTTACCATATTGTAATTTTTGAAAAAGCAGCATTGGTTTTGTCTAAGTTGTTTTAACGAAATTAAAATAAAATAAATTAATCAATTTGAGCTTGGATGAACTGTATCACAGTTCGATTTATTATTGCAATATAAATGGGAATCGGAAGTCTAATATTATTAGCCATCTGTACTCGCAAAACGAAAGTTGGGTATAACCAACCTACATTATAGTAAATCTACGAGAGGATATATATGTTTAGTGAGAACGTGCAAGAAATTTTGATCTTCCGCGCTCTTCCAAGATACATATTGAAAACTCGAAAATGTCGAATTAAATTTTAGATGCACGTCAATGTAACAGGTGTTTCAAATTATAGTGGTTTACAAGCACCATTTGAAATAGATAGAAATATGAATAATTTTTAAAGTTCAATATCTTTCCACTTGTGCTGGAGATAAATTCTGCCTAAAAACTCATTTGCACCGATAGGGCGTACTCTGCAGCATCCGGTCAATGTCAAAAATCAATGAATTAGAAAAAAATCATTTTATATTAATTAAATCAACAAAATATAGAACTATTACGATTACTCGAACTTTATTGATTATCAAAAAAAAAAAATTTTTGATTTTAGGCCAAATTTTAGCTCAAAAGCTTCTTTCTAGTTATAGTTTTATAAGATTTAGTCATTAGTAAATATTTTTAGTAAAGCGTATCTTAGTAGTTGTCAAAAACATTTGATGGAATTTGGACTTTTTTATCAAAATTCTCAAAACATAAATTTTAAAGTTAGTAAAAGTTATGTAATCAATTGATTGGTTAATTTTTATTTATCTCTGTTCAAACATCAGTCATAAAACCCATTTACAAAAAATCTAAAATACATGCTGTAGGTTTAGCTACAGAAAAAAAAAACTAATCGTATATCACACAGAATCAATAATTTACAATGGTTGAAGATGGATAACCAATATAAATAATCTCTTGCGCTCTGTTCCTTCAGAAAGTTGATTCCAAGACAAAGTTTACATAACCTCAAATTGCGTCATATTGAAAAATTATCTATGCCCAGTTTGCGCTCAGTCTTCTTTATAAATTCTTTCAGCTATAATACATTATATAATTTAATCACTAATTTTGTAAAATTAAAATCAGTATGCTTTTTTGAGAAAATATTTTTTTTGTAGTACAATGTTTTTTTGTACTTTTACTTTTGCTATATATATTTTTTCTTTATTTTGTGAAGTTATGCTGAGCAGCAAAAAGTCTGTCTCACTCTATTGAGTATTAATTATTATTATGTTTAACCTTTCCTGTTCCGGAGACACAGAAATTTTGCTGGACTTAAAAATCATTACGGTTCAATCAGTTTACAAACCAAACAAAAACAGAAACCACAAACTGTGCTTTAAGCTAAATAGAAAACATAAGTTGGTTTCTTAGAAAAATAAAGCTAAATTATTTGAATTGTTGAATTTAACATTTAAAAACATTCAAATAATATGACAAACATAATAAATTTGTTTTCTATATTTCTGCGAGGATTTTTAAATACAAATCTAAAATTTTGTATTTTATGTTTAATAAAAAAATATTATTTTGTTTATTAAATTTGATATGTTCAACCTTTCCTGTATCGGAGGCACAGCAATTAATGATGATGACAATATCATTTATCAAATAATATAAAAATTGTTGAAAAACCAGCTTTCAATTTTACAATTAGCTTTAAAACCAATTTAAGAATTTACAAACAAAAACAACAAATTGTGTTTTAAACTCAATAGACTATGAAGATTGAAGAATCAAGCTAATCTCACGCATTTTGCGATCATATTGTTTGAATTGATAGATTTAACATTTAAAAACATTCGAACAATATGACATAAACATAATGCTGCTTTCTGTATTTCTCCGATGATTTTTAAATCTAAATCTAAAAAGCATGAAGAGTCAAAAACAAAAAGATGAAATAACAGTAGCAGAGGAAAATATAAAATAAAGAAATAAAACAGAATCAAAAATAATTTTTAAACTAATGTAAAAGAAAAGAAATGTTGTTAAAAGAGGAATTGATAATCTAGAAAGATGGAATACTGAATGAGGCTCAGTAAGACAAAAACCGATCAGAATAGAATTAAAATCGGTCAAGTACGTTTAATACCGATTTGGACATGTTGCCACAGGCAACCCACTATCGGCGGAATGAGGAAACAACTCTCGTTTTTAATATGTTGCGTTTTGATTTCAAACCAGTTTTTCATTAAAATTTTATATCAACGTTTTGCTAAATGAATGGTTGATGCGCTAATTAATTCGCTCTCTATTAATTCACTGACAGATTGCTTTGCGTTTTACGATTATTTGCATAAAGTATGCGGTCAAAAATAGTGTAAAAAACAAATTCGGTGAAACAATTTATGGTTATCATCAACAATTTACTACAATTTATTTTTTAATGAATATTGTCATTGACACAGGTCAGATATTCACACTTAATGCACTGATTAAAGTATCTGTTGAATAAGCCACCATAGGTTTTTGATATTTAACAACACTAGATCTATTAGATCTCACTATTATTTTAATTATAATTAGTATTTTTATAGTCTTGTGTTTTCAACACTTTAGTTTAATCTTTTTCTAATTTCTTGCCAGTTTCTCTGATAAGTCTTAAAAAATTAGATGTTTGTATTAGTTTTTTAGAAAAAATTTGAAAAGCTTGTCTAGAGGTTATATTGCAAGTAACAAACTATAGTTTCTGCCGTAGATGTTTTATACTTGAGAATAGTCTATAAAACGATTCTTTTGTGCAAAATCCGCACGACATGTTGAATATAAGGAACATAAGCGGAGGCTTCTGAGAATCTTACTTATCTATTTATCTGCTGTTTGATCACAGCAATAAATTATCTAGAAAACCCTAAAATATAACCTTAGATCCACTTTTAGATACACTAGGTTTTTACTAATACATTTAAAGCTTAATTAAATAAAGCCAATAAGCTCAAATATATTTAAATAAATATTCTATTGTTTCTTAAATGAATCAAAAACTCTCAATTGTCAGCTCTCAGAGCAGTGTTAAGATTAATTTATTTTGTATCAAACGGTGCACAATAAAAATAAACCGATCGGGTTGTTTTTCACCGCGGAATTAGACGATAAAGGCAAATCAACTACTAGAAAGTATAGACTGGAATAAATAATATTCGGCCATATTCGGAATAATAAAATTCAAACAAAAGAGCCCTCCACTTGTATTACTTTGGCAGAATTGTTTTTTTCTTTTTTTTTTTCATTTCTTTATTTCTCTAGAGTGGAACGAAGCACAACAGGATGCATCCAAAAGACTAACGAACGATTTGATGAACGTGTAAGTAAAAAAAGATTGAAATTCAGAGTAAACGATCTTAGAGACTCACAAATACGGAGCAATATAAAAATAAGTTGAATGGACTTTTTAAAATTCTACCTTCAAATAATGATAATAATGCAGAAATTTCGACTTCTAAAACGGACTTCGATCGATTAAAATTAGCATCCCTTGTTCCACGCTCATCTTTTGGAGCAACACAGCTATAAAACCAATCAAAATGAGACTTTTCTCTCAAAAGTGAACGTTTTTAAATTCAAAGTAGAAATTTGTTGCTTCTAACAAGCACATGCGTTTGCAAAAAATCAAAAATAATTGTACAAAATTCCGATAATGTTTCAAGTAACCTGTTGCCGATGCTGTTGATAAAAAATTAAACATAAATTAGTCGAAGCATTTTGACAACGCAGAATAATTAGCTTTGAACGGGCAGGAATTAATAAGTAGGCTAGGGCCAACTTAGGAAATTATTAAGCGTAACTTAGATGCAGCAGGGAGTCTACCGACGAGCTTAAAGGGATATCCTATTCATGGCAAAACTTCCTCTTTTTCACAAGCCCTACAATAGGCATCAAATATAATGAGAAATTTGTCACAAATTTGGTATGGCAACGTTGCAATTTGTAAGTAATTGTCATTTAAGGGTTGTTAACAATGACCTAAATATTTGTTTTAAACTTTAAGAAATTTTTAGCAAGTTTTGTTAATCTTCTAGAAAGTCTGCCTAATTTTTTCTATTTTGAGAGTTTGTAACTTTGATACAATTAGGTTTATGATAGAAAACTTTTTTTGTAGACAATTTAATTGTTTATAAAAATGTGTTTTAAAGTTTTTGTATTCACATCGTTGAATAAAATCCAAAAAAGGCTGTAAAAATTAAAATTTACTTATGTTTATGACTTTTGTACTAATTTAAAATTGACTGATATTTTACATTTAGAAAAGCAGTACGCTTTTACACATTCTCAAACATATTGATTCTCATAAGTAAATCATGCAACCTTGCAACGTTGCTTCTGGTTATTTTATAAGACAATATTTTACAGCTCGGTGAGTATAACGCTGTCACATTTATTTTAATAAATGTGCTTCTACCAAAAACTCATAAATATTTGCTAAGGTCGACTTAAGCATTTCAAACCACTGTTACAAGTTGCTCATCATATCGTTTGTTTTATGCTCTTCGCGAATGATTGGCAAGTAACACAGCATCAGTGAATACATTTTTTGGAAAAAACCTCGCCTTTTTTTTATTTTTTGAAAAAATATCTTTTAATTGATAATTTTTATATTAAAACGTAATTTAGAAATCATAAAAAAAAATTTAATTTTATTAAACGTTTTTTAAATGTGTAATTTATAGCAATGGCTAAAACAATTTCAGAAGTCTATTTCTTTCATACTTATTTTTTTGTTTTAAAAAATATATAATATTATACCGTATGTTTCAAAAAAATTCTGGTCAAGTAGGCTGTGAGAAACAAACATGTTTGTTTTCCATCGACCTAAACTCTGTACTCAGGTAACTGTTGCAACCACTGACAAATTTTTAGAAAGTTGGATTGTACTCCTACAAAATTGTCAAAGTTGTCTTTTTATGACAGTTTGTTCAAAACAAACGTCATACAATTTCTAAATTTTTTGAAACATAATGTTGTATAATATAATACAATAAAGTCTTAAAAAACTAGTAGATTTTGAAAAATGTGCAAAGAAAAGACATATAGAGAATGATAGTAAAACTAATTTCTTTTTTTTTCTTTCTCTATCTTTCTTGTTCTCTAAAGTTTTTAATTTTTTTCAAACATCTTAGACGGTTTTAAAATGACTCATAGTGTGCTATATGAAATTGTATAATAATACCAAAAAAGCTAAATATTTGAGTTTTTTAAAAAAATTTGAAATATATAATAAGATCAGCGTGGTAATAAATAAAATGTGCGGAAAAGAGACATATAAAGACTATAGAGAAAGATAGCAAAACTGATTCTTTTTCTCTCTCTTTTTTATTTTTTAGATTTTTCTAACATTTTCCGAAATTTTAGACGGTTTTAAAATGAGTCATTAGCGTTTTTAAATGCGCTTTTGTCTCGGCGTATTATATAATAATGACAAAAACGCTAAATATTTGACTTTTTCATAATTTCCAGAGTCAAATACTAAATCTTGATATAATCTCACTTCTTGTTTGCGCATCGTAAATACCGATTGTTAGCGGTCTCTTTTCGAGAATTAGCATTCATGCGTCAGTGAGTTTGATGTTTAATTGAGCAGGAATTTGATTGAGTTAATTTAGGTTCGAATGGTTAAATGTAGAACGTCGAGGAATCTCTTCGAAATATTTTGAGGTGTCGGTATCACGTCGTTCTGCTGAAAACGCTTAACATTCTTGCGGTCTGTCTATACAGAGATTGACTCAAATTTATCCAATTGCCGAAGAACATTAGGATCGATACTCCTGGTAAATCTTCAGAGTGGCTTTTCTACGAATTTCTCTTTAATATCACAAATAAAACACCAACCCACAATAAATAAGAAACGTAAAATTTATTGACAAAACAAAATACGTATTATGTAACCATAAAACAGTTTTTATCATCAAAAAAAAATTCTTAAGTGAGAATTTATAGCCTTTCTGTAATATTCGCAACTATAAGTATTGTTGATTCAACTTGGCTATCAATATTGACACAGTGGACCAGTGCAATAGCACGCAGTGGAATACTGTTTACGTTGATACTTTCAGGAAAGAGCTTAAACAATCTACTGCCATACACTTATAAAAGTGGTTGCATTTATTACTAGTCACTAGATGGCAGCTTTGAAAATTATGACAACTGTCACTAAATAACAGTGTTTTTTGTTTACACAAAATAGGGGAAAAAACTAGGTAAGATACAAAACTACAATCTCATCTGCCAGTAAAATAATGCTTTTTATAAAAATAGAAGACTGCAAACATACTACCTACAATGGCAAATTTTACTAGAACAGCCAAGATCTGTTCTCAATTGTAATAGTATCAGAATTTAGCAAATACTAAATTTCTGTCAAATTTGTGTTTTGTTGACTACAGCAAGGCTTTTGATAGCGTTAAGTCTGAATAGACTTGAAAAAAATTGTAGTCTCAAACTCAAACAAACGACAATAAAAACGTATCAAGTTAAATTGCGCAGCCGGAGTTGATCTAAATACTTTGTATAATTTTTGCCAAATAGAAAAAGGAATCTGATAGCGCTGTATTCTGTTGTTTGTTCTATTTAACATCTATGGGAAATATAGTGTAAGAAGAGTAACTGATAAAGTGTAGAATTACGGTTGGCAAAGAAAAATTAGTCTTTGCTAGGCGGGCGGTAACATCCTATGAACCAATAACTAAGAAAAACTTTTGTAAAATTTATATGCACAAACTATAAATGGACCAGATTACAACCACACTACGATCTCTGTGGTCTGTGAGACGGTAGCTATTGCATACGGTCTAGCTCTGAAAGTGCTATCTTTAGCCACCAGATCATACTAAAAATGAAAAGTAATCTAGCAATAAAAAAATTCAATAAAACCTAAAATCTATTTTCTACATTTTAATTAATATAAATTATGTAATAATTAATTAACATTATTAATAATTCGAATAAAGCTAGGTTGTGGTATTTAGTTGATAATAAATAAACAATATCAACTAAATGGGATTTTGTTGTGTAAACTCTATATTAGCTAACACTAAACCTTAGGCAAGTGCTCTTGTGTTTGTCTAAAACAAACACAAATTTGCGATCAGAGCTTTCCGCTGTATCGGATAACATAACTGTTCTCAAATTGATGAAGAAAATTTATATCCTCCAGACAAAAAGCTGTTTATAGTGCGCGCAGAAATTACTAACAGGATAATAGTTTGTTTTTTCCAAACTTAACTAATTTGTAGCTATTCCGTTTAAGTATTTTATATTATTTACTTCATAATTTTAAGTTAAAAGACTGTTTTAGTTGATTTTATCTTTTTTGAATATAGCGCTTAAGTAACGACAACCCTCGAATGTTTGAATATTTTATAAGCTTTGTGGTTGTTCTAGATTGCGCTGCGCGAAAAGTATTGGAAACCACTTCGACAAGAAGTGGAAACTGAAACAGTCAGCCTGCGGCAATACGGCTGAAATAGGGTGATAACTAAAAAACAATAATATAACTTTTACATTTTTCGATTCTTCTTATATTTTCCTAATAAATAGTTATTTGAATAGATTTGTAGCTTACAGAAACACATAAGCTCAGTCAGCAATGAATTTTTTGACTTTTATTAAAAATAGTTTACTACAACATACCAATAAAATATTTATCACTTTATAATACTCAAACCAATGCAAATTTATTCAAACTAGATCTGTAGACTTAGACATGTTTCGTTTTTCTTGCATATAGGCTACTCTAAATGTTAATATATACAATTTGAGACAGAAAGTAATCACGGTAGCATTTTTTGTCTCAAACGCATACCTATGATATGCAATGTTATAATTCTGCAAAAAGCTAAATTGCTCAAATTTGACTTGTAATAAGATGTTGCTGCTTTAAGCACATTACAGAAGCAATAGGTAAATATAAGCCCTGCAAATTTATTCAAATCGGAATCTGTTGCGAGTTGCTGAAGAGTTCTAATAAGAACAAAACATGTTCATGTCCATGTCTACGGAGCTAGTTTGAATAAACTTGCATTGCTCTTATTATTCTACTTGTTGGTAGTAACCAACACTTAGAGTGACTTATATGCACTAAAACATGTAGAAACATTGTTTCTCAAATTTTTGATTTAAGATCGCTTCGACTAGATGTGGCTAATTTAATAATACATCTATGTATAGTTAAACTATTTTGTAATATATATTAACAATTAAATTCTTGCTGTTTAAGTACACTTTTTCATTAAACTGTCAAAAACCGGCATCATTGAAGAACTGAGGAAAAACTTTTTAAAATGCACCATTTAATATAAAACGAACGCTGGACGAAAGATTTATTATTGAGCCGAGTGAGTCGATATAAATGCGATGTGCAACTGAATTTCGGCGATAAATCGATATAACTGCATATACTCTTGCTGCATATAAATAATTGCATAAATGAACACAGTATAGTCTAGTGTATCAAAGTTATATTATAAAGTTAGTTGTGCTCATGAGTGTATAGTTATATAAATTTGGATCGGAGCAATATTTGAGTTCAAGCGGTCAAGAATCTAGGTCCGGACTTAAGCAGCATAGTTTAAATGCTAATAAAGTTTCTTTTAAGCTAAAATTGCTACAATATTATAGTCAAAACGTTTAAGATATACCCGGCAGTAGATTTTAGTGCAGAAAGTTAAACACTCGAAACCAAAGTCATAAATTAAAAACAACCGTTTTCTATTCAGGGTAGTACCTGGTAGGTGAAATAAAGCCAAAACATGTGATACTTTGAGTTATAAATATTTTTTATCATTGTTGAACTGTTTCTTGTCGGGTATATCTCAAACGTTGCTAATATACTTTTTGAGATAATTTTTTTTTAATCTTGGAATATTCTAGCTTTTCATAATATAATAATGTTTTTTAATCGAATTGTTTTATCAATGGAATTCGAAGATCATAAAGCACATTTCTAATAAGCCATGAAGCATTTGCAAAAATTCCTCAAGGTTCGTTTTGTAGTTTGAAAATTTCTCATAAGACATCTGCTGGTGCATATTCTGCTTGATCTAACAAATGGTGTTAATAACATTATCAAAGGATATATTTTTGCGATAAATAACAATTACGCAACTGCTTTAAAAATGTATTGCGCCGTAGCTTCTAAACCAGATGTGACATAGTCTGTCTGTAAACCAATTTGAAAATCTCGCAAAGAGAGCTTCCTGACTGCATCGAGCTTAATAAAATTGATAAAAATTTTATTTATAATCTGCAAATATACAGTGCGATTATAAAATTCGGATTTGGCAGTAGAAACATTGTAAGAGGATAACTTAACGCTCACAAGATGACAAAGACGTGCTTGGTCTTCTCTATTTGATTTGCTATTAATTTATAGCGAGTATTAATTGTTTGCTAGGATGTCTCGTTTTGGTTTTATGCAAAAAACTAACGTTACTACTTTTTTTCAAATTTTGTTTTTCAACTTTTTCTTTGGTACCAATTGTAATACATTTTTCTCAGAAAATCCGCTTGTTGTTCTGAAAAGCTAATGAAATAAGGAATCTCAAAGTAACTTATTTCAATTTTCTATCGAATGGTTATTTTTTTTACAATTTTTTGTTTCAATCTATGTCTTAGCTCGCACTTTAGTTTAAACATTTTAGCCTAACAATTTAATAATTTTTTTAGATTTTTTTTCACAAGCAAATGTTATTAAGTAGGTTCTAATCAGGAGTTGTGATTTTTTTCGGATTTTATTAACATCTTTGAACAAATTTTCAAAAATTTGGAATTTCCACTAAAAATCCATATGCATTTTTTTAAGCAAACATTTTTCTTTTTAAAAAATTTTTGCAAAATTTGATAATTGGAGCATTCTGAATTTCTTAAATCGAGTATTCGTTGTTTGCTAAGAGTTTTTGATGTTTTCTTGGTTTTATGTTATGTCAAATTTTTTTTTTGGTAATAAATATAATAAATTTTTTTCAGCAAATTAGTTAGTTCTGGAAAGTTAATGAAATAAGGAGTCTCAAACTAACTTCATTTCGATGTTCTATCGAATGGTTCTTTTTTTTTATTTCTTGTTTCGATCTATGTGTTAGTTTACTTGCACTTTGGTATAGAAATTTTAGTCTTTATTATAATTTTGAGTTAATTTGGATTAATTTTTTAGAGAACTAAGTTGAATTGAGTTTTTTTGGCTAGAAAAAAGTGTAATCAATGTTACTAACTAATATGTTTTTGAATAAAATTTGCAGAAGGCTTATGAATGCTTGACAAATCAATGTGGAGTTGAAATGCTAGCCGTTTATAGACAGACATTTGAGCTTTTTATATTACTAAAATTTAAACGATTCACTTTACATTTAAATGCAGCTTCCTGGCGTACTTGACTATGTTTGGAACGGAGATGGATTTTTAAATAAGTTCTTAGCATTACCGTGGTAAATATTTCGAGAGGGATTCTTGGTGGCTTCTTTTCTCATTCAATAATAATTATTTCCAGTAGTAGCTCAAAGAAATATGCTTGAATAAAATAAGCAGTTTTGGTTTCGCTTAAAATATAGGGTCTAACATAAAAAACTGACAATTTTTATTTTTTTATGCAAATTTTACACTTGACAGAGAATTCCGCAGAACTTTTCACACTTTTTAATCTAAATTGCTTATGAAATTATAAGCAGCATCTAATTGAGTTTGTCAAAATAAGAAAAAACATCAGTTAGTGACTTCGAAAACAAATGAATAATTTTCTTCTTTATAATCTCAGGGATTATTTATATCACCCTTCTTAGTTACACAACTGCTTTTAAATTTACTTTAACACCACTTTCTTTGACCGTATTTAAATGCGTTCATTAGCATCAAGTGACTGAAGCTTTTTGAATCTTGTTGAATTAAGCTTAATTTTTGGGTTATTAGTCATATACAAAATGTAATAATCGAGTTTGTATTTGTGCAATATTGAATTTTATTTAATTCGACGAAAGTCTTTCACTTAAAACAACGCAAAACCTTTTAAAACAACCAAGCAAAGATAAGATCTGTCGGAAATGATTAAAAGAAGCAGAGAAAAAGCATAACACTTTTTATGAGTTTTTTCTCTCTTTATCTATGAGAGCTCTTATATCAAGATGAGCTCTGAATATTGACATTTAGAGATGGCAGTTTTAGTTTTTCTATTTTCTATGAATTTATTTTAAAAGCGGCTTAATGTACAAATACAGATTTTTATAGTCATTTACGCTTTTATACATTTTTTTTTCTATTTGCATATTGTTTTTGTTTTTTACAGCTTTTTTATTGCCTGCACTTTCATTTTGGTTTTTACAATGTTTTTATTAAGGAATGTTTGCACTCTTTCAATCTTTTTTTGTTGTTTTTACATAACTGCTTGTTTCATCAGAATTGTTTTAAATATTATTATTTATTAGTGAATAGTTGTGTGAGTTTTAATGAGATGCCTGAGAGCAAAGAGCAACACAAGCAACAGATATTTGCTCTTTTAATACTTTTTTTATCTGACTGCAATTTTTTATTTTGCTTACGAATTATTATAATCATAATTTTGCATTTTTTTGTTTTGTTTAGTCTTGCTTTAGTTTTATTTTATCTTATAGAGGCTATATAAAAACTTGTTGAAAGAGCTTTTAAGATTTTAATTTGTTAAGCAAACATTTTGACATGTGGTTAATATTAATTATGTGTTGTGCAAAACGTTCTAAAAATCAATTTTTGTTAAGTACATCATAAAAAACCTCGGTAAAGCTTTAAATTCAAAACCCACACATTCAATTGATTTGAATGTTTTTAAAATGTAAATACAAAAATAAAACAAATTTAATGTTGTAGGAAAAAAAGGTTCGGCTTTGAAATATATATAATATATTTCCGTTCTTTCCTTGCCTTCTTTAAAACATATGTTCTACAATTTTGGGGAATCGTTTCAGCCATCGATATCTGTTTATTTCAAAAATAAATGCGGTAGCGTGCGACCGCAAGTAGTAAATTTATATACCTAAGAAAGCTCATGCAATTTCTAAAATAAAAAAGATGTTTTTGGGCTGTTTTTTGCTGATTTATTGTTTACTTTTGGAAGCGATACCGCGCTGTAAGCGGAGCAATGTTTCTAAAACAACGAATAAACAAAATTTTGAAGCTTCACTAATAATTAAATAGTTTAAGCACTTTGTGTTATATTATAACAACTTTTTTTTTAAATGTATTAGAAGTTAGCTTAATAACGTGAAATTATTATTAAAACACTAATTTGTCTTATTGCAGGTAATTAATAGGAACCTGCTAATTATCCTTAATTAAAACCTATAACATAAGCCCTACTAAACTCTTTGAGCAAAAAAAAACCAAAAAATTTATCAGCAATAATAAAGAAAATTTACAATCAGTTTATGCCAAAAAAATAAATAAGTCTGTTTTCGGTACATTAATAAAATTTTAGCTCTTTTAACCATATCCAAAGTTTTTCAATTGGATTTAGCTGTGGATGATAGATTGGCAATAAATGTAATTATCATTTTTTAAAGAATGTAGTGGATTATAATACATTTTTGACTGAATTTTAAATTTGAATGAGCTATTTTTGCAATCGTGTTATGTTTTCTTACAATCTCTATTAATTAACCACTCAGCAAGAAAATAAAATGTGTCCAATTGTTTTGCGGTTAGACAACTGTCGAGAAAAGTCAGTCAGGTCTCTGAGGCTGCGCCTCTAAACTCCCATTTCTGAATATCTGCTGACAAACAAACGTGGGGTAATTTTATTTAAGCAATTATAGTAAATTCAATTGCAATTATAGGTTGTAATAGTCAGCAATTAATAATTTTAATTGGTTACTAAAATGTGCTTTGTTGTAAATTGTATAGAATAATATATTTGAATCAATTTATCAATTCATGAATGATTTTTTATTCAATAAAAAATGTCACGCTATCCATTAGGGATATTAACTGTACGAGATTTTTGGCATAAAATTTGTAAAGAATTTATACAAGCATTATGCTTCTTAATTATGCAAATTCAGGAAAATGCATATATCTAGGCTATTATATAAAGCTGGTTAACATTTTAAATTTTAAGTTTGAAGCAAAATACTCTTACAAATCATAATTTTTTTATTTTTTTGTGTATTTTATTTGAAATGTCTGATAGCTGTTACGCATTTGAAAATTCTTTTTAATAAGTTATAATTGCTGGAAGCTGTCAGGACCAACCAACAGCTGACACTAGATTAACATAATTCTTAAACAATTGCAACTTTATTGAGTTGGAGTTGCATTCATTCGATATTGACATCAATAACTTTTGTTTTGCAAATGCTATCAGGTGCAAACCTACAAAGTTTTGCAACCCTGTCCGTTTGGTCTGTTGAATATTGCAACAGCTAATCTCGCATTGACGTTGGCAGCAGAACACATGCGCATTGTAAAATTCTATACCGCGATATTAGTAAGTTATACTACGAACGGAGGCTGGAACGATGTTGCAGACACTTTTATTGTTTTATTCTTGCGAATTGTTCGCAGCTTGAACATGTTATTAATTAAAAAAAATACTATACAAACGCGATGATATACAAAATAATCTGTGAAAGGGTTTTCCATAGCCATCGATTACCGTAAATTAATTTTTATGCCTAAATATTGTCTCATTTCTGTCAGCTGCAATGCTGCAAAACTGTTCATTGTAACCAGATTTAGTGAAAATAGAAGAGAATAGAATTACCTATTTGTTTCTATGCTGAAATTATGGCGAATGCGTCATTTAAAACAAACTAATAACGATGAATTCGTTCCCAAATTAAAATCATTTTTTATAATCAATTAAAAATTATAAAGTTTATTGATACGGTAATTGGTCTTTGTCCAATCCAATTCTGTCATTGACACAACGTAATTCATCAGAAGAGTCTCTAGTTTAGTTTAGCGTAGATTGTTGACAACGATGATGCTAGCAAGCCGCTTCAACAGACTACCGTATTCGTTTTGCACATATTCGGTCTATTTACTTATACTTGTAACTCAAATATGGAGCTTTCACGCCACACAATTGTTTGCGTTTGTTGTGTTATTTTATTATTTTGTTTATATCTTCACTCTTACTTTCTACATTCAACATTTTGTTTGTCTTATTTAAATAATTTTCCTTCTTTTTTCACTCTTGGTTTATTTTTGTTTGCTTTTTATAATAAAAAGTATATTAAATTTATGTGCAAACTGACGTTTTTGCACAAATTACTTGTACAAAAATTGTAATTCTTGACAGTGGGTCTTCATCTTTTATGGTAACTTGCAATGAGCATTATTTATCTTTTTTAATTTATTACAAATTAGCTATTATCTTTAATTTAGGTTAAAATCTGTAGCGTTGAAGGAATTTTGTTATGAAGGAATTTTATAGAAATTAAACAATTGTTCTTCAAATCTGCTATTCTTTTTTATTAAACAGACTATACTATTTTTATTTCTTTATTTGGTTATTTTTAGTTTACGTTTAGCGAGAATTTGCTCAATTTTTAGTACAGTATTTTTTTATATTTTAAAAATAATAACTATAGATATTTAGATATCTAGACGCCGCTGAACTCACTGAAATTCATAAAAATAAGAAAAATGCTTTTAACAAAGATAACAGTTGTCTTCTCAGCTCCTTGGTCGGAGCTTTTATGCCACACAATTGTTTGCGTTTGTTGTGTTATTTATTTATTTTTTAATATTTTGTTTTTATTTTCACTCTTACTTTCTACATTCAACATTTTGTTTGTCTTATTTTTATCTAGATATTAGAGTTTTGTACTCTTATAAACAACTGAGCGTCTGTTCTTTTATTATATAATTTTCCTTCTTTTTTTTTCTCTTGGTTCATTTTTGTTTGTCTTTTATAATAAAAAATATATTTAATTTATGTGCAAACTGACGTTTTTGCACAAATCACTTGTACAAAAATTGTAATTTTTACAGTGGGTCTTGATCTCTTATGGTAACTTGCAATGAGCATTTTTTATCTTTTTTAATTTTTTACAAATTTGTTATTGTCTTTAATTTAGGTTAAAATCGGTAGCTTTGAAGGAGTTTTGTTGTCACAACTCAGAATGTGATGAAGGAATTTGATAGAAATTAAACAATTGTTCTTCAAATCTGCTATTCTTTTTTATTAAGCAGACTATATTATTTTTATTTCTTTATTTGGTTATTTTTAGTTTACGTTTAGCGAGAATTTGCTCAATTTTTAGTACAGTATTTTTTTATATTTTAAAATAATAACTATAGATATTTAGATATCTAGACGCCGCTGAACTCACTGAAATTAATAAAAATAAGACAAATGCTTTTAACAAAGATAACAGTTGTCTTCTCAGCTCCTTGGTCGGAGCTTTATGCCACACAATTGTTTGCGTTTGTTGTGTTATTTATTTATTTTTTATTATTTTGTTTTTATTTTCACTCTTACTTTCTACATTCAACATTTTGTTTGTCTTATTTTTATCTAGATATTAGAGTTTTGTACTCTTATAAACAACTGAGCGTCTGTTCTTTTATTATATAATTTTCCTTCTTTTTTTTTCTTTTGGTTTATTTTTGTTTGCTTTCTATAATAAAAAGTATATTAAATTTATGTGCAAACTGACGTTTTTGCACAAATCACTTGTACAAAAATTGTAATTTTTACAGTGGGTCTTTATTTCTTATGGTAACTTGCAATGAGCATTTTTTTTTAATTTATTACAAATCAGCTATTGTCTTTAATTTAGGTTAAAATCTGTAGCTTTGAAGGAGTTTTGTTGTCACCAGCTCAAAATCTGATGAAGGAATTTTATAGAAATTAAACAATTTTTCTTTAAATCTGCAATTATTTTTTTTATTAAACAGGCTATAAGTATTTAATTTTTTTATTTAATTATTTTTAGTTTACGTTTAACGAGAATTTGGTCAATTTTTAGTGCAGTATTTTTTTATATTTTAAAAACAATAACTATAGATATTTAGATATCTAGACGCCGCTGAACTCACTGAAATTCATAAAAATAAGACAAATGCTCTTAACAAAGATAACAGTTGTCTTCTCAGCTCCTTGGTCGGAGCTTTTATGCCACACAATTGTTTGCGTTTGTTGTGTTTTTTATTTATTTTTTATTATTTTGTTTTTATTTTCACTCTTACTTTCTACATTCAACATTTTGTTTGTCTTATTTTTATCTAGATATTAGAGTTTTGTACTCTTATAAACAACTGAGCGTCTGTTCTTTTATTATATAATTTTCCTTCTTTTTTTTTCTCTTGGTTTATTTTTGTTTGCTTTCTATAAAAAAAAGTATATTAAATTTATGTGCCAACTGACGTTTTTGCACAAATCACTTGTACAAAAATTGTAATTTTTACAGTGGGTCTTCATCTTTTATGGTAACTTGCAATGAGCATTTTTTATCTTTTTTAATTTATTACAAATTAGCTATTGTCTTTTACTTAGGTTAAAATCTGTAGCTTTGAAGGAGTTTTGTTGCCACCAACTCAAAATCTGATGAAGGAATTTTATAGAAATTAAACAATTTTTCTTTAAATCTGCAATTTTTTTTTTATTAAACAGACTATACTATTTTTATTTCTTCATTTGGTTATTTTTAGTTTACGTTTAGCGAGAATTCGCTCAATTTTTAGTACAGTATTTTTTCATATTTTAAAAATAATATCTATAGATATTTAGCTATATAAAAATAAGACAAATGCTTTTAAAAAAAGATAACGGTTGTTTTCTCAGCTCCTTGGTCGGATTCTTAAGAGATAAACCTGAATAAAATTTTCTAAGCCAGGTAAGATGATGACCACTTGGTGGTCGAATGAGCTCTCGAGATCAATTAAGCGGTCGAGTTTGAATGTTAACATTGTTTTCAATTAATAAGTTTTACCACACATGCTCGTAGTGTTTTGGTTGGATAAACGTATTTTGTAACAAGAAAAAAATTCGATAATGTTTCTTATTTTAACTTTTGAAGCAGAGAACAAACATTTGCGCAAAATATCTATATTATTATCTAATAAACACAATATTTGTCTAATTTAACTTCTAAATTGTTAAAGTCAAATAAGATCTCACTTTCCTAGCGTAATATAAACAAACTTTTATCTAACTTTGTCAAAATTGAGTTAAATGGAACTCGCTGCATTGATCGCAACTCTAGTCACATAAATATTCCATAAAAGCTTGTTTATTTGTTAAATTGTTTTTATAGGATCTTACGAGCGCATCTAAAATTTAGTTTAACGATTTGATGTAATCCAGTGCTCTGATTAGCTTTTTATTATTTATAAAATAAATAATCATTTATTTTTCTTTGAATTTTTGAATTATTTGAGACGTCAATTTATATAACAGAATAGCCTTCACAATACAATCACAGTTGCCTCATCAAATATTTAATTTTAATTTCGAATTTATTTACTATTCTCTTATATGGTTGTCATCGTTTTCGAAAATTTCCGACAAACATTCGTTGAATTTCAAATGCGGTTTATGATCATCTAACTCTACACATGATCGCTAACCAACCAGATTATCTGTTTTTAAATCTCTGGAAAAGTAAATTACAAAAAAAAACAACAAAAATGTTAATTCTTTTCAAAACTTAGTTGGTTGAGTCTCACTGATGAGAGCTTAAAAGCATACCTCTTTTATTTTGAAGAAATTAGTTTTGGCTATACTTTCTGGTTTTTAAAAAAATTAGAGTTGTTCTCTGCGATTTTTACAAAATTATTTTAAATTCTTATTTTTTCTTTCAACGAGTTATCTGCCCTAATTACAGTATTATAGTATTAGCTAAGATTTGATTCCAATTTCGATAATGATGAGCTGGGTTTAGATAACTAGAGTTGACAGAAACGGCCTATAAGCTGCAAAGCGGAGAGTTGCCTTCGAAGAAAAAATTAATAGCAAAATTAAATCATTCTCTTTAGCTTTTAAGTAATTATGAAAAAATTAGGCAATTTAGAGTTTGATATATGCTAAAATAATCCTAAAAGACTTTTATGCAGGAAAATTATTTAAAGTGTTTTTTTCTATTTAAAGAAAATTATGTAAAAAATGGCTACTACTCAAAGACAAACGGTTCAAATATAATATTTATTTTAGTTGATGCATCTTATGTGATTAATGTTTCCACCGATATTTTTTAAATGATTGTTATAAACAAATTTATCATTTATGAGAGTAGAACTTTTCTAAAAAGTCACAAATCATTTATTAAAAATTACAGAAATAAAAACAAATTAGGTATCTTCTCTTAATAAAAACATCTTAAAAACAAAGAAATTTTATTGTCTATTATAATGTTACATTTTTTTTTGTTAAATGTCTCGAAAGTTAATAAAATAAAAATGAATTTCAAATTGAAATGAAGTTAGATTGAGATTTCTTTTTTTATTAGCTTTCCAGAACAACAACTGGATCTGCTAAGAAAAAGTTATTAACTTTAGTACCAGAAAAAAAGTTGACTAAAAAAAAATTTTAAAAAAGTCAATGTGTATTTTCTTGATAAAACCAAAACGACAAATCCCAGCAAACAACGAATATTTGATTTGATTTTAAAAAATTTATCTTATAGAATTTTTTAAAAGAAAAAAAAATTTTGGCTAAAAAAACATGGGAATTTTGGTGGAGATTTCAAATTTTTGAAAAATTTTTCAAAGTTGTTCAAACATCTAAAAAAACTCACAGAGCCTAATAAATCAGACTTCTTTAATAAAAAAAATTTAAAAAAGTTAGACTACATTTTCGATACTACAGTGCAAGTAAGACATAGATTAAAACAAAAAAAATAACCAGTTGATAGAAAATTGAAATAAAGTTAAAGTAAAGTAAAACGAAAAATTCTAGCAAAAAATAAATATTCGAATTAAATCTAGACAATTTTAATTAATTTTAGGTAATTTTTTGGGAAACATTTTTGGTTGAAAAAAATGCACATAAGCATGCGGATGCTTATGTGCTTATCTGCCGGAAATTAAAAATCTTTCAAAAATTGTCAAAAAATCTCAAACAGTTCACAGAGCCTACTAAAAAGGACTGAATAATATTTTATTAAGTCATACGTGATTTTATTAAATCATTTTGTGGCTTATTTATAACCATTTAATTTGATGAATAAAATAATTAAAATCGGCCAATAGATAAACGAACTTTTTTTTGGAGACTTTTTTATATATTTTGTTTATACCCTAAATAAAAGAAAAGAATTCTCACAAGTGATAGTGAGTTAAACATAAAATAGCAGCTATCATATTACGGAAGTAATAGGCACTTGAGTAAATATAAGCCCATATTTGTCACTGCAAATTTATTCAAATCTGAATCTCCTAAAAACTTGTTGAATGAAGACTTTTAATGAGAACGAAACGGATTTAGTTTGAATGAATTTTGTTTTGATCTTATTTTTCTATTTGGTAGAAAATTAAACATGATCGATAATATTGCATATCATAGGTATGTGTTTGAGACGAAAGACGCCAACTTGGTTACAACCACATTTCCAGATTAGGAAACATATTTTTTAACTTTTTTAAGTCAGAAAAGTTTGAGAATGATGGCGCAACCCAAAATGTGTGTAATTTTTTAAAATTTAATTTTTTTTCTTATATTTTTATTAAAGCGAATACTGATACTGATAATGTTTTAATGTTTTGAAAAGGTTATTACTGGCAATGTCTACTATTCTTTTTATTTGTTTCAGGGTGTATCAGTATGGTGAGATGGGCGGTCTCCCAGTTTGCAGCTGTGATTCTTCATTGTTTTTTATCAGCCAAGATAATCCTTCCTCAAAACTAATAACCATATCAAAGAACCTGCTCAAGTATTAAATACAATATTTTATCGCTCAGCTTTTTACTTGATAAATTTCTTGATTTGCACTTATGAGGTAATTCTGACACATCCATATTATGAACATATCAACAATTTAGTTCGTCCTAAATTCAAAAAAAAAAAAATATTTTTTATAAAGTTGTATATTAACAAGTGTTATGATGTTTCATATTAATAATGTGTACACTGAGGAACATATCTCCATTGGTTTTCATTAACGTCACTATACAACGATACATCTAGGCAAAATGTCATAACACTAGATTAACGCATTTATTGGGCACAAACGGATCTATATTTAATATAGTCAAAAGGAATTGAACTTGGCTTGATCTGTACACAATATTTTACAGCAAATCGATTATCTACTTAGATCCTGTTGAATTATTATCGGTGATTCGGCTTTTCCCATGAAAAGAAATCATTAAAAAAAATGATAACTGGGATTCTATAAATGATTCATGCGTCTAAACAAGCGTGGACTTGAACCGCCTCCTTCTATTTTGTGGAACCGGAATAAACAGTTTTCCACAGATCACGAATTATTTATAGAAACCCTGTACATGTATTTCACATAGTATACGAGATATTTGCACTAATTTCCACTTTTTAAGCAATTATTTTTTGTTTGAAAAACGTGTTAAAAAATTCTTTTGACTATACTTAAACATGCTCTAACTACTGCCTCTTGTGTTGATCATTTTTCAAACTTCGTTATTGGCATTATTGAACTTTGAAAAATTTGGCGCCGAAAACATCAAATTCAAAAGTTCTGTAAGCATACATGGGTAAGTTTAAAAGTGAGAATGCTCACCCCCAAGTTGTTAATTTGGTTAATAAAATTGTTAGATAGTAAATATTTGCCTAAGTGAAGATTGTTTTATAATAAAAATTTTTTTCTATCAAATACAAAAAATTTATTTTAGTTCTAAATTAATAATTGTAATTTGTTTCTGAATGGATAAATCTTATTCTGCGGATCTTAAAGGGTGTTAGCTCTTTTGTCATACACGATTGTACATATAAACAATAAGCTTACTGTAAAATAAATGTATTTAGCGCTTATGATTTTATCTACAGTTTCTATTACGAAAATGTGTTTTCCTACAAGAATGTAACAAAACCTACGCTTAGATTTGTGTGAATAGATAAATATATATATTTATCTATGTACAAATTATATATATATATATATATAAATATTTTATTGATTCTGGTTTTTTTATTTAATCGTTTCGTTAACTACTTACGTTCACAATTTGGGACGTTACTACTCATGCTACGTCTCACAGACGCATTAATTTATTAAAAAGCGTATTTATTATTCTAATTCATTATTAATTTTTACGACGCTACGGTTACGCCACTGTCTTCCACGTAATTGTAGTGTCAGTCTTAAGCAATTTTTTTTTAAAGTAAGAACATTTTTTTGAAATTGAATATGACGCTTATTAATTGTGTTGGTTTTTGCAAACGTTGTTTATTTCCAAGAGCTTCCAAATTTAACGTATTCTGATTGATCGGATGCGACTTATAATTTTTTTTTTTAAAGTTATCTTTTCGACCAAATCAGAGCATTTTTTGTTATTATATTAGTACAGGAAATAGAAGATTTTGTTTTGCATAATTGTAGGTAAGTTATTTTTTACAAAATACTTACGGCGAAAGTATTTTGCAAAAAACTGTTTGGGCTTGTATCTCCGTAAGCGTGCACTTGAGGCTTATAATTATGATCACATTTATTATAGATAATTAAATTTTCAAAATTTTTTTGTATCACTTACTCTTCTAATAATTGTTTAAATAATAAATTGCTATTAATTAAACTTTTAAATCGATAAGTTTTCTACAACTTTTACTTTACACTTTTTTTCCTAAAACTCTCCTAAAATTGAATTATCTATAATAAAGGTTTTTATAATTATGAGCCTTAAGTGCACGGTTATAGAGATACAAGACCAGACAAATTTTTGCAAAATGGCGGCATTTTTGCCTGCTTTATTGTAAGTGTTTTTAAGTTTATTAAAATTAATAACTTACCTACAATCATGCATTATGGACAAGAGTAACTGGCTCCTCTATTACCTATCGACAAATTCAGTGAGACATAGAATAAGTAGTTAAGATTTGATTAGTTTTGTAAATAATTATTGATTTGTAATTCTTTATCCGAACCTTTATTTGTAAACGTGTAAATAAAAAAATAATTTGTTATCTAATTTTTTCAAAGTTTTCACACTTTTTTTATGATAAGTTGTATGTTTCAAGTGCCAAAATAACTCGTTATTGATAGTTATTTGAAAAAGCTGAGTAGAGTCTGTAATTCTAACGTTAAATTTGTTGGTAACTACGTGATGTCACGTCGTTTAGCAGTGTGACTGCCAATTTTATTAATGTATTTGATTTCTGTGATAATATGAGTAAAACTTTTTTATAATATATTATGTTAGCCCTTTATTTTGTACATATTGTTCTCAATCATTTTTCTATAATATAATTTTTAAATTATTTTATTTTTCATATTGTCTAAATTGGTAAAATAAATAAGTTAAACCAGTTTACTAGTTTGTTTCATTGTAAATACCTATAAACAGTCAAACCTGTGTAAGAGGCAATTTGGTAAGTGAGAAAGCCCTATAAGTCAGAGTTACCCTCTAACTCTCTATAAGTTGGTCTGAGATGCATGGATGTGATATCCTAATGAATACATACACAATTATGTTTTTCTTATACAAAAAATATACGGCCCGCTTATTCTCCGGCTGTAGAATCGGCTATTTCTTTTTCTTATTCAATCTTTAATATTAACCCAATAGGCAAGTGCAACAGCACGCAGTCAAATACTACACTACAAGCAGGACAGAACTCGTTTGGTTTACCTTGGTAAGTAAATGAAATAAAACGCTGTAGAAAGCAAAAAAAAGCAATTAAAAAAATACTTAGTAAAAAACAATATAACACAAATAAAACATTTTTGATAACTAAAGTCTGTAATTGTTTTTTTTATATCTATTGCGTTTCGAATTAGTCCGTTGCAGATCAAAAGTGGTCTATAAAACCAATTTATTAATTTATGCATCTTTTATGTTAAAAACAAAGCTACATTTAATATAAGGTTCTAATGCTCTTATGTGGCCTTTTTCAAAAGTATCGCATTCTAAAAACATTTTTGACCACAAAGTTCTGAATTCGACTCATGATTTTTACAGAAAAGTCTAATTTGAAATTCTTTTATTATTAAATAAGGTATTGACGATACTTTTATGTAAATTTGACAAAAAATGTCTGTTTTTAAGAGTAAAAATATAGAAAATTATAGATTACTTCCTAAATTTTATAGAATATTTAGAGCAACGCTTGCTATGAAATTTTGAACTTTGTTTAGTTGTGAAGAAATGTTTTTTATTGATTTGTTGTTGCTTTGGCTCAAGCAAAAAGATTTGTACCTATTGTGGGGCAATAAATTTATTGAATAACACCTTGTGTATTAAAAGTGCTATAATTTTGGAAAAATATGGTTTAAACATAGTCTTACATGGGTAAACATTGTTAAGAGAACAGCATACAAATTTGAGAATCGTTCTAAATAGCTCTTATACACTTATTTAGTACTGTTTTAACAAAATCTGTTCTTAAGGGTGCAATTACCAAGTCTGCAACCCGTTATCAAGGCAGCCGGGCCTACTAAATATGCAGGATCGGAGACACCCATACATCAGAGAAACCTGGTTGTGATAGTGTCAAGCGTAGAAAGTGTCATCCTGAATTTATCGAAAGACTTTCTCTCCTCACATTGCATAGGTTAACGTCAGAAATCAAAATTTCTAATATTTTCCAAATAGTTTAGACAGCGATGAGATTTGATGGGGAAAAGTTTCACTTGTTTCGTCTTTTTATTTAAGCAATATTTACTCAGCTAACTAATACAAAAGTTTTGAGAGCTTAAAATATTCAACCCTTGTATGCCAACAACAAACAAATAGGTATCTCATTAAATCTTTTAATCGTTTTGTTATATACGCATAGCCTAAAATAGAGGAAATGATTGATGTTCTAAATTTAAACGCTCTTATCAACAATCTGGACAAGTTTTACTAATATTTTAAACTAAAAACCAACCTCAATTCAAGAATTGAAACAAAATGTTTGATTACATAGGAAAAAACAAATGAAACAATTTTTACATAACAATTACATTTTACAGCAATTTTGCTGGATTCAAAAATCATTACGGTCTTCGACAAATAATGATAATGACAATTTTATTTATCAAATAATATAAAAACTGTTGAAAAACAAGCTTTTAATTTTCAATTGGTTCAAAATCCAATTTAAGAATTGAAGTAAAACAACACATTGTGTTTTAAACTAAATAGACTATACAAGTTTGTTTTATGAAAAATCAAGCTAAATTACTATCTCCCCACGCATCTGCGATCAGATTATTTGAATTGTTCGATTTAATACTTAAAAACATTTGAACAATATGACATGAACATGATAATGCTATGGGTACAACACCCATATTTGAAATAACTAATAGTACAATTTTTACCATTTTTAAATTCCAAAGATCCCTAATGGCCCCCGACAGCAGCGAATATTTAGCCATTTTCGTTTTAAAGGTATTAATAATATTACAAGAATTTGGAACAGCAATAATACGTTAACAATATTGGCTCCAATTTTTTAAAGTTCAACCTCAATATAATTTGTAATTATCATTTTCCAAGAAATTTTTTGGATTCTAATTATGGTTCTACATTTTTGACCAAACTAAACTTAAAAGCCAAATTTGAATGAACTATTTTTGCACGCGAAAATTATTATTTTAACTATTATTTACATTTTATATGAAAAATTGTATTTAATATTTTACCAAAAAGTTAAGTTAAATAAAAATATACACATTTTTTAAGTATTGTCATGAATGCATTTATTTACGCTTTGGTCTCTTTTTTGATCCACTTAGCTTTTTTTGGGCTTGTATTTCTCGAGCAGACTCCACTTATCGGAGCTGACGCAAAAACCCTTTTTTTGCGTCAGATTTTATTAATAATTAATTCTTAAATCTATTTAAAAAAAAATTAAAATTTCTTACTGAATGAGTTAAAAGTTGCATTTTTTCAAGGTTGGAAGTGTTGGAGCTTTAGAAAAAAGCTTCGCTTTAAATAAGTTTAATGATTTATGACAGCTACACGTCGCTTAATTGCCTCGAGGAATTAGGGTCGTTAGGCAGTTTCGTCTAATCACTTTCTACTTTCTGATCAAAAGTCATTGATCATAAGCGGTTTATATGATAAATTCATTTATAGATAAACGGTCTAAAAATTGATAAAGGTTATGAATTCATACATATGTTTTGCAAGACAATGCAGATTCCAAAAGTAACAAAGATCAAAAAAGTGAGATGCATGTTTATATGGTGGTTCCCGACTAATCCTGATTTATGATATAATGGTGAATCCGTGAAGGACACAGAAAAACATCTCAGAAATAGGAAATATATTGCGGCTTTATACACCACCGTGAACGCCTGAACGGCTTTGCCCTACTTGACAACTGAGAAAAATGTTCGCATTTTTCATCATCACTCAACTTTATTGTAAACTCTAAGCAAGAAATAAACTTTGACGCGAAAAGAGTTCAAACTCATTTTTTATAATTCTATTAAAATCGATTATGTTTCTCTTAAAATTCTAGTAGAATACTATAATTAATTTAATAAAGTATAGTATATTGAAAGCAATTTTTTGCTTTTTTTTTGTGACGTTTTAATTTATTTACACTTGTTACTTACCCTTTTATTAAGCTTTGTATCTGTCGGACAGTAGAATGAATGGTTTCTCGTTAATATCATAAAGAACTGCGTTCTGTTTACTAACAAATGCCAAGAACGCCTTATCTTGTCATTCCAGTAGGCTTACTTCTTTTGCATTTCTCTTTTTCTGTGCTTTTTCGAAAATAAACCCCAACGCCAACTACAATTATTTTATTTTACCATACGTTTAAAATGTATTCTCTCTGAAGAGCAGAAAACAAAAACTAACAATTTTTTAGATAAAAATAAAAAATCTGTGGTTACTTTTTTTTTATTATAAGATCACAGTTTTATAATATTACAGTTTTGTTATTTCTTTGACATTTTTTTGAACAATTGAAAATAAAAGTATTTTCTTTTGAACTCAAGCCGGGGACTGTAAATACTGTAAATTAACCTAAATCAAAATTACATTTAGATCAGTCGTTATCATTTCGCTGCGGCTATTGTATTTTTTTTTTCTTTTTAAACCTTCAAACTGGTTAAAAGTTCAAAAATACGGCAAAAATCTTAGAACTTTACATCCACGACTTTGCGCCATTTTATCAAAAAAACGTTCTAACTTTCAACTAACTTTAATAACCGATTTTTGGTTTTAGTTTCGGATAAAATTAATTCAAAAATTTATCTTACAAAATCTTAAGTAATAAGCTAAGGTAGTTTATCAGGAAAAAACGCAAGTTTATTTGAGTCTCTTTTTTTTCTGTGCTTTTTTGAAAATAAACCCCAACGCCAACTACAATTATTTTATTTTACAATATGTTTAAAAATTATTTTCTCTGAAGAGCAGAAAACAGGGAAATACTGTAAATTAACCTAAATCAAAATTACATTTAGATCAGTCGCTATCATTTCGCTGCGGCTATTGTATTTTTTTCTTTTTTTTAAACCTTCAAACTGGTCAAAAATTCAAAAATACGGCAGAAGTTTTAAAGCTTTACATCCACGACTTTGTGCCGTTTTATCAAAAAAACGTTGTAACTTTTAACTAACTTTAATAACCGATTTTTTGTTTTAGTTTCGGATAAAACTAATTCAAAAATTTATCTTACAAAATCTTAAGTAATAAGCTAAGGTAGTTTATCAGGAAAAAACACAAGTTTATTTGAGTTTCTCTTTTTCTGTGTTTTTTTGAAAATAAACCTCAACTACAATTATTTTATTTTACAATATGTTTAAAAATTATTCTGCCTGAAGAGCAGGAAACAAAAACTTACAATTTTTTAGATAAAAATAAAAACTCTGTGGTTACTTTTTTTTTATTATAAGATCACAGTTTTATAATATTACAGTTTTGTTATTTCTTTGACATTTTTTTGAAAAATTTAAAATAAAAGTTTTTTCTTTTGAACTCAAGCCGGGGACATACTGTAAATTAACCTAAATCAAAATTACATTTAGATCAGTCGCTATCATTTCGCTGCGGCTATTGTATTTTTTTATTTTTTTTCAAACCTTCAAACTGGTCAAAAATTTAAAAATACGGTAGAAATCTTAAATCTTTACATCCACGACTTTGCGCCGTTTTATCAAAAAAACGTTGTAACTTTCAACTAACTTTAATAACCAATTTTTGGTTTTAATTTCGGATAAAATTATTTCAAAAATTTATCTTACAAAATCTTAAGTAATAAGCTAAGGTAGTTTATCTGGAAAAAACTCAAGTTTATTTAAGTACTACCCTGAACAGAGAACGGCGGCAATAAGTGTTCTATAATTTCTGGGGTTTCGGGTGTCACACTTCTTTCTGTGGGATTTGAGCAAAAAAGTTTACTGCCGGGTATATCTCAAGCGTTTTTACTATACATGTAACAATTATATACATATATTCAAAAATTTACAGTAATCTAGATGAAAATTGATAGCCAACTTGCATTGAAATTAATTTGAAGAAAAGTTAAAATTTTAGTTTTCTGAGTCGGTATCTGTTACATATATAGTTGAAAAAAGGCATAGGTTAAGTAAAGTTGATTAATCTACGTCGGTGAGCAGAATACCAAACAGGATAGTTCGTAGTTTGGTCATTATCCACACGGACCTCTTCTATTTTAATATGTTTGAGAGTCTCTCTCGCCTGTAAGCTCTGTCGGTTCCCTTTAAATCAGGCAGCTTTATGTGCTAACGATTTACATGTCAAACAATCGTATATTAGATTTCCTGCTGTGTTGTGATAACATCCTAATAAACTTATGGAATAAATTGCTTTCTGTTTTATCTTAAAAATTCAAAATTAATTAACATTATAAATTGGATTTTGTCGCATCACATTTATCACACTGTCCAAATTATGAATGATTTTTGAGCTTTGGGCTGTAAAATTAAATCGTTTTTATTTTGGAAAACAAGAGCTAAAACCAACTAGAGTGTGATATTTAGAGATAGAGTTGAAGAAACGCGTGATGTGCACGCGAAACAAAACACTTTAGTTTCATTAGCTGTACAAAATGAGATTCGTAGCATTTTAAAGTTGTGAGTTGGAATTTAAATCAAGTGAGTAAGTTCGAGCCTGTGTCGCTTCGACTAGAAAACTTTATAAACAAGTTTTAGTTTTACACGAAATTGTACAAAAACTGTAGTTGCATTATTATTTGTTTGTTATAACAAATACTTTTTTTAATTTTAACATCTCAAAGGCTAAATCTACCACTGCAAATTTATTCAATCTGCTGCGACTTGCTGAAGAGGTTCTATAAGAACAAAACATGTCCAAGTTTACAGATGTAACTTGAATGAATTTGCATTGATCTTATTAGTACATTGTATATTATAGATATACGTTTGAGACAAAAGGCGCTAACGTGAAAACTTAGTTGACCAATTACCGATATACCTTTTATTTCAAATTGTATCTATTAAAATTGGTATCTCTTACTTAGAGCAACCTATATGCATTAAAACATGTAGAAATTCAAAAAGTTTTGATGCAAAATATGGTCTGAAAAAATTAAAATGTTACAGCATTTTAAAACCTAATAAAATGGCAAAAAATTAGAGATAATTTTCACAAAAAGCACATTATATCACAAAATAAACAAACTCATGTAAACCAAAATTAAAGAAAATAGCCGTTTTTTTGTTATTTTTTCTTGGTTTTAAAGATCGACTGTCATAAAACAATTTACTAAAAATTTTGCATTTAGCTCATCTATCATTTTTATCAAAATTTATAAAATATTACAAACTAATGACTTATTTAAACCAAAATTGTCGTTTTTTTGTTATTTCTTCTTAATTTTAAAGATTAAGATTGATAGCGGCTGCCACAGAACATGACATAGAATAATTTACTAGAAACTTTGTACTTGACGTTTCAATAATTTTTCAAAATTTTTACTAAATATTATAAACATTTATTTTTATACTGACCTATTGATTTCTGCTTAAAAAAACTTGATTTGCTTAAGAGTAAGAGTTACAACCCTTTAAAAAATAAAAAAATTATATAAAACAGATATAATTTCTGCAAAAAAACACGTTATATTACAAAATAATGGCTCATTTAAATCAAAATTAAAGAAAATAGCCGCCTTTATGTTATTTTTTCTCAGTTTTAAAGATTAAGAATAGTAGCTGCTACAAAACATCACATAGAACAATTTACTAAAAATTTTGTATTTGACGTCTCAATAATTTTTCAAAATTTTTACTAAAGTCTATAAAATATTTATTTTTATACTGATCTATTGACTTCTGCTTAAAGAAACTTGATTAGCTTAAGAGTAACAGTTACAACACTTTAAAAAAAAAATTATATTAAAAAGAGATAATTTCAATAAAAAGCACGTTATATTACAAAATAATGGCTCATTTGAATCAAAATTATAGAAAATAGCCGTCTTTATGTTATTTTTTTCTCAATTTTAAAAATTAAGAATAATAGCGGCTGCTACAAAACATCACATAGAACAATTTACTAAAAATTTTGTGTTTGACGTCTCAATAATTTTCCAAAATTTTTACTAAAGTCTATAAAATATTTATTTTTATACTGACCTATTGACTTCTGCTTAAAGAAACTTAATTAGCTTAAGAGTAACAGTTACAACACTTTAAAAAAAAAATTATATTAAAAAGAGATAATTTCAATAAAAAGCACGTTATATTACAAAATAATGGCTCATTTGAATCAAAATTAAAGAAAATAGCCGTCTTTTTGTTATTTTTTTCTCAATTTTAAAAATTAAGAATAATAGCGGCTGCTACAAAACATCACATAGAACAATTTACTAAAATTTTTGTATTTGACGGCTCAATAATTTTTCAAAATTTTTACTAAAGTCTATAAAATATTTATTTTTATACTGACCTATTGACTTCTGCTTAAAGAAACTTAATTAGCTTAAGAGTAACAGTTACAACACTTTAAAAAAAAATTATATTAAAAAGAGATAATTTCAATAAAAAGCACGTTATATTACAAAATAATGGCTCATTTGAATCAAAATTAAAGAAAATAGCCGCCTTTATGTTATTTTTTCTCAATTTTCAAGATTAAGAATAATAGCGGCTGCTACAAAACATCACATAGAACAATTTACTCAAAATTTTGAATTTGACGGCTCAATAATTTTTCAAAATTTTTACTAAAGTCTATAAAATATTTATTTTTATACTGACCTATTGACTTCTGCTTAAAGAAACTTGATTAGCTTAAGAGTAACAGTTACAACACTTTAAAAAAAAAAATTATATTAAAAAGAGATAATTTTAATAAAAAGCACGTTATATTACAAAATAATGGCTCATTTGAATCAAAATTAAAGAAAATAGCCGTCTTTTTGTTATTTTTTCTCAGTTTTAAAGATTAAGAATAATAGCGGCTGCTACAAAACATCACATAGAACAATTTACTCAAAATTTTGAATTTGACGGCTCAATAATTTTTCAAAATTTTTACTAAAGTCTATAAAATATTTATTTTTATACTGACCTATTGACTTCTGCTTAAAGAAACTTGATTAGCTTAAGAGTAACAGTTACAACACTTTAAAAAAAAAATTATATTAAAAAGAGATAATTTTAATAAAAAGCACGTTATATTACAAAATAATGGCTCATTTGAATCAAAATTAAAGAAAATAGCCGTCTTTTTGTTATTTTTTCTCAGTTTTAAAGATTAAGAATAATAGCGGCTGCTACAAAACATCACATAGAACAATTTACTCAAAATTTTGAATTTGACGGCTCAATAATTTTTCAAAATTTTTACTAAAGTCTATAAAATATTTATTTTTATACTGACCTATTGACTTCTGCTTAAAGAAACTTGATTAGCTTAAGAGTAACAGTTACAACACTTTAAAAAAAAAATTATATTAAAAAGAGATAATTTTAATAAAAAGCACGTTATATTACAAAATAATGGCTCATTTGAATCAAAATTAAAGAAAATAGCCGTCTTTTTGTTATTTTTTCTCAGTTTTAAAGATTAAGAATAATAGCGGCTGCTACAAAACATCACATAGAACAATTTACTCAAAATTTTGAATTTGACGGCTCAATAATTTTTCAAAATTTTTACTAAAGTCTATAAAATATTTATTTTTATACTGACCTATTGACTTCTGCTTAAAGAAACTTGATTAGCTTAAGAGTAACAGTTACAACACTTTAAAAAAAAAATTATATTAAAAAGAGATAATTTCAATAAAAAGCACGTTATATTACAAAATAATGGCTCATTTGAATCAAAATTAAAGAAAATAGCCGTCTTTTTGTTATTTTTTCTCAGTTTTAAAGATTAAGAATAGTAGCGACTGTCTTAGAACAATTTACTAAAAATTTTGTATTTGGCGCATCCACCATTTTTAACATTTTGATCAAAATGTATAAAATATTACAAAATAATGACTCAATTAAACCAAAATTTAAAAAAATAGCCGTTTTTCTTGTTATTTTTTCTCAGTTTTAAAGATTAAGAATAGTAGCAACTGTTGTAGAACAATTTACTAAAAATTTTGTATTTGGCGCATTTACCATTTTTAAAATTTTGATAAAAATTTATAAAATATTACAAAATAATGATTTATTTGAACCAAATTTGTCGTTTTTTTGTTTTTAATTTTAAAGATTAAGAATAATAGCGGCTGGCATAGAACACCACATAGAACAATTTACTAAAAATTTTGTGTTTGACGTCTCAATAATTTTTAAAACATTTTGACTAAAAAATATATTATAAATATTAATCTTTATATTGACCTATTGACTTCTGCTTAGAAAAACATGATTAGCTTAAGAGTAAGAGATACAATACTTTGAAAAATAAAAAAATATATAAAAAAAAGATAATTTCAATAAAAAGCACGTTATATTACAAAATGATGGCTTATTTAAACCAAAATTAAAGCAAAACGTTGCTTTTTTGATATCTCTTCTTACTTTTATAGTTAAAGAATGATAACGATTGATATAGAACCGATAGAGATCTTAAAAAACCATAGTTTCTTATAATAGAACTGGTTATTTCTCTAAATAATATTAAAAATCAGTTTTAAGCAAAATAGATTTTTTGACATTTTTTACAATAAAACTCTCACTATTTATAATTATATCTGACATTAATGCAATATTCGACAATTAACCTATTAGGCTATGATATACGTTTACAAAATTGATGTAAATAAAAATTTGAATTAAGCCAAAAATGCTATTCCGTTGTCATTTTTTTGAAAAATTGCAAATAAAGTTTTTTTCATCTTGTGATCTTAATCCGGGAACATACTGTATACTATAAAAAATCTAAATTTTTTAATTTTGTTAACTGCAATATTTTTTTAACCTTTTAAAGAATAGGCTCAAAAAATTGAAAAAAAAAACATTTTCAGGCGCAAAAACCATGGCAATTTTTTGAAACTAAAATAAATTGGTCTTTTTTTGAAATTTTTATTAAGAAATTAATGAAGCTGCCTGAGATGTTGAAGATGATGCATTGAATGTAATAAAAATGCTTTTAGCCTAAGACCTTATCGCAGTAAGCTACCCCCAAAATAGAAACAAAATCTTTTGTGTAAAAGCCTATTATATGGATTCATTTCTGTATTTTTGTCATAAGGTAATTTACCATTCCAATCCAAAAGCTGAAGACAGTAGAATTCAATCTCTTATGATATGTCAGATCAAAGACGGAATTTATTGAACAAACTTTGATCATAATGGGGTGAATTATATCTGACATGGCATATTGGTAACTGAATCCACTATAAATATCTATATCAAACATTAATGCCAATCAAAGATACAAAACAAAACTGATTATACCGACCGAAGCTTCTAAGTTTGTTACTGTCATTTCATCTCTGATAAAAATACTGACAGCGGAAAGGCCAACTATATTAAATGATTGATGCTTCTGAGACATTTTAGTGAGAAAACATTTTCCTGATTTTGTGATGCTATAGCATGTAATTAACACCAATTTGCTAACTACATGGATCGCTAGATTAAATTAAAAGACGTTATCTATGTTTCCAATACAGCAGGTCAGAACACAAGTATAACGTTGTAATTGAAATTCAAAATGAACTTCTGAATATGAAACTTTAATCGCAAATCAGCTGGACCCACAATTGGGTTGACAATGCCAGCGAAAAATAAGATTATTCTTCAAAAAACACTAAAATACAGCTTCAATGATGTACAAGTTGTACGTGAAAGCTGTACAATTTGCCGTTGGCTTTAAGTCCGGTGACCGACCTACAAGTCTTACTGATTCGCAGGAACAGTCCAGAATTGACTGGACAAGTTCTCAAACATTCCATTCCGTTTCAATAGTTGAAAATTGACGCCATGAAAGGGATTCTCTACATAATGAATGAAATTGAAGAAGCTGCAAGTGTCTGCCGGAAAAGTCAAAAACAAGCTACTGTTTCAAATGTGGTGCGAAGGCTAATTTACCCAAAATTGTTTACAGGCGTAGACTAGAGGACTTTTTTTGGTTTAATTTTTTGTTAAAAGTTTTTATTTTTCTCGCGGAAGCGGATGAATGTAGTTCAAAGTAATGAAAAAAAAGTGGAAGTTTAGGCAAAGGAACTACGCGTTTTTCTGAAACCTGTATTCTAAGCTCATGTGTGCAATAGACAAAATACGTTTGGTAAAACCATAATATGCCTCTCTCATATTCCACAAGCGTTCAGCAGAAACTGCCGCAAGTCGTGTAGTGTGATACGATGTTGTATTTTATAGCATCACATTTATGTGGCACTACCGACTGTTGACAAATTGTGTCATTTACATGGATATGACTAAAGTAAAGACTTAATTAAATGTTTTTATTATAATGGTAATTGCTGAATGTGTCTAAAAAACACTTTTGTAAAAAAAAACAAATGAAAAAAATTTTACGTCGAACAGCCAACGCGGCTAAATAGCGCAAATTAAACAATGACAGTCGATTGTACAATTTTATTAATCTACAGATAATATTTTAAACTTTTATCTATATTGTGAGAGTTTTTGATTTTATAATAATTTATAGTTATTCTTTTAAGTAAAAATAAGCCAATAAGACGCTAAATCGCTTGTTTAATTAAATCATCTCGATGAGGGCCATATGGCATTTTAAGTAAAAGAGGGAGAACATCGGCTTAGCATCCCTGGAAAGGTGGTGGTAGAAGGTAGAGGCCAGTCAGTAAAAACTGAGCCGGGCGTCAGAGCAGTCGGACGGGCAGTATTATGAATATTTACAGTTAACAATTGTTAATTGTTTATTGAAAGAGAAAGATAGTTAACGTGTTGATCATATGTGTTTTGTGGTATAATGTGAATTCAGTGCTGTCTCCCTGAATTCGGTGGAATAATGTGAATTCAGTGCTGTCTCCCTGAATTCGGTGGATTAATGTAAATTCAGTGCTGTCTCCCTGAATTTGGAGGAATAATGTGAATTCAGTGCTGTCTCCCTGAATTCGGTGGATTAATGTAAATTCAGTGCTGTCTCCCTGAATTTGGAGGAATAATGTGAATTCAGTGCTGTCTCCCTGAATTCGGAGGAATAATGAGGTACCGAAACAATGAAGACATCATTGAGAACACGATGCTAAAGAAAAGGGGTGAAGATTGAGTCAATCGAGTCCATAGAGTGGTTGTTCAAGTCCAATGAGTCTGGTGATGTCTTCCACTATCAGTTCGAGAGGAAGAGAATCCTGCGAGGGGGAGTAAAGCCCCCGGTGAGTTACTTTACAGGTATTATTGACAGGTACATTATGTGTAAATATGTTTCATGTGTCGCCCAATCGATCCGTCTGACTGCTCAAGCGTTTCTCTAACAATGAATATAGAGGGGTGAGTTGAAGTAGATTGTTGATGATGATGTAGCTGGCTGTTGCTATTCTGTACACTGTTTTTGAGTGAATAATTAAAGCTAATAATTGTAGAACATAGACATCCTGACAAATTTATTATGGAGAAAGAGTTAACTGTTATTTAATTCAATTTAATTGTTAAAATTAAATTTGGCAAAACGTAAGATTAGAATAAAAGAGTCTTACAATATATATAAAAGAAAGTCTGTTAGTTACTCCACTTATAACTCAAGAACGGCTTTACCGATATGGTTGAAAATTGGTGAGGTGGTAGCTTAGAGCCAGGAGACAGACATAGGATACTTTTTATTCCAGAAACCACCCTCTAAAAGAGGGGTGAAAGTCAAATGTGAAATGCGATGTCGGAAACGTTCGGTGAGGCTCGACAAATTACCGAGAAATTTGACGCAACCACGAAGAAGCGTTTACATTAAAATTTATTTGACGTGGCTCAAGAAATTTTCCCAAACTTGGATTTTTATATCAATTATAGTTTAGAGTCATAGGATACTTTTCATCCCGTTCGACAGCATTCCCGTGTGACTTGACATGAAACGTCAGTCACTATAAAACGTGGAATAACAAAACGCAAATGACAGCTATGTAATTGACGTATAATGACAGATATGTAATGACGTATGGATGACAATTTGATATTTGTAAAAAATCAATAATAAAACTATTTCTATTAAATAAATAATTAACAATTATAATGTAATGATAGTGCCGTTGCCCATTCGTAAAAAGTGAAGTGAACTATAAAACTCGGTATGGTTGAAAATTTTAGTTTTTAGGTGAAGTGAAGTTTAATTAATAATGCCGCGACCAAGACGATCGAATCTTTCCCGACAAAGCCGTGATGCAAGAAGAATACGAAATACTGCAAATGAAAGGACTGAAAAAGAACAAGAAATTGCACGTGAACAGCGCCGCGATAGTATGGCTCGACTTCGTGCTTCTCAATCACGAGAGCAAAGTGAAGCAGCCCGTGAAACAGCTCGGTTGGCAATGCAGAATCGTCGAGCGAACAACAGAGGTCAACAAATAGATAATTTGCGACGCAGAACAAGATATTTATCAAGTGCTGATTTGAATCGAGCAGCGAGTTTATTAATATTAATAAATATTTAAAGATATTAATAAAATTTTTAATTAAATATTAATAATTATTTTAATATTTAATAATTTTTAATTATTAATTAGAAAAAATTAATAAAACTAAATAATTATAAACAGCTACTTTTTATTAACAAAGGGATGAAAAGGGGAGGGATAGAGACAAAAAATGACATGTATCAATATATAATTTTCAAAGATTTTGGTTTGCTTATTTTAAAAATAATATCTATGTTTAGGCGGAACAAAGTTCGCCGGGCCAGCTAGTATTTTATAAAAATGTAACAAGTGACAATACTTTGCTCATCGTATTCCGCTCACCAAACTGTTTATAGAAGCTACAATCAAAGCAACAAGTGAACCAATAGTTTCCAGATTTATAAATATTTTGTATAAACATCGAAACAATCAAAACTCAAATGACGCAAAATTCATACTTGTCAAAATCAAACGTTTTGCTGTTTTTTCCATAGATTACACGAATTTTTACATTATAAGCCAAATCTTTTATATAGCGCATAGACCTATTCTATTGCCAATTGCTTGAAGGAATTTTGCGTTTTCTGGCAGAATATTTTAACTTGTAAATTTAATACAATAATTTTTTTAATTTTATTACTAATACTCAATTAGTCAAAAAAAAGTTAAAAACTACATGTCAGAAAAAGTGTGTTCAATTAAATAAAAATTTAATTTTCCGTCATATTTCTATAAAGTAGTATATTTTTCCTATTTACAAATTGAGAACGTGTATGAAATATTGGTTTTATACATTGGGTAGATCAATTACGAGGCTTATTTCCTTTATACTATATTTATTCTACAGCAAAATATTAGCTTTGAAGATTCAATATTGAAGCTACAAGCGACAGTTTAAATTCACAAGAAAATATTACAATATGAACGTTTTTTAAATTGTAATACATATTCGCATTATTTTGTGCTTTTTGAAAATATAAACGCTGGGCAATCAAAGCATTTTTGTGACACAAAAAATAAAATATTATTTATTAAAGTATTCTTTATTTCATTTATTTATTTAAACTGAATTTAAAATGACATCAGTTTGCTTATCGCATTCCGCTCATCAAACTCTTTTGTTTGTTACCTGTACCACAGAAATTATTATCATTGTTATTTTGCCTCATCCGAGACAATCAAAATAAAGACAATTTTTGTAAATAAGATGATCACTTATTGTAGAATCAGTCTCAGTGTTGAGGCGTAAAATTTGTGATAATAATTCCTAATTTCAGCGTTTAGACGTGATGAATAAATTGTTGGTTAATTTTCCAATGATGTACAATGCTAGCTGCAAATTTTAGCAAAACAAAAACATTTCCACTTGTCACCAATATTCTTATAGTACTGAAAACGACATTTGTCACAACTGCAGCTGTTTTCGTAGCCATTTGCAAAAGGCCAATTTTCCTAAAAGCCTCTAGGTGATCTCTTAAAAATGTAGTTCTGGATCGAACCAGGTCAAAACGTGGAAAATAAATTCTTATGTCTGTCTCTCACACTACAGCTCTTAAACATTTAGAACAAGAGCGACAAAATAACATCCAATATGTTTACAAACGATTTTGGGTTTTTGATGTTTTTTTAGAACCATATTTATAAATATAGCAGCCGCTTAAAATTTATCGAGGTTGTAAGTTGTCATATCTATATGAAAGCATCATTATTCATGTAATAATATATCAAATATAAGACAACGTCAGCTAAAATGAAATAAAATATTGATATAAAAGTGCTCCTAACCTTTTATGGGCCATTTAAAACAGACTGGAATATTACATTTAATTTTCTTATTTGTCAAAACTTTATACTCTTAAAAAATAACAGCAAATACCTACATTATAATCAGCAATCTACTACAACTACATCTTGAGCTTATTGTTATAGAAGCGTTTGAATGATCAGACGAACCATAAGTCTATTAAATTTCTACTACAGCTTTAATTTACATTTTATAAAACAAAATCTTCATTTAAGGTATTTATTTTGTGTCAAGCCAATTATACTAATCTTATGTCACAGTCTACTCTAATTTAATTAGCCGTAGATTGTTGATAGCGCTGCGCTAAATCTTTGTGGCACGATTATTAATTTTTTTAATAATTATACAGAAATGTTTGTGGCTATTATCTTATAGCTCGCTCGCAACACCGAGATTGAAATTATCTTAAATACATTAGTCGTTCAGGTATCATTGTCACAGTAGCACTGTTAGAATATAACTATTACTGAGATCACTGATAAAAACATAAACAATTGAGTTGTGGCAATTGAAAATAATTTTTCAATTGCCACTTTTCAATTTACCAGGCTCACTTTTCTTTCTTTATTTAATAATAACTTTTATTTTATATGCAGATGTACGCAACATATATTATATAAAAGTTTTTTCTATATCAAAAATGAAAAAAAATATGATTTCTTCAAAAAGCGACTATAAAAATTAAAAGTGACATAATTAATATAAATCAATTAAACCACAATCTTTCTTGATTATATAAAAAGAGTTTAAAGATGCAATATAAATTCCGGTTTGTCAGCGCATTTGAGATGGAAGATTGTAAATATTTTCTCTGGGAAAACGCTGTAGCAAATAACACAATAATAATTACAATGCCAGAAGCAAAATAAATCATATCATATAAAAACCAAGCCTGTAGGCGAAACGGCAAAAATATCGTTCTTATTGTTTGTTTGTTTATTATTAAGTGCAATGCGGAAAAATTACTTCTATAGAATTTTACAGCTTCACATCACATTTCTGACGTAATCAGTTGGCGCTGGTTACTTCTATTAATTTTTAATCTTAAAAAAACGGTTTTAAATTCTAATTTTCGAAAAACAAAATGAAAAAAAGCCTCCGAAACTCAAAGCTCAGTAAAACATTTTGTTTCTCCAATGTAAACTTTCCAGCAAGAGCACGAATTTTTACTCATTTTTGAGCAATAAACGTCAAATCACTCCTAATAACACAAAAAATTCATTGATTAACAATAGAACATTAGATATAAACGTCAATCGATTAAGAAAAAGAGATAAGAATATATAAAAACAAGGTATAATATAAAATATAAAAACATAATGACGTAGCAGCGACTAAAATATTTAAAACAAAAAATACAAAAAAGAGGAGATTGAAATGAGAGAGCATATATAAGAAAGAAAAGTAGAAAAACTGTTGAGCAAAAAAATATACAGATTTGAGTTTGATTTAGTGCTTAAATAATGTATAAGATATAAAAATAGACGTTAGATACAATTTTTTTTTTCTAAATAAAACTTTATCAATCTCTAATTTACTTTTAAATAACGTTTGATTGCAGTTAATCATTATTCCGTTTAACTTCCTCTTCAAAATCTATTCTTTTTACGCAATTTCACATTATCGCCGGCTCTAAAATCGAATGCAATCCTTCTAAACCCCGCGGATCAACTACATAATTTGAAATGCAGAATGATTAAGTACTATCTTAGCACTCATCCTCAGACCAAATTGTTTGCATTACGGTAAAACAAATTTAAATTCTTTCTCAAAGCTGTGACCCCTTTAGTCTTCACCTTCAAAAGGATTATATTTTAATGAAAAGAAAACAAATTCTTTATTTTATCAAATATTCAAGATTTAAGTAAATAATATAATAATCCTTTATTATTCTTGTTGTAATCAAACTTTTAAGCAGATGTACTTTTACAACCTCAGGAATGTTCGATCTAAAGAAAATACGGAAACCATCTCGCTATTCGATATGATAAAGAAAAAATTCAGATTATAATTTATTATTGAAGAAAAAGAGGCGTAAAAAATTACCAATTTATTATAATATCGTATAGTACAAGAAATAGAAAATTTTGTCTTGCATAATTCTAGGCAAGTTCTAGATAATTGAATTTCCTATTTTTTTTGTTAAGAAAATTTTGGAAAATATAGTGTGTATCTTATTTAAGTATTGCTTTAAATTTAAACAATTCTACAAATAATTTATTTCTGGTGTGAACTCAGGCAGCTGATATAGGTAAATTCTGGCATTTCAGTTTCAGCGGAATTTCAAACAGTGCATTTGATGTACTATACCAAGATTTGAATATCAACATTTGCTCCAAAAATCACTCTCAAGCACTCAACTTTAAGAATACCGAAACCAGCTGAAAATTTATATTTTCTAGTATTTTTTAGAGACGATTTAGGGCAATAACACGCGTATTTTCAATCAAATTAGATAATCTAATTAACACAGTTCTATTTACACCAAAAACGTCAAAAACAAGTATCTATTCGAGTTGAAATTAACCCCGATCATCACAAAATAAATGAGGCAATTACTGCTTATTTACCGTGAAAACATTCAGCTCGCTTTGAATAAGACAATGTTGAATTCAAATCTAATTAAACCTATTTTCATCTGATAATAATAGATATTGTTACTATTAGACTACAATAACAGTTTTAGAGCTAAACGTTTTCTGATCAATTCATTCACTTCAATATAAAACCGAATGTATTATTCAATCTGATTTTTTTTTCTGTTTTTGGATGCTGCTATCTTCTCTACTCCACTAATTATCTATTAATTCTATAGATTTTTTTCACAATAACTAGATTTATTACATTAGAAACACACCTAATCAAGCGCATCCACCATTTTTCAACATTTTTATTAAAAACTGTAATTTTCTATGATTGTATAATTTTCTATTGATTTTCTGGACTCTTTTATGGACCTTCTTTTATATCTACCGCATCCACCATTGTTAAACGTTTCTATTAAAAACTATAATTTCTTACATTCTATTGATTTTTTAAAGTTTTTCTATAATAATTGTGAATGTAATACAGAAAAAACGCACCTAATTAGTCAATTTATAACTGGCGCATCCACCATTTTTTAACATTTTTATTAAAATTTATAATTTTTTATAAATATTTTACATACTATTGATTTTCTAGACTTTTGTCATAATAACTTGCCTAATCTGTAAATTCAATTCAATAGAAACACACTTGTTTAAACAATTTACGGAAAAATTATGTCTGACGCTTCTATGATTTTTTAGCATTTTTACTAATAATCATAATTTCTTATAATTGTAAAACTTTCTATTGATCTTTTAGGTTCTTTTTATAATAACTTGAACATCTTGTGAATATAATATAAAAAAACACACCTTATTAGTCAATTCTAGAAAAAAAAAATCTGGCGCATCCACCATTTGTCAACATTTTCATTAAAAACCACAATATTTTAGAAACGTTCAACTCTCTACAGATCTTGAAGACTTTTTTCATAATAACTTAAGTAACTTGTGAATTTAAAAACCACATTTAGGTCTTAGTTTCTTATAAAACAAAAAAAAACTCTTCAATAAGCATTTAACCGGTTGCATTTATTGAATTTAAAAAAAAAGCTGCTACTCTTAAAAGTGCTACTATTAACCGCCGCTTGAGTAAATGTATATCAGCGGCATCTAGCAGCAAAACCGCAAAACATCTCTAAATATATAAAAATAGCTAATATTTGTTTAGAACTTTGTGGCCCTTTTACTTTAGATTTGACATTCTCCACTATAAAAACCAAGACTGAAATGGTCGTCTACTGAGTTGTGAAGATTATTCATTTCAAAAGCAAAAACCTCGGAAAAAAACCTTTATCCAACAACAAAATCACTGTTTTTTGTTTCTTAAACTTTTATTTTTTGCTCAAAGATAAAAGGCAAAACGAGTTCACTGCAGTATAAAAAGTGATAGTAGGAATGTGCCAACAGCGGTTACACAACAGCGCACAGACAAGATCTGCGAACTTGTTGCACTAGACCAAATTATACTTTAATTTATCAAATTCCCAGTCTAGCAATTTTCAAAAAAAAACTGTTACAAAATACGTGAGTTCGTACTACATTAATAGATTCTCATAAGTCTTGTCAACATTTACAAATTAATTACAAACTGTTCGAAATCTGAGCGCTAAAATTAGACAAAAGATACAGACGAACTTTTTTTTAATCTTTTTGTGGGCAAATTAAACTTTAATTTATAAAATTCCCAGTCTAGCAATTCTCAAAAAAAAACTGTTACAAAATACGTGAGTTCGTACTACATTAATAGATTCTTATAAGTCTTGTCAACATTTACAAATTAATTACAAACTGTTCGAAATCTGAGCGCTAAAATTGGACAAAAGACACAGAAGAACATTTTTTTAATCTTTTTGTGGCCAAATTATACTTTAATTTATAAAATTCCCAGTCTAGCAATTCTCAAAAAAAAACTGTTACAAAATACGTGAGTTCGTACTACATTAATAGATTCTTATAAGTCTTGTCAACATTTACAAATTAATTACAAACTGTTCGAAATCTGAGCGCTAAAATTGGACAAAAGACACAGAAGAACATTTTTTTAATCTTTTTGTGGCCAAATTATACTTTAATTTATAAAATTTCCAGTCTAGCAATTCTCAAAAAAAAAACTGTTACAAAATACGTGAGTTCGTACTACATTAATAGATTCTCATAAGTCTTCTTGTCAACATTTACAAATTAATTACAAACTGTTAGAAATCTGAGCGCTAAAATTGGACAAAAGATACAGACGAACTTTTTTTTAATCTTTTTGTGGCCAAATTATACTTTAATTTATGAAATTCCCAGTCTAGCAATTCTCAAAAAAAAACTGTTACAAAATACGTGAGTTCGTACTACATTAATAGATTCTTATAAGTCTTGTCAACATTTACAAATTAATTACAAACTGTTCGAAATCTGAGCGCTAAAATTGGACAAAAGACACAGAAGAACATTTTTTTAATCTTTTTGTGGCCAAATTATACTTTAATTTATAAAATTCCCAGTCTAGCAATTCTCAAAAAAAAAACTGTTACAAAATACGTGAGTTCGTACTACATTAATAGATTCTCATAAGTCTTCTTGTCAACATTTACAAATTAATTACAAACTGTTCGTAATCTGAGCGCTAAAATTGTACAAAAGATACAGACGAACTTTTTTTTAATCTTTTTGTGGCCAAATTATACTTTAATTTATAAAATTCCCAGTCTAGCAATTCTCAAAAAAAAACTGTTACAAAATACGTGAGTTCGTACTACATTAATAGATTCTTATAAGTCTTGTCAACATTTACAAATTAATTACAAACTGTTCGAAATCTGAGCGCTAAAATTGGACAAAAGACACAGAAGAACATTTTTTTAATCTTTTTGTGGCCAAATTATACTTTAATTTATAAAATTCCCAGTCTAGCAATTCTCAAAAAAAAAACTGTTACAAAATACGTGAGTTCGTACTACATTAATAGATTCTCATAAGTCTTCTTGTCAACATTTACAAATTAATTACAAACTGTTCGTAATCTGAGCGCTAAAATTGTACAAAAGATACAGACGAACTTTTTTTTAATCTTTTTGTGGCCAAATTATACTTTAATTTATAAAATTCCCAGTCTAGCAATTCTCAAAAAAAAACTGTTACAAAATACGTGAGTTCGTACTACATTAATAGATTCTTATAAGTCTTGTCAACATTTACAAATTAATTACAAACTGTTAGAAATCTGAGCGCTAAAATTGGACAAAAGATACAGACGAACTTTTTTTTCATCTTTTTGTGACCAAATTATACTTTAATTTATAAAATTCCCAGTCTAGCAATTCTCAAAAAAAAACTGTTACAAATTACGTGAGTTCGTGCTACATTAATAGATTCTTATAAGTCTTGTCAACATTTACAAATTAATTACAAACTGTTCGAAATCTGAGCGCTAAAATTGGACAAAAGATACAGTAGAAGTTTTTTTAAATCTTTTTGTGTCGTAAAAAAACCTCGCACGCTCTCTAACTATACGTAACATATTATCGTCTGTGCTAAACCAAAAATTTTCAAACAATAGGATAAAGACAGATTTTTGCCAAATACTTGCCAAAACTGATGCAGAATCAATTAATATTTTTTTAAATTTGATAGAAATAAACCATTTTGACAAAGTGATATTGTTTGGGATCTGCTGACTCGCTTTTCCTACAACTGCAAATACTCTGAAATTCAGCATAAAGAGAGAGCATTCGCAATCTTTTTTAAAACACCTATTCCTTTATTTGAAGAAAACAGTATTTGTAAGAATTGACACATTGTTAAGCTGAGTTTATCTGCTCTGAGCCTCATGTCAGCGGTTCTCAATAGATCAACACAATGTTCACATTTTGTTAATAGTGAAGATAACTTCTCAGAATATCACTCAACTCTTGTCTGGGTTGTATATAAGATTATAGGAGATATGGACAACATATAGTATTATTCATAATAAAGCTAAAGCTATAAGGTTATATAGCAGCAGTAAAATTACTCCAATGATTGTAAACCATTTAACTGTGCTTGTGCCGCTGTATTTCTTCAAACTCCACGCCTACTGCCAATCCAACAAAAGAAACTTTAATTTGCGATGGACTACTTTTAAAAGAGCTTTATAATCTTTTACCTTCAACGTAACTGTATATTGAAAAAATGTAATGGTATTTAAAAAAAACTACAATGTATTGCTTTTGTAATTTATTTAGTAATATTCAAAGTTAACAGTGCCATTACAAAAGCTGATTCACTTATCAAACGTCAACTTTCAGTTTCCTGTCGCAACAAGTTCACAATAGAATATTTCGTACTTCCAGAACAGTAATAATTAGTGACAGGTATATTTAAATAAAGTTAACACATATAACGCGTTAAAAAATACAAACAAATAATCCTAATTTTCCAAAACAGATGAACCGAACAAAACGCGTGCATCTAGTTAGTCTTAAGCCATTTTGTTAATGATAGATAAGTGAAGAGTATTCAATTGATTTGTCCATCGGTCTAATGCATTGTATCTTGCCATATTTACAGCAGCTCTTTCCAAAAATAGAACTTGGTTAACTTGATCGATACGTCCTTCGATTGTACTACAATTATCAAATAAATATTACAAAAAATATTGCTACACTTGTTTACTCACTTGTCTAAAATGCATGAAACTAAAAGATTTTCTACTTCAGAGACATCAATATTCAGTTCCGTTGAAATAAAAGGTATCTGGATGCGAGTATAAGGTTTAATTAATTTTATTAAAACTTGAGTCCTTATATTTCGTAGTAAATCTAAAAAAAAAACATTAGCATTTATACAACAAAAACTAATTTGGTGATTTTAAAAACCGATAAACTAAAAACTTTTGAATCCAACAAAAATTGATGTAGTCAATATAAGAAAAGCGAATTGGCCGGTTCTCAAGCCGGATATATCTTGCATCAAAAATAATTACATCAAATCAAAATATGTAATTAATGTATTCAATTATTGTGCAATAATATATGTTATAATAAAATAGTCTGTACCTTCAATATGCTCTCTAATAAAAGGATCATCCATAATATTTTGCCGATTTTGATTTAATATTGATTCAAACTCATTTATATCGTTTGTTTGGTAAGCGTTCACTAAATTTGTCATAGCTAATATTTCCGGATCATTTTTATAAGGTTTGGCTTCCTGGGAGTCAAACGGATTGATCCCCGATTTCATTAACCTAAAAGAACAAAATCGGAATAATAAGTATTATAGTCCAAATAGAATAACGTTATATAAGCAAAAAGCTGATAAGCCACTGCTCAAAACAGTATAAATCTTCAGCTTTCATCGTTCAGACAAACGGCATAGGTTGAAAGATTATGTGTAAAAACAGAACCATATAACGTTATTTCACTGGGACTTGTATAACAAACAATTTTTCTCTTACATGTTAGCCAAAACAAGATATTTTAAGCAGGTTGTTCTCCTCGGACTTCCTGATTCGTCATAATTTTTAAAAGCTTCGAAAAAATCTGTATGGGCCTTTTCGAATTCATCTTCACGTAAGTGCATTTTACCACCACATTCTACGATAATACATTAGACAAAGTTCTAAATACCATTTGTTTTGATCTTACCTCTAATAACGCCCATGATGAGCGGATGTGGAATGGCAGACTTAATATGTAGTGACTGTTCATACAAAGTTTTAAGTTTTTTATTATTTTTTTGAGCGGTGTACATTTGAATTTCTAAAGCGTAAATTTCTAAAAGTTGTGTTCCCTTTTTCAAATCATCTTCGCCATCGTCAGTCTGGCAGGACTGATGCAGCTGTTTTAGAATTTTGGCTAACTTATTAAAGTCACCTCGGTCATAATACAATTTACCAAGCTTAGTATTGGTCTTAAACCACAACCGATCGTTTTTGGCATCTTTTAACGCTTCCAAGGTTGTTTCGTAAAAATTTTGTAGCAATTCCATCTGAAAACAACCTTTATGTAACTGTTTTTTATTTCCCATTCCAATTAAATAAAAAAAAAATGTGATAAATTTACTCGCTCAACAGTTTTTCCGAATGTTTTGTGTAATCCATTTCAAAACCCTTTTATAAAAAAGTTTTTTGAGTTTTTTGTTAGTTTATCAGACAAAAATTCTTTAATTACATCCATACACGCTTTAATTTTTGGTTTTGTTTGAATTATCTTTTTTTATAATCAATTATCAAACAGTTTCAATGCTGGCATCGCCATTAAAGATTAAATAATTTCAGACTTTTTTCACCGACAAAAAATTATGAAAAGAAATTATCAGCTGTATTTATGAGAAAAACAAACACATATTATGAAAAATACTAAATAAAATATAATTATCGGTTAAATGCAAATAAGGCAAATAATTTTAGCTGCATTAAAAGCTGAAGCCTTTTATAGTAGCCCAAATGGTATAGCGTTATATAGTTCTTGCTTTCATTCTTTAGACCAACGGCACAGGTTAAGAAATGATGTGCATTGTCTAATAATACTCTATTATAAAAGCAGACGTTTAAGTACAAAGTGTTCTATTTAAAACCATATTTTTAATCATTTCAGAGACTTGAATCTTGCACTAAATATTTTAAAGTAAAAGTACTACAACACGGTTTAAATAATTTATTGACAAATATACCGATTTAGTCAGTTATTATTTAAATGTTAACTTTTGTGTAATCAAAATCTATAATATCATGAAGGTAAAATCGTCAAAAAAATCCAGATCTCTTTGTTACTTTAATACAACGCTACTATGTTGGCCATGATTTGTAATTGTTTTATATAGACTCTATTAAATCGAAAATATAAGTCTAAGTCTTCGGAATTTGCAGAATACATTAAACTTTTATGAGAAGCACATGAAACATATCGCGCTTTCTGTGTGACATTGATCACAATCAAACCTTCAAGTTTAAGTCAGATTGAATTCAATTTGTTAATCTTTTATGACTAGTAACTTTTATGACTAATAGTAACTGCCTGGCAAGTTGACGACGATTAGAAAAATCAAAGAAAAAGACGCAATTATCAGTAAAAATAGATTTTAACAGCATAGAGAGAAAGATGCAAATTTATTTGAACTTGACTGTACATATCTAAACCAAATAAAAATTCTTACATTTTTAGAAGTGGAAATGTAATCGAGAATAGAATTGATAGATTTCTCGCTATGATTTCTTGTAACCGCGCTTTTAATGTAAGTTAATAGTTGTTTATAGCGAGTCATCATTTCGTCGAAATTTCCCTGTAAGAAAAGATTTTAGTAATCGGCCTTTGTAACTCTTGGATAATACCAATTTAAAATTAATTTTAATCATTTGTTTCAACGCTTTGAAGCCCCATTCGCCCTTCTCACCACTCTCCAAATCCAAGACTTTTTGAAAAGACGCTAAAGCAGCCCGCGGCTCCTCTTCCTTGAGGGATTTACTGTTGTAGTACTGGTTTTCCAGATCTACATCGGGCTCTGAATTACTATCCTCAGAGTACTCCTAAAAATACAAGATAATTCGTAAATAAGGATTCAATCAAAAGTAGGGTTATGTTTTCATACCAATCCGTAATCTTCTTCATCTTCGCACATAAAATCGTCCTCTGCATCCGACATTTTTCCAAACAATTCAAAATAATCTGAAATAATAATTAATAAATTGCTTCGGTAAAACAATTTTATAATTGACAAAAATTCAATGCAAAACACCAAACACAAAATTATGGCATATGACAAATGACAGTTAGTTGACGTTAACACGTTGACAGTAGTTTTGACAGAAGGTTGGCAGATGTATTTTTTGCAATTTGAAAAGAATCTAAAGATATGACCATTCTTAAACCAAAAATATTTTAAAAATTTCAAAAAATTACCCAAGCTTAACAAAAGCTTTCTGAATTCAAATATGAGATAGGTTTTTGTCTAGGATTTTTTGTTTTTGTTTTATCTTGAAAATAAACTTTTCAAAAAAAATTTTTTTTTTGTTTTTTTTTCGATATCTAAGCTAATAAATTTTTCTCAGCAATTTCAATTACTGTTTCGGATAGGTAATGAAATAAGAAGTCCAAATCTGTATTGGTTTTTAAATTCTATAGAATAAAAGATGAGAAAAGTTAAATTTTCCATGAAAATATCCATCAAAAGATATGGATTTTTTTTTAACTAAAAAAAAATTTAAAATAATGTAAAAAATTTTAAAAAATTACCTAAGTTCAACTAGAGTTTTCTGAATTCAAATCTATTATTGTTTTCTGTGTAGGATTTTTCGTTTGGGTTTTATATCAAAAATTAAATTTATAATTTTTTTTCTGTCTACTTTTTCCTTGATATCTAAGCTAATAAATTTTTCTCAGCAATTTTAATTACTGTTTCGGATAGGTAATGAAATAAGAAATCCAAATCTGTATTGGTTTTTAAATTCTATAAAATAAAAGATGAGAAAAGTTAAATTTTCCATGAAAATATCCATCAAAAAATATGGATTTTTTTTTAACTAAAAAAAAATTTAAAATAATGTAAAAAATTTCAAAAAATTACCTAAGCTCAACTAGAGTTTTCTGAACTCAAATCTATTATTGTTTTCTGTGTAGGATTTTTCGTTTGGGTTTTATATCAAAAATTAAATTTATAATTTTTTTCTGTCTACTTTTTCCTTGATATCTAAGCTAATAAATTTTTTTCAGCAATTTCAATTACTGTTTCGGATAGGTAATGAAATAAGAAATCCAAATCTGTATTGGTTTTTAAATTCTATAGATTTAAAGATGAGAAAAGTTAAATTTTCCATGAAAATATCCATCAAAAGATATGGATTTTTTTTTAACTAAAAAAAAAATTAAAATAAAGTAAAAAATTTCAAAAAATTACCTAAGCTCAACTAGAGTTTTCTGAACTCAAATCTATTATTGTTTTCTGTGTAGGATTTTTCGTTTGGGTTTTATATCAAAAATTAAAATTATAATTTTTTTTTTGTCTACTTTTTCCTTGATATCTAAGCTAATAAATTTTTCTCAGCAATTTCTATTACTGTTTCGGATAGGTAATGAAATAAGAAATCCAAATCTGTATTGGTTTTTAAATTCTAAAAAATAAAAGATGAGAAAAGTTAAATTTTCCATGAAAATATTCATCAAAAGATATGGATTTTTTTTTAACTAAAAAAAAAATTAAAATAATGTAAAAAATTTCAAAAAATTACCTAAGCTTAACTAGAGTTTTCTGAACTCAAATCTATTATTGTTTTCTGTGTAGGATTTTTCCTTTGGGTTTTATATCAAAAATTTATAATTTTATAATTTATAATTTTTTTTTGGTCTACTTTTTCCTTGATATCTAAGCTAATAAATTTTTCTCAGAAATTTCTATTACTGTTTCGGATAGGTAATGAAATAAGAAATCCAAATCTGTATTGGTTTTTAAATTCTATAGATTAAAAGATGAGAAAAGTTAAATTTTCCATGAAAATATCCATCAAAAGATATGGATTTTTTTTTAACTAAAAAAAAAATTAAAATAAAGTAAAAAATTTCAAAAAATTACCTAAGCTCAACTAGAGTTTTCTGAACTCAAATCTATTATTGTTTTCTGTGTAGGATTTTTCGTTTGGGTTTTATATCAAAAATTAAAATTATAATTTTTTTTTTGTCTACTTTTTCCTTGATATCTAAGCTAATAAATTTTTCTCAGCAATTTCTATTACTGTTTCGGATAGGTAATGAAATAAGAAATCCAAATCTGTATTGGTTTTTAAATTCTAAAAAATAAAAGATGAGAAAAGTTAAATTTTCCATGAAAATATTCATCAAAAGATATGGATTTTTTTTTAACTAAAAAAAAAATTAAAATAATGTAAAAAATTTCAAAAAATTACCTAAGCTTAACTAGAGTTTTCTGAACTCAAATCTATTATTGTTTTCTGTGTAGGATTTTTCCTTTGGGTTTTATATCAAAAATTTATAATTTTATAATTTATAATTTTTTTTTGGTCTACTTTTTCCTTGATATCTAAGCTAATAAATTTTTCTCAGAAATTTCTATTACTGTTTCGGATAGGTAATGAAATAAGAAATCCAAATCTGTATTGGTTTTTAAATTCTATAGATTAAAAGATGAGAAAAGTTAAATTTTCCATGAAAATATCCATCAAAAGATATGGATTTTTTTTAACTAAAAAAAAAATTAAAATAAAGTAAAAAATTTCAAAAAATTACCTAAGCTCAACTAGAGTTTTCTGAACTCAAATCTATTATTGTTTTCTGTGTAGGATTTTTCGTTTGGGTTTAATATCAAAAATTAAAATTATAATTTTTTTTTGTCTACTTTTTCCTTGATATCTAAGCTAATAAATTTTTCTCAGCAATTTCAATTATTGTTTCGGATAGGTAATGAAATAAGAAATCCAAATCTGTATTGGTTTTTAAATTCTATAAAACAAAAGATGAGAGAAGTTAAATTTTCCATGAAAATATCCATCAAAAGATATGGATTTTTTTTTAACTAAAAAAAAAATTAAAATAATGTAAAAAATTTCAAAAAATTACCTAAGCTCAACTAGAGTTTTCTGAACTCAAATCTATTATTGTTTTCTGTGTAGGATTTTTCGTTTGGGTTTTATATCAAAAATTTATAATTTTATAATTTATAATTTTTTTTTTGTCTACTTTTTCCTTGATATCTAAGCTAATAAATTTTTCTCAACAATTTCAATTACTGTTTCGGATAGGTAATGAAATAAGAAATCCAAATCTGTAATGGTTTTTAAATTCTATAGATTAAAAGATGAGAAAAGTTAAATTTTCCATGAAAATATCCATCAAAACATATGGATTTTTTTTTAACTAAAAAAAAAATTAAAATAATGTAAAAAATTTCAAAAAATTACCTAAGCTCAACTAGAGTTTTCTGAACTCAAATCTATTATTGTTTTCTGTGTAGGATTTTTCGTTTGGGTTTTATATCAAAAATTTATAATTTTATAATTTATAATTTTTTTTTGGTCTACTTTTTCCTTGATATCTAAGCTAATAAATTTTTCTCAGAAATTTCTATTACTGTTTCGGATAGGTAATGAAATAAGAAATCCAAATCTGTATTGGTTTTTAAATTCTATAGATTAAAAGATGAGAAAAGTTAAATTTTCCATGAAAATATCCATCAAAACATATGGATTTTTTTTTAACTAAAAAAAAAATTAAAATAATGTAAAAAATTTCAAAAAATTACCTAAGCTCAACTAGAGTTTTCTGAACTCAAATCTATTATTGTTTTCTGTGTAGGATTTTTCGTTTGGGTTTTATATCAAAAATTAAAATTATAATTTTTTTTTTGTCTACTTTTTCCTTGATATCTAAGCTAATAAATTTTTCTCAACAATTTCAATTACTGTTTCGGATAGGTAATGAAATAAGAAATCCAAATCTGTAATGGTTTTTAAATTCTATAGATTAAAAGATGAGAAAAGTTAAATTTTCCATGAAAATATCCATCAAAACATATGGATTTTTTTTTAACTAAAAAAAAAATTAAAATAATGTAAAAAATTTCAAAAAATTACCTAAGCTCAACTAGAGTTTTCTGAACTCAAATCTATTATTGTTTTCTGTGTAGGATTTTTCGTTTGGGTTTTATATCAAAAATTAAAATTATAATTTTTTTTTTGTCTACTTTTTCCTTGATATCTAAGCTAATAAATTTTTCTCAACAATTTCAATTACTGTTTCGGATAGGTAATGAAATAAGAAATCCAAATCTGTAATGGTTTTTAAATTCTATAGATTAAAAGATGAGAAAAGTTAAATTTTCCATGAAAATATCCATCAAAACATATGGATTTTTTTTTAACTAAAAAAAAAATTAAAATAATGTAAAAAATTTCAAAAAATTACCTAAGCTCAACTAGAGTTTTCTGAACTCAAATCTATTATTGTTTTCTGTGTAGGATTTTTCGTTTGGGTTTTATATCAAAAATTTATAATTTTATAATTTATAATTTTTTTTTGGTCTACTTTTTCCTTGATATCTAAGCTAATAAATTTTTCTCAGAAATTTCTATTACTGTTTCGGATAGGTAATGAAATAAGAAATCCAAATCTGTATTGGTTTTTAAATTCTATAGATTAAAAGATGAGAAAAGTTAAATTTTCCATGAAAATATCCATCAAAACATATGGATTTTTTTTTAACTAAAAAAAAAATTAAAATAATGTAAAAAATTTCAAAAAATTACCTAAGCTCAACTAGAGTTTTCTGAATTCAAATCTATTATTGTTGTCTGTGTAGGATTTTTCGTTTGGGTTTTATATCAAAAATTAAAATTTATAATTTTTTTTTGGTTTACTTTTTTCTTGATATCTAAGCTAATAAATGTTTCTCAGCAATTCCAATTACTGTTTCGGATAGCTAATGAAATAACAAATCTAAATCTGCCTTGGTTTTAATTCTACAAGTGAAAGTTGTTAAAAGTTAAATTTTTCTAAAGCGTCTCAAAGTTAAAAAATAAATGACTGTTTTAGAAGTGTTTAGAGAAGTATAAAAAAAGAGCTTTAACCAGTAGCAACAATATCAGAATTGTTGATGAAAATAAGCTGTTTTTATCACTTGTTTAAAAAAGTATGCTGCTAAGTTTTAGGATTTTTGTATTAAAGATAAAGATTAAACTTTTTATAATATATATTGTTCAATTATCATAAAAATACAAAATGTAAAAAAAATAACATTTTTTCTGGCTTTATTTACTTATAATGTAGTGTTATAAGCGAAACTAAACCAGCAATTGAAACAATAGCACAAACGTAAGTTAAAACATCTTCGTAATAATGTGGACACTCATCCCTGGGTGTGCATTGCCTAAAAAATAAAAACCATAAGTAGAAACCAAAAACACGTGTTAATCGGCGACTCTAGTAGCCAATAGTGCTTCAAAAACCAGCTACACACAAAATAACTTGCAAATTTAGCTTAAATTACTCAGGAGTTTTTTATTTTTATTATTAATGAATAAAAGTTTTTTACATAAAAAGTTATGCTATTTGAAAAATTTTTAACAGCTGCAGAACCAAAGCAACGCTGTTTCGTTTTTATTAAAAATTGTTCAGCTGAATGTGATTTTGGTCGGTGGAGACATCAACAGGTCAATAAATTTGAAGATGTGCTACTTACAAATTTTGAACAAGGAAGACTACACCGCCAGTAATTAGCTTATCAGTAAAGGTTACAGTGCTGTAGACAGAGGCCCCTCCATAACCGTTTACTTTCACAAATTCTGCTGTTAAACATAAACTAGAAACCATAGTTGTTGAACCACTCACACCTGCAATAAAATAGATATTATTTAATACATAACGTTAATGATTATCTCACTACCTATTAGCGCAGCTATAAAATATAATTCATTAGTCGAATTAGACACAGACCCAAATTTTATCCAGATACTTCCAATTAAGGCTAAAATTATTCCGAATAAATAAGTAGCCTGAAACATTAAATCAAACGATCAAATATATTATCTTATTTAAGCACCTTATCACTGCAGCGGCTGGTTCGGTATTTTAATAAAATTGAAGTTATAAATGATGCTAAAAAGCAAACTAATGGGACACTAGCTATGGCTTGCCTGTACTCCTTTCTAATAACTTCCGAGGTAAAACCTTTCTCATCCAAATACAGTGGAATATAAATAAGGGTTAACGTTGTAAATAGTCTTGAAGCCATATACCTGAAAATGTTTGTTTGACATTTGAAAATCTCTTATTAAACAATCTAAGAGACATTAGTGAAACCTTGTAAATAATGGAAGACCTTAAAAAGTGTCCAGCATTCTCATTTGGAACAAAGCTACTAGAATTTCTTAACTCATTCTCTGGAATTGATTCGTAGCCTCTTGAATCTTCTTTTTTAATGAGAGCTCCACAATAAAATATCATTGAAGAAATTAGACCAAGTAATGTTATGATTATTGTAATTTCCTGCAATTACATAAAAAGTGTTTATTTATGAACAGAAACAGCCTTGAGGAGCCTTAATAAAGCAAAGTTTTCGGACGTATTTTCAACCCTCTGAGAAAATTATAAATACTGTTTCTCCACTTTTTCAAATTTGAATCATTTCTCATAGTTTTTGAGTTATTGGCAAACAACTAAGCCTTTTTTTCACTTAATTGTTTATAGCTGTTGCTATTTTCGCAAGCGGCCTTAGCATTTTCTCAAAAACTGTCTATTAAGCAAGGAAAAGCTTGAATTTATTATGAATTCCAAGCTTTTTAGTGATGAAATCAATAATTATGATTTTTTATGCTCTACAATTTGCCACAATGAGTAAAAAAAAATCAAGAACAAGCAAGAGAATTTTTTATTTTTTTCAATCGCGAATATATTCTGAAGTACTTTATGAAAAAAAACATTAATTTTTTTTTAAAAAACCATTTAGTAAATGTTAGTTAAAAATTTTTAAAGTAAAATCTAAAAAACATTAGTTTTTAAAGCGTGATTACTCGGAAACGGCTGGTCTGACAAAAAAAAATATTTGTCGGTAGCTTTTTTTGGTATAAATTGGAAAACACGATTAATAGACCTTATCTCTCGCCAATTTATTCAAATAAGATTCGCTCATTCAACTGTGTTATTTACACAGAACTGATTAAAGTGTTAACGATCAGGAAACATGTCTAAGTCCACAATTTTTGTTTTGAATGAATTAGCCTTGACTTTCTTACTTCCAGATGATTGATTCTTGTTGACTTTTTTTAGTTTAGTACCTTAAATTTGTAGAAGTCTTCCGGTCCGATTATATTTTGACCATTTGCATCTTTTAAGATGAAAAATGTGATTAGATAAACGGAAATATTGCAGCATACCGACGCGGTGTATCTGTAACAATGGTAAAGATGGGTGATATATCTGTGTGATCAGCATCAGTGATTCATATTACCTAATGGCCGTTAGATCAGAAGTTAAAGCATGACTCGCCGCTATTTCCGGAATTATAGATAAATGAGAAATCTGTGTAAAAGCCCAACCTATTTGAAATAGACTAATAACAAGTCCATAGTCAATTATCACCCATTGGTTCAAAGATGTAGGCTTCCAACAATAGATTAAAGAGAACCCAATAGACACCGCTAATGTACCTAAAAAAATATAAATAAAAATTCCTTTTTTGTATAGCAAAAGATTTTATTTATTATTGCTTTTTTTTTAAATCAGATATTGTGAATTAAGTAATATTTATGTTATACCTTTGGCGGTGAAAATCAAACCACAAAAAGTATAAAATGGTGTTGCTTTTTTACGGCTTAAGCCAAAAACCCCAAATCTTGTGTCATAACTAATATTGGCTTTTCCGGATTGATAATAATCAAATACCGGGTGGTCCATCCTATAGTCTTTTTACCTTAAAACTGTTTTCTAATTTTTAAAAAATACCAAAAACGACAAAAAAACGTACAATACAGCATTAAAGTATTAATATATATATATTTTTTTCTTTAATGATATTGGTATAATATTGAGATTTGTTGCAATTTATTATCAAACCATCAGGTTAGGTCAGGTCAGATTATACTTTAATAATAGGAATGATTAAATTCTAAAGTCATTTAAGTCATTATAATTTAGTACCATTCCAGTGCCTATTTTGAATTCAATTTGATGCCAGTTTTGACACTGTTAAGCAGTTGCGGTAAGACATTTTCGATAAGAGGTAGCAGAACTGCTGTGCTGTATAAGTTTTGATTGTTTGTTGGCACCGAGGTGTACAATCTTAGAAACTTAATGCAATAAATTATATAATTTTGCTAAAAGTTATTAATTGTCAGCTAGAGTCACAAACTCCTCTTTAAGACAAAATTCGAATTTTTTACTAAGAAAAATTCAATTTTCTTTAAATGAATTAGTATTTTTTTGTAAAGCGTTAAATTTTTTATAGGAATTTTTATTAAAATATCAGTAAAAATTAAAAAAATTGAATAAAACAGGCACAAGATAATGAATTTGTAATTTGTTGAAATAATTGGTATTACATCAAGTATCTATGTAAAATGTTCTTTGTTGGTTTATAAACTACTCATTATTAGTTGTTGTTATATTGAGTGTTGAATATAAAGTCTATTTCAAGGTTATAGAACTGTAAGACGTGATCAATTTTATTCATAAAAACATAATTATATACAAATATAAACAATGACGACACAAACATTTTATATATTCAACGCACCTGTTAAATGCCACACTCGCCGAGCTCCAGTATGGTCAACAACAAATCCAGCCAGAGGTGTTGCCAAAGAGTCTACGATTTGACCTAAAATACCATTAGTATAGTAAAGCCCCCTCAACACACGTTATTTTTCATTCATATAAGTGCTGAAGTGGCTCAATAAAGAAAAAAGACAGCAAGGCAAATTTATTTTTTTTAAAAAACGTACATTTGATAAAAAAAAATGTGTGATGGAAAGGCCTTACCACTAGTATAAATTAAACACTAACTATAAAACATAAATAATTTATTTAATATATTATTAATAAATACTTTAATGATAGCTTTTAAAATCTAGGTTAAACAGTGGTTTTTTGAGGAGGAGTTTGTCTTAATGTAAGACATAAAAGGCATTAAACTAGTTTTATTTCAAAGATTTATGGCATTAACGTTTCAAGCATGTGACCGCCGCAGCTAGCGCGTAATAGCGCAATTTGTACGTCTAATGCTCTAAAACAGGCTATAAGCTATATTTCGACAATCCTGCACACTATGTACCGCTTACAAAAAACGTATTGCTATAGTAAACTAAACAGTCTATAGCTTCTCTCTAATAAGCAATCACAGGCACAGTTATTGATTTTTGAAAAATATTTTAAAACTTACCTATCATTATAAGAGTTCCAGCGGTTTTAGAATCAATCTGTAGCACAATTTGGAAATAAAAAAGAGTATAAGAAAACCACATAGCCGCGCAAAGGTCATTGTAAACATGGCCAATTCCGTAGCAGAATTTTTGAACCCAGTCACATTTTCTTTCCTCAGTCGTCATATTACCTGTAAGAGAAATATTTTTCCAAATTTTTTAAAAAATTTGGTCAAAGTAAGTTGAGTTAAAAAACTGGATTAATCAGGGAGGGAATGCGCTTTAGTTGCCATAATTTTAAATAAAACAACCTAAACTAATATAAAGGTGCTCTAAAAAATAGTCTTTTGCTACTATTATTTTTTCGGTGGTTTTTGTCTATTTTATAGAATTAGGCTTATAGAATTTTTTGCAAAGTTGTAAGCTATTTTTTTGCTGAGTTTTTTGTTTTTACTAGATTAAAAAATACTTTTTTTTCAAAAACAGCACTAAAAGCAGAGAGATTGCGCATGTAAGGTTAGTCATCCAGATCTCGTGTCTTTAATCCATGTCATGAAAAACTAATTCACTTTCCGAGGAAAATTCAATACAGGAATAAAAATAAAGTTTAGTCATATAAATTGCATAATAAATTGCTGACTCACCGGAAAATTAGGGTTCAAGCCCTTCGTGCGACTTTCTTACTCAGACTGGCACTCACCTTTCTAAACACTTGAAGGGTTTCGTCGGCCATCATATCTGATATATGATACACATTTGCTTGTAACGGTGTTAAAGATATTAATTAAAAAATATACATTATACACCAACAAGCACACCATATGACACCTTTTATAAAGATACTATTTCATAGCTACACATACATAACTCCAATAAGATACATAATTTTTAAATTAACAAAAATATACAAAAAATCAGTTTTCAAAAAATTAAAATTTATTTTTTTCGGTTCACTATATCTACTACTTTGTTGTGTCTGTTCTTCTTTTTCTATGTTCTATTTTTTATGTTTTCTAAGTCAACAAATATAGTTCTGTTATAACATCCATTATTACATCTATTATTAAATTTAGCTTGACTTCTTACTATTATATGACGCCTTGTTCTTCCTTCAGTGAGTGATTATGTGGGTGTGATGCCACTCTTCTGGAGACTTTTTCATCTGATCGATTTTAGATATTTTTTTTTTAATTTTCTGAAGCAAAAGGAATTCGCATGGTTCTAAATCAGGAGTGTGTGGTGGAAATTACTCCGGGAAAGTTGTGCTCAATAGAGTAGAGTAGAGTTTTTTTTAATTTCATCTAGTAAAAAAATCATTAAAAAAATTTCTTTTTTAGCTGGCTTTTCTCAAATTTATGAGTAAAATAGTCATTTTACTCAGATTTAAATTCCGTTAATTGTCATTGATTGAGTAAAACATTGAAAAAACAATTGAAAGCAAGTTATTTTTAGCGACAATTGAAAAAAATATTTTGTTATTGAATCAATTTATTTCGGTTGAATAAACATTGTAATTAAAATAATGGAAATTTAAAATGTGGAACTTTGATTTAAGTCAAATTACTTATTATGAGACAGATTTTGAGTTAAAGCAACGGATCTTGAGGCTCAAACTCCAATCTCTTCCCTCTGAGAACTAATAATAACCAAGTTCTCTGACTTATCTTTATAAAGATAAACAATCTAAAAGATGCGACGATTTGTGATAAATGTATCAAGTGTTGAGAAGTTGTGGGTGTCATGTGATAAGAGACGTCATCGTCCACTTACGAAAAACTAATAATACGTCAAGCTAAATTGCACAGCAAGAGTTGATCTAATTAATTTATAAACACACTGTATATTTAGGAGAAACAAAATTGATCTTATAGACGGTTTTGTTTTATCATATCAGATGCGCATGCTGTAGGATTTTTTTTCTAATTTGACATTTGCTATCTCGCACTATCCAAAATTCTGATTTTAAAACATGCCATTTTAGTGTTTATGTTATTTATTGTTATAGCGTCACTTTTTTTATATCTTAGCTCTCCAGCTATTATTGTCATAGACAGCAAAAATTTTAATAATAAATAAAGTTTCGTTTGAGCACTTTTTGTTTTATTTATAATTATTAATAAATTTGCTCTTTAAAGATGGCTTTACCGAAAATAAAATTAAGTTAATTCAAAATTAAAATTGATTGTTCTGGCAAATTTAATCGAATTAAATTGTTAATTTAGCTACTATAAGCCCGTCCGAAAAATTTTAAGCAATTTTTTTTTATTTTTGTAATGCTGATTTGATATGAAACATAAACAATGATAGTGCCTAGCTGTCGATTTCAAGTTGCTTACTAAAAAAAAACTCAAAATTTCTAATTACACAGAAAAAATTAAGTGATATTAGTAGATATTTCTAACAGATGATATTAAAAATTTGCTTCTTTTGTTTTTACAATGCTGGCTTAAAATAAAGCAAAGACAGTAAAGTAGCTATCTAATTGTTTATTTATAAAAAATAACAATTAAATTAACACCAAATGTTACAGAAAAATTCGTAGCTAACTATTTTCGTTCTTCATTTTTTTTTCTTTGCATGTCAACTGCCAGCTTAATAATTAAAAAAAACAATAAAGCATTTTATGCAGATGTGGAAGGATAAAATTGGCTTTTGCCATATAAGGGTGGGTCTACAGAAAAGTCAGTGGCGTAGCAACTCAATAGCGGACTCGGGTTCAAAAAATATTTGCGAGCTCTTTAAACTTTGTGATAGGTCTTATTCTCTTTTTTTATGTTTTCAATTTTTTTATTAAATCTGTAATAAATTATCTAGATTTACATGTAATAAATAAAACATTGTCATCATACATAAAAAAATACTTTTAATAATTCTGAAAACAAACAAAAACAACTTTATTATATTTTACAATCAAATTATAACTATAAAAACGATTTTTTTCTTGCTTTCATAGTAGCAAAATTTGTCACTAAATTCGATAGGTCTAACTCTTTCGCTATAAAGTTTTCAATTAAAATTAAAGATAAATTTGATAATCGTTTTTGGTCTATAGTATTTCGTAAGTACGTTTTTATTAACTCCAGTTTAGAAAAACTGCGTTTAGCAGATTTAATTATTTTTATAAATAGATAACTTTTGTTTACTAATTTATATAGCATTTTTTTCATAAGCACAACATATTTAAATTATTATTTTTAATAAAGAATAAGTTGTTTGAAAAAAATTAATTAATAAAGGCGACTTTAATTGAAGGCATCATAATAAATATTTTTTCTAAAAAAATAATAAAAAGTTTTTGTTAAATCAATTAATTTTAATAAACTTGGAATAAAAGTTTTTGCAAAAATCTGACTTACTTCATGAAGTGGCTGAAAAAGAAGGATTTATTATCGATTTACTTATAGTATTTAATTTGTTAGGAAGAATACTTTATCTAATAGTAGTATATTTTATAAAAAGTGTTAATTATTTGTACATAATAATATTAGTAATTTGTAAAGATCAAGTGTTTTTCTTTTTTCAGTAAAAATACATATTATAATACAAATAAATTAATAGATATTGACCAGACTTGTCTTATGTTATACCATTGTGCATCTGGGTCGCATAAGTCAAAAAACTTGTAAATGACAAAAAAGATCAATAAAAAGAATTTCAAGGAAAAGAGGCTCTTTACAGCTGGGTCATTTTTATTGTCTGCCGCCCATCTTTTATTACATCCCCGGATCGCTAGTTTAAAGCGTAACCAATTGTTTTATCTTTAACTTTCGCGATTAAAATATAAAAATCTCTCACAAATATGACAGAAAATTCTTTTTTTGTAAGAATAATGTGTATTGTAGATTCGCCACTGAAAAAATAAATTAAGTTAATTCAAAATTAAATTGCTTTGTAATCGCAGTTTTTTCAAGGTAATAAAGTTTTTATGTCAAGAAAACGTTATAACTTCGAAAATATCAATTTTAGAAAAACAAATTTAAATTAAAAGTTGTAGAAAATTTGCTGATTTAAAAGTTTGATTATTCGCAATTTATCATTTAAACAATCATTAGTAGAGATATCGATAAAAAAGTCAATAAACTAACAGCAATAATTTAATAAATCGTAAACGGTATGTAATACAAAAAAAATTATCAAACAAAAAAGATAGGGAATTTGATTACCTATAATAAAGCTTTCCATAATTATAAGCCTCAAGTGCACGGTTACAGAGATCCAGCTCCAAACACTTTTTCGCAAAATGGCGACAGTTCCACCCGCGTTATTTGTGTTTTTAAGCTCATTACAATAGAATTATGCATTATTACAAGAGTAACTCGCTCCTGTACTATAACTAAAGCAAAATTGTACACGAATTGACTTTAATTCAATTGTTAATTGGGCTACTAGGAGTACGAGGAGTTAGGACCTACCCTAATAAATGTTTCCAAAAAAAACAACTTTTTTGATTTTTATTATTTTTGCTTTGCTGATTTGGTGTAGAGTAGAATAATGATAGGTGCCTAGTAATTTGCTTTTGCAGCACCAATTGTAATATAAAACATAATTATGCTGTCTTAGCACCGCTTAAAATAAAAAAGCTTTGATAATGCCATTATATGCATAATGTTTTAATGTCGCAGCGTCAACTTTTAGCTTACAATTAAATGAAACCAGTTTCTATTCAAGCGATTTCCGAGAAGCAAGAGTAAGAGCAACAAGAAGTGAGTAAGGTAAGGTGTTCCAAGACCTAAGACCAACAATGAGTAAAATTGGTTATCAATGACAACATAAACGTAGTCCAGTCGTCCAGTCAGCAGTCGACGTCCATCTCTTCGTATATAATATTATATAGTAGTGAAATAGTAGTATTTATGTATGTTATGTTACGTGGAAGCCGAAGCCGGTTTTGAGTGAGGCTGGGGGCTGAGATTTGGGTTTTATGTAAAATTATAATTAATGTTTGGTTGAGCATAAAAAACAATCTAGATTTGAAAGTTGTTACGACTGTGACGAATAGAGCCGAGACGGTCCGAAGGAGCGGACAACTTAACAGTAATAAAATACGGCTGCTACAACTACAATAGTGAAGTGAAACCAGTGCTACTATTATTTATTTTATTAGTTTAGCTGATTTTCAACACTTGATTCCCTCTGGATTCCATCCAGCTTCTGGATGAATCCCGATTTCATCTCCTAGTTTTAATAATTTACTATTATTATCTAAAGTTGGTTGTCTGCACAATTTGTGTTATTCTGCGATGTGCGTGGATGGAGAGTAGGACTAGTTGGATTAGTACTCTAGGAGAGTGTTGTTTGGTGCTTTAGTATAGTGGCGTGGCAATCCTGCACTGATCGTTGCATGCAAGCTTTAAAATCGCATTATTTATAAAAATAACAATTTTTTGGACTATTATAGTGATGAAAGTGAATTTGTTATAAACTATGATCCCTATAATTCATTCTTATGGATAAAATGTATTGTGGAGCCACAGTTTTAAAAGTTTTTGAGTGTGTTTTTTTAGCCTCGGCCCTCGGCTTCTGTCCTTAACTGTATATCAACAGCAGCAGCGAAGTAAGTTACTTTTCATGGTTCTTTAACTTTCAATTTATTATTTAACAACGCAAATAGAAGATAATTTTATAGATTGTTCTAATATAATAGACCATATCAACCTGCCCACATACGGACAAATCCCACATATGAACTACATTTAGCACTATTTAGCTTGTTATCATTCTCTAAAATAGGGCTCCTAATACCTAATTCATCATCTTCCATAATAATCCTTGACATAATAACTTTTATAAGAAATTATTACCGATAATAGCACCTAATGTCTATTTACTTGAAAATTGCAAATCTTGTCTTTATTCATGACAACTTTCCAGTTGTTTAGCAATCACCGCCAAGGGCATTTCCTAATGAAATAATACGTGTAGCAATAAAATGTCTTGCTTACTTACTTGTTTTATGTTTACTAAACGTGTATTTTATAAACATTTGAAATTTTACATCATTATTGGTATAATTTAATGCTAAATTAAAAACCTCTATAATTTACAAAATTGAAACAAATTTTTAATTTATAGTATATTAAAGGACTAGTTTTATGTTCTTTAGGCTATATTTTTCGAATTTGCTTTTTTTTTAAGGTAAAATAATATTATTGCGCTTAATGAGCTTAATAAACTCACCCCATTGTTCACAAAACAATTTTCTACATTACGAACCATTCAAAATCTCATCAACAAATGAACAAATAAACCAGCATTGATATACGGTATGTGGATCATGGTATGTTTATATTATAGAGACAAGAACATTCCATGGGCTGCTTATACACACGCTGAGATTATTTAAGTCTGTCAAAAATTATTTAAAAGGGAACAAAATCAAAAGAAATTCATGTTTCTCCTACAAAATATGATTTATTTATAAATATAATTTCAAAGTGCTTATATTGTTCATAACAATTACAGTCATGCGCAGAACATCCACTACTTTAAAAGTGAACGCTATATTATGAAATTTACCGCGCTTTGTGAAGGTATGCAAAAAAAATTTTTCACCCTCTAATACTTATTTTGAGTGCACAATATAGTTTTAGCAATTTGCCTCCATTTTGATACTCTAATAGAGAACGCTACGTCATAGGTTTCGGTGCGGTTATAAGCCATTAGAGCACCGAACTTTTTTGTTTAATTTTTAGGTTGGTATAACTTAATTTGACTTTTTGACGTCTGACAATAATATTGTGAATTAAAATTTGAAATTGCAAATGAATAAATAAACCAGCATTGATATACGGTATATGGATCATGGTATGTTTATATTATAGAGACAAGAACATTCCATGGGCTGCTTATACACACGCTGAGATTATTTGAGTCTGTCAAAAATTATTTAAGGGAACAAAATCAAATGAAATTCATGTTTCTCCTACAAAATATGATTTATTTATAAATATAATTTCAAAGTGCTTATATTGTTCATAACAATTACAGTCATGCGCAGAACATCCACTACTTTAAAAGTGAACGCTATATTATGAAATTTACCGCGCTTTGTGAAGGTATGCAAAAAAAAATTTTCACCCTCTAATACTTATTTTGAGTGCACAATATAGTTTTAGCAATTTGCCTCCATTTTGATACTCTAATAGAGAACGCTACGTCATAGGTTTCGGTGCGGTTATAAGCCATTAGAGCACCGAACTTTTTTGTTTAATTTTTAGGTTGGTATAACTTAATTTGACTTATTTTTAGGTTGGTAAAACTTAATTTGCCTTTTTGACGTCTGACGTCTGTCAATAATATTGTGAATTAAAATTTGAAATTGCAAATGAATAAATAAACCAGCATTGATATACGGTATATGGATCATGGTATGTTTATATTATAGAGACAAGAACATTCCATGGGCTGCTTATACACACGCTGAGATTATTTGAGTCTGTCAAAAATTATTTAAGGGAACAAAATCAAATGAAATTCATGTTTCTCCTACAAAATATGATTTATTTATAAATATAATTTCAAAGTGCTTATATTGTTCATAACAATTACAGTCATGCGCAGAACATCCACTGCTTTAAAAGTGAACGCTATATTATGAAATTTACCGCGCTTTGTGAAGGTATGCAAAAAAAATTTTTCACCCTCTAATACTTATTTTGAGTGCACCATATAGTTTTAGCAATTTGCCTCCATTTTGATACTCTAATAGAGAACGCTACGTCATAGGTTTCGGTGCGGTTATAAGCCATTAGAGCACCGAACTTTTTTGTTTAATTTTTAGGTTGGTATAACTTAATTTGACTTTTTGACGTCTGACAATAATATTGTGAATTAAAATTTGAAATTGCAATTTTCGAACAACAAAGTGAAGTGAACAATTAATGGAATGTATATTTATGTGAAATAATGGTGTAAATAATAAATGCACTTGTCTGGGAAGAACAACCGATTCCAATAAAGCAAAAATCACAGTTTATATGTCACTTAACCTAAAAAAGTAGGTATCTTACAATAATAATAATAAAAACCAAAATAATTTTTGCTATTTCACGGATTTAAGGAGGCCTACATCTAAAGTTTTCTTCTATTTTCGTATTTTGGGGCTGACAGGATTAGAATTTTTGGATAAAACAAAAGAAAAGACCAATAGATAAATATTTCACTTTTAAAATCAAGATATTGCCAACCCACTCCAAAAATCCCTAAATCGATCAAATCAAAACCAAAATGCTCAAAAACAGCATGAAAAAAGCAAATTACCAAATATAGTATAAAAAACTCGTTTCATAAGACCTTAAAGCACTTATTCTTTAAAAAAAACTTTCGGCTTCACTTGAATGCGTGCTTTAAAACATGTCTTATGAGACGACTTGTTTTTTAATATACTATTCCTACACACATTCTAAAAGAAAATTTCAGCTAATAGCATAATCCATATTCTGCAAAATGACCAAAATATTACCAGTCAAGAATTTAATTTTAAAGTTATTGTTGAGTTAAATAAGAATAATCATTTGTTTTTTTTTTGCATTGCACTACATTATCAAGCAGCCAACTGAGTTTCGGATTTGATCATCGGTGTTATTTTCTCTCAACTGGTGAGCTAACTCAAAATAAAATGTGGCGCTTGATGACATCGTTATTTAAGATCTCTGGGTCTAGTCCGGTCAGGCCTAAGAGTAGTTAGGAAGAGATCTAGGAAATGGTGATAACCTAATCTAGAGATTATGTTATCACCTTGGGGCCGTGGTTTCACAAAATAGAGCACGAGGTCCACTGGATTTGTTGCATTTCTTCGATAGCTTTATCTCTCTCAGAGGCGATCTTCTATGGCCGGCACGCTCTCCAGATTTCGCTCTATGCGATTTTTGCTTATGGAGTTTTTTAAAATTTCTGGTTTATGTCGGATGACCACAGACTATAGTTCACCTCACGAACAATACACGCGACGCCATTGCTAACATACCGATTTATGTATATGCTGCAAAGAGTGGAGACGAACATGTACGAGGGTTGGCATTTAAGCGATTTTATTTTTTAGACTGTATGAAAACAAAACTTGTAATATTGTATCTTCAAATAAAAAAAAATTAACACAATAACTGAAGTACTTTTGTTTTTATTGTCCTTGCAAATAAGTAAGTTTCTCTGGCACACCCTGTAGATCAAATATTGATCTCATTAAATTTACTACCCAGATTCTGCCAAAAATACAAAAATGAATTTGGGATAACTGTCACGCAAAAAATACGGTTTTTAACGTAAAGAATATATTGTTTCATAATTCTGCATCTTGGTAACGCAACATTTTTCTCGTCTAAATTATTGAAAAAGTTTACGCTTTAATAAATATAAAAAAATTATGTATTCTAAAAGATCTGGCAACATGGCATCTAAATAAAATTTGCTTAACTTTAGTGTTTCGAACTCTTCGAAAAGTTCAAAACCAACTCGATAAGAGATGAAACACATGAAACCTAACATAAAAAGTCTATGCAAAACTCAATATTAAAACCGCAATGGCACTACTGTATTTAAAATAAAAAAGCTGATATCTACTTCCGATATAAACCGACAAAGACATTGCCTTAAAAATATTTTTAGGAAATGGATCATGTTCAGCTACAATGTGATACACATTTTTTGCTGAATCGGTTCTTTTGTTTATTTTATTTGTCTAACAGGCTATTGTCATGACATCCTGTATATAGTTACATTTTTGGACTTTTTGTTAGCGTAATGAAAGCCAATTCCTTAAAATCACTAACGGACAGCAACACATATTGTAACATCAAAAAATGCCATCGTCGGTTTTATAAAAAAAACAATCAATTTTCAAAAAAATCACAACTTTTTTTTCAAAACTTAATTTAATTGAAAAATGAAAATTTTCGATGCTAATGCGTTCTTTTACTGCGCCTTGTGTAGTAAACCACAGCTACTTCTACATTACAATGTAACCTCCTTGAAATTAATATACAAATTTAATTTGTTATAAACAAGGACAACGTTTTTTTTCTGTTTAGATTTTGTTTTTTTTTTTTAGTACAATAAAACCGAGCTTTTGCTAAAAGCGTGCAAAGAAGTTTTTACTTCAAAACTGGTACAATGTCAAGTCTAAAACGGTTTTTAAATTCTATTTTTATTTTTTGTTGAATGGATCATTCAAAAGTCTTTTTGAATAATTAAGTAATTATTGGCGGTTTATTGACAAAGTTTGTCATTACAATAATTCTAAATTTTTTTGTGACAGAGATGAATTCTTTCAAAGCCCTTGATGTTTTTTTTGACTCGTTTTCTTTTTAGGTCTACTGTTTTTAATTCTTGAAGCGGTGGGAAAGCAAAATTTCAATCAAGTACTAAATTTACATGAACTATTTTTGCAACAGTTTTATTATAATATTATTCAGGAACTAGCTATTATTTTAAATTAATAGTGGTTTTATTTTTTCTATAAAAACTGAACAAAAAGAATATATTCAATTGTTTCCGATGTGTTCAAAAACATTCTACACACGTCATTATCTAATTACTCTTTAATTATAATTTTACGATAATTGTTGTGTTGGTGTTAATTACTCTATTCTGAAAAACAAATACATAACCTTCAGTTTCTGGAAATGGTTGACCTTTAGTTAATTTTTAGCTATCCCATCCAATTCAATTGTTGAAAAGTTCGACCGTATAATGAATTTTTGTCTAATTTTTAATAATAGTTTATTATATACCAAGGTTGTAAAGAGTATCATTATCGCCCGATTGCTAAGTTTATTTTGTCGAAGAGCGCAGCCCCAAGCGAAATAAAAGGGAAAGGGCGATAATCACTTTCGCAACTAAAATGATATAATATTATTATGTATTTTCCATCACCAGTTAAAAAAAAATAAAACTTAAAAAGAAATTAATTAAGTTCATTTTGAAAATGAAAATATATAATCTATGAACTGCAAGGAACAAGACATTTGAACCATCATTCAACAATAATGTAAACTATAGGCACTAATCCCAATCATTGAAGATTAAGAAAATGTCACAATTTAGGCGTTTTCTAGGAATGTTTGTCCACCACTTTCAGTGCCTGTTTTTATTTACAGCCAACTTTTCTATTGTCCAAATACTTCGTCATGTGCACTTTCCAAATTTGGCTAATATATTCCAAAAAATAGATATTTGCATAGAATCCGAGTAATAACTCTCGAGCTGGTGACAAAGTACAAAACAAAAACTAAACGTTCAAATTTGTTTTCTAATTGTTTCATAACTCAATGTCTGTTTTTTTAATTGTTGTCTTTTTTGTAACTTTTTATAGGTTTTGTTTGATTGGTCTAAAGTTCAATTCGTTTCCATTTTTTTATAGATCATGAAATCACTGGTTAGGTAACAAAGGTTTTAATAAACTTTAAATATTTATCAAATTTCAATAATAAAGAAAAAAGACTAATAATTTGAATTCATTTTTTGAGTAGGTGGTCAATGATTTCTTACAATACATTTATTTGTTCAATGTGAACAATGTAATTTAATTTTTTTTTTGTATTGTAATTGATTACATGCTTCAGATGACAAAACCTAATTATTTATAATACCAACTTTATTTTATTAATTTTTTTGTCAAATTCACTAAATCGAAATCGTGAAATTTTAATTAAGCCATTTCTACATTTAATTATGCTAATCGAAAATGCCAGAAAAAAGCCTTTCTATTTTATTGCTTATTATATTATGTGAAACCTATCTATAAAAAAATGAAAGAGTGAAAATAATATTAAGATATGTATTTATTCACGAAAAAATACCTTAGGGCTTCAACAAAAAAGCTACGTTACATAGCTATATACAAAATATATATTACATAGAAATTAATCAAAATCAGCAAAAAATAATTCAGTTAAATGTAGCAAAATCTGTAACCACAAAAAAAGATTTCTAAATTTCTTTAACAATATCTAAACAGTTGCAAGCAAGGTTTGTACGTACCCTTGCTTGGACAGTTAAAATCACTGTTTATTGAAGATATTCAGTTCATTTTAAATGTGGCGAGGCCCTCCATATCTACTTTGTTTTCTAATTTGAACCATTGAATCACTTTTCAAAATACTCTCGGTTCTAAATAATAATGGCATTGACATTTGGCGCAGTTATTGTTTTGACAGTCATGTTTACCATTTCTAGCGTTTTAAATACTCCACATTGAAAACATTAATAAGCTTATCAAAGCCTCAAATTCGAAAGTGTACTTTACCGCTATTCAACATAACTGGAAACCTGTGTTTGCTTGTATATTTAATAATTTTTGGCTATTTTATACTCAATTGACTATAACATCTTCTAATAGTATTTTTTTAGGTGCATAATTATTTTTTTTTTATATATATATTCATATTACTATGTCTGGTAATGATAATTTCAGACATGATATGGAAAACTACGGGATGTAAACGGGAACCGCACCTCATATTATGATTTCCTTTGCTTACATAGCTTGCGGTGTTAACGATTTTATAAAAATACATTTTCACTCATGAAAGTTTATTATTAATTATCCCCACCGCGAAGCTCGAAAATACTTGAACCTGCAAGAAAAGATGTGGGGAACTATTTTATGGCCCATATTAATGAGAATATTTTAAGAAGATGTACGGTTGTGGTGGCGATCGTTTTATTAACAGTAAATAAATACACTCACGCCTACGGTAATTCAAATTTAAGAACAGTATTTTCAAAATGTTAATTGTGTTTATTTTTGTAATGGGTTTTACTGTTTTTTTTTTCTTAGAGCTGGGGCAGAGCGTCGGAAATGTATTTTTATAAGTATTGGCCTTAAAGTGTTATCAAAAACTTGTTGAAACACATTATGTGGTCACATGGTCAATGTATAAATTCTGCTTCCAGACGTTGTGAACTATTATTAAAAATAGCATTGAGGTGGTCTAATCATAGGTTGTGCATATTTAAGAAATATGCGTATGCTTACTTCATTATTTTAAACGTTTTTCTAAGAAAAACAATAAATTGAGAAAATATAATGTGGAAAAAGGAAGACAGTAGTACGATTTTGAATAACTGAACATTACTGTTAATAGATTTAGATAGACAGACTTTACGAACAACCATTTTTTTTTACTGGGCTAACAATTTTACTTTTTTTATATACGTTAGGAATTGACAATTTAACGATAGAACGCTTCTTGTTTATTCGTATTTATCAAATTTTGAATCGTTCATCCCTTGTCAAATCAGGATGATTCCAACGTTTTCTTGTTTTGACGTCTCTCATAAAAACAACACATTGATTAAGATTTTGGTTCTACGTTTTATGCTGCAACTTTACTATAAAAAAAACTGAAATAAAGTCAGGAAACAGGAGAAGATTAGGTGTCAATTAGTTCGTATTTAAATTTTTTCTTTGTTTTGAAGCTATCACACTTTTGTCACAAGTGTTTTTGAATTCCGTTTGAGTAGGTATTATATCTATATATACAGTGTGATCTACAATCATTTAGATAAGAAGCTATGAAAAATAAAATGATCTTAGCTTGATTCAACACGTTTAGTTTGACACTTGACTTTTGTCATGTCAAACTGACAGCTCTGAATCAAGATAAGATTCTGATTTGGTTTTCCACAGACTATTCTTATCTAAATAATTGTGGATCACACGGTATTATATGTATTCTGGAGGTATTCTGTATTACGTGCAATGACATAGACAAGTAAGGTAAAGGAGGAGAGAAATTAGAAAAAGCAGGTAGTACAATGAATGGTAAATTAATTTGATCGCAGAAGAGTTGCCTGGGTTCCTAAAAAGGAAGACGCAAAAGAGAGAGAAAGATGTAGGTGCGGAAATGGAGAAAGAGAAAATAGATTTTAGACGAAAGAAAATGAAAGAAAATGCAGGATGTGTGGAAGAGAGAGAAACATTAGAGCACATGATGAATGAATTGGTTGAGATGATAATGAAAAAAAAGAAAGAAAGAAAGAATAGATTAATGAAAATAAGAGAGAGAGATTGAACAAGATAAAAAAAAAGAAAAATGTGAGAATTTTTAGAAAAAAATAACTTAATTACATGTTTGTAACACAGTATGTGAAGCAATTCATAAACATTATGATTGTTATTATTATGTAGAACTATTTTTTTTGTTTCAGAGCACCATGACGAGGATAGCTTGAAGGGGTGGATCCAATCCAAGATATAAAATGTTTTGTAAGCAAACACCACTGCTACACTACTGTTACTGGATGCTGAGAACTCTTCTTGCGGCAAGCTGCTTGGCTACCCTGTGCCATTCCTGGTTACCTGACAGCTCTTCCAAATTAGTAAATAACTTCAGACAAGTGTCTAGCAAAAGTTTTACAGGAAACGCAACTTTTCCTGATCATTTTACGGTTCTAAATCATGATCAAAACGTCATAATAATAGGTGGTAGAAATAGAATATATAATTTAAGCATCTTTGATTTCTATGAAAGAAAAGATGGCAGAATTGATTGGCCATCATCAGATGCACATAGTCAATTGTGTATTTTGAAAGGTAAAACTGAGGATGACTGTCAAAATTATATCCGAATATTGCATCAAATCGAACCTGGAAAACTTCTTATTTGCGGAACAAATTCTTATAAACCTTTATGTAGGACGTACTCATTGAAGGTAATTGCAAATTTTTTTAGTAATTTTTTTTTATTGAGATTTATTACTAGGATGGGAACTATATTGTTGAAAAAGAAGTGGAAGGCATAGGATTGTGTCCTTACAATCCAGAACATAACAGCACATCTGTCTTCTACAATAATCAACTATTTTCTGCTACTGTCGCTGATTTCTCTGGTGGTGACCCTTTGATTTACAGAGAGCCGCAACGAACAGAACTTTCTGATCTCAAGCAACTTAATGGTGAGATTTTTTCAATTATTATACCTATTTTCTTGCCACATAAACAAATATTCGGATTATTGAAAGATAAAATAAATTATGTCTATTTTCACTAATAAATAGTCATTTATGTTTTGAACAAGCCTTGCTCATCTTCAGTCTTTATATTATGCTATAGTAAGACCGATCAGCAGATATAAACACCCATCCAAATCCAGGCAATTTGAAATTTGGTTTTAATGGTCAAATTGTCAATTGGCGTCAGAACATCTTAAATTCGGACCTTGTACGGTCATTGCAATTCTGTTTTGACGCTAATTAACTGATAAACAGATAAAACTTTATTATTACCTGTGTTATCGCAATCTTGTTTTTCTATGCTGCGATGTAAACCGGACTTCGGCGCAGAACGTTTCTGCACATTTAGCTTTGATCTTTGTGATTTATAACTATATCTGTTGAGCGACCTAATATCTGTCAATAAAATATTTACTGTGAGAGTTATCTGATAATATAATGTCTTATATTGGACAATATATGGCGTTCATGTTATTGTATCTATATGAACCCGTGAAGCTTCCACTTTTGTGACATATTTTGGTTTTGCAGCTCCAAACTTTGTTAGTTCTTTATCGTATGGCGATTTTATATTCTTCTTCTACCGAGAAACCGCTGTGGAGTACATGAATTGTGGAAAGGTTTGTAATTTTCAATATTTTTCTAAAGTGTGATTTTAAATTTTTGTTCTGCTATATTTTGACAATTATGACGTAAGCAAACATGCGCAATAAATCTTGCAATGGATATTATGAATATTTTTTAGTTAAATTATTTTTTCTACTGTTTTCTTCTTCTGGCTTTAGCCAGTGGACTTGACAGCTCAAGTGTCAAGAGATACTGGGGAAAGTTTGAAGATAAAGAAAAGAGTGTTGGTATTGTACAAGGCGTACTTCTTCAGAAGTACTTTTAGTTAGCTTGTTTAGTTACAATGTAATTATAATTGCACTGCCATCAATCTAATGAGAACGTTATGATATGCTTAGCAGAAATTTTAAAATCACTCTATATTTTGTAAAACTAGTTGCTGAGGAGTAAAATTTCAGGTCATATACTCTCGTGTAGCTCGTGTTTGTAAAAATGATAAAGGCCGTCCACATCAGTCTCGGGATCGCTGGACCTCATTTTTGAAAGCCCGATTAAATTGTTCAGTACCTGGAGAATATCCATTCTACTTTGATGAAATTCGTAAGTTGTCACATATCTTGAGAGTGTTCATGAGACATTAGTGTTTAAAACTTTTCCAGAGGGAACAAGTGAAACAGTGGAAGGAAGATACCAGACTGACGAGCCGAAACAAATTATCTATGGAATTCTAACCACATCAACAAATGCAATTGGTGGCTCAGCAATTTGTGCTTATAAAATGGACGATATTTTGCGCGTTTTTGAAGGAAGTTTTAAGCATCAAGAAAGTATTAATTCTAACTGGCTTCCAGTACCTGAACATGCAGTGCCACATCCACGACCCGGGCAGTGTGTGCGCGATAGTCGCATTCTTCCCGAGAAAAACGTTAATTTTATTAAAACACATTCACTAATGGAGGAAGCTGTGCCAGCGCTGTTTGGCAAACCAATTTTAGTGCGCGTGAGTCTTCAGTATCGGTTTACCAGTATTACGGTTGATCCTCAAGTAAAAACCAGTAACAATCAGTATTTTGACATTTTGTATGTGGGAACAGGTGAGTTCAGACGTTTTAGAGTTGAGCATTTTTTTATGAAAATTTCTATTAGATGATGGGAAGGTCTTGAAAGCTGTTAATGTAGTAGATGGCGATGCAGCCAAAGCAGTTGTCATATCAGAAAATACTGTGCTACCCCATGGATCAGTTGTCAAACAACTTAAACTTGGAGCTGGATATGGGAAAGTTATTGTTGTGGGAAAAGATGAAGTTAGACTAGCTGATCTCAACCACTGCTCATCTATCACCTGCTGCAGGTACGTTGCATTTATTTATTTTTAGAATCTTTTTTGTTTATTATTTAGCGATTTTATTTTGTTTATGTAAACTTAATAAATGATTCTAAGATCACTGCAAATTTATTTAAATTAGATCCGTAGACTCGGAGATATTTCGCTCTTATTGGAACTCTTCAGCAAGTCGCAACCGATTCAGATTTGAATCAAAAGTGATATCTATCATTTAGAATGACTTATGCGTGATTATTGATCCCACGTATTTTCAGATAGTCTCCGATAATTTTTTGCTTATATTCTATGTAATCATAATAAAAATTATACAATAGATCTCAAATTCTGTTGAATTCCACGTAATTTGGGTTTTTTTTTTTTATTTTTTGAAATTGCAGAGAAGTTGTATAATTTATTTTATTTATTCTGCCACGAAAGGCAGCAATTTAGGCAATTAGAATGATTGCATTAAGTAATAAGGATGCTTTCACTTTGTCACTGTATGGAGCATTGTTGTTGATCAACTAGAGTAAATTATCTTTAAAAATTCTTTTATTTTTTGAGTTACTTGTGAAATATATAAGACTATATCATACCAACTTATTATTTAATGGTTTAGAAAAACGCTTATTTTGATTAACATGTTAAATTACAGACTGTTGAGCGTTGTTGCAATTTAATTTGTTTTTTTACAGTGACTGCATTCAGCTGCAGGATCCACATTGTGCTTGGGATGCCAAACAAAATTCTTGTGTGAGCATTGATGATGTAACTTCTTACCGTTTTCTTATCCAAGATGTCTTACGTGGTGATAGTAGTAAATGTTGGTCATCTCAATCAGACAAAAAATTTTCTGACAAGAACGTTCTTGATAATTCTTCTATTAAGAAAGAAATTCAGGAACCTTCTATCGATGATGACATTAAACGTACTGGACAATTAAATGGTGGATCTAATACTGCAGCAGGAGTGGAAGCAGGAAGCAATGCTATAGATTGTGGCTCAGATGAGGATTATAGTGCTAATGGATGTGCTGTGCAACAACAATTGGTTATATACACTGCAGGAACGTTGCACATTGTTGTTGTTGTGGTTAGCATTGTCGGTTTGTTTTTGGGTTTTATAGCTGGTTATTTATTTTCCCAAAAATTTCACACACATTCGCAGTATCCAGAGGCGCCGTTTATAGAGCAGCACAATCATCTTGAAAGGTAAGCTTTTGTTGAATTATACGGTCATTGAATTTATCGGCGCACAAACCTATTTGTGTGAATTTTCAGATTGCGCATGTGTAGCTGTAGAATGTTCACAAGTTTTTTCCAGTGGCATCTTTAGAAGATTTTATTTTGTTACAGGTTGGGACCTCATCAGACAAGTTATCTGACGCCAAGAGCGAATAAAGCTGTCAATTTGGTGGTAAACGTTACGAGTAGTTCACCGCCTCCGAAAAAAGATAATTTGGAAATAGGAAAAGACTTGAATATTTCTAGCGATGGGACATTGCAAAAAATTAAAAAAACTTACATATGATAGTAGCATTGTCGTATTTTATACACGTACCTGTGACTGAGGCTGAATTGTAGCATTAAAGTCATTAAGTAAAGCGATTTTAATATATTTGAAGGCCACTTTTTTATACTAAAGAGAAATTTAAGATAAATCACTTCTCATTCTGTAATTGATCGAGAGGAAATCGGCAGCAAATTATTATACTCACGCTCAATCCTAGGACGTAAAGTTTTATTTACGTTTTTAATCTGTTAGGTACTACTAATCTTGTAGTATTAGCTTTAAGCACACCTGCCTAATAGGTTGCAATTTTTTGTGATACTCTTAGAGACATCTTTTAACTCGGATAGCAGATCTTTACAATATGTAAGTATTTGGAAAGTATTACTTGTAATTTGATTAAATTTTATAATGTATGTGTTTTGTGTTGTCTCTATTAATAAGTTGTTAATTTTAGAATCATAAATGTCCAATTGTAAATATTATGTCTATATTACTTTTTATTTTTAAAAAATTATTAAGTTAATTCAATCTGTTTGGCTGTGAAAGTAGGTCTAAAACTTTATCATGTTGCCTTTATAGTGCCTATAATATTTTTATATAATATGGCAGTCAATACAGATCAAGAATCTGCAATTTTTAGTGGATGTACAAATTTTTTGGATTATATAGTAAGCGACTTTACATTCCATAAGTTATGTATATTTATATGATTTAATTACGTAATTAAAACATTTTCAGAATATATCTTGTTTTATTTGCATCTTATACTGAACTTATAAAAAGGAAAAGTATTTGGTTGTCCACTATATAGAAAAATGAGGCTATTTTTATAAGAATGTCTTATATATAAATAAATACATAAACAGCAAAAAGCTTTAACTTTTAATGAATCTTAATCTAAAATAAATTATTATTTCATTTAAATTGTTTATTTTTCATACATTGTTTAACACAAATATACTACTTTACTGATTTCCACACCACCTTTCTGAGGTACAGTAAATGGTGCGTTTTTTTTTATAGTGGTATCCCCAGTAGGCCTAATCCACTGTCAAAATAAAAAAAGCGTTAATAAATATTGCAAAACCAAACAAATGTTTGTTGCAATCTCACAATCCGTTTTCTCCCCACAGAAAACGATACCACCAGGCGCCTTACAACTACAAAACCTAAAAATAAACGCTATTTGCTTAGATCTCACATCCGTTTTCTCCCCTCAGAAAACGATACCAGTTATTTATCCACATTAAAATCAGATTGAAATTTTCGCATTTTTATAAATGAATCATCGCAACACATAATCACAAAACGTCAATAAAAATTAAAAAAAAACACATCTAATACAAAAAACAACTTTATTTACAATAATCAATAAAAAACGTTTATTCGGTTTTAAATAGTTTATTATACACGGTTAGGCACTTATAGTAAATTAATTATCTCTAGACGCCATCTTGTCATAGAGATTATCTCTTCAAAAATGTTCTGAACTTTGATACTTTGAAATAAATGCTATTATTATTGAATATCCATCATACTAAAATCAAATAATATTAATTTACAAGTTTATAAACAGTTTTTTTATTTTATTTTTTCTTTTTGTATCTAGAGTCCACTTCCATATTAATCGTTGCAGCCTTGGTCATATCATTGATATTTTTGTTTTCACTTTCAACTAGTTTGGTTTTTCTACACCTAATATTCACTTGTACATATTTAAAGGTGCCTTAAGAGGCCAAATAAAAAAATATTTAGAAAAATTACGCGTGTGCAATCTATGCAACAAAAGTCATTTGATTTTTATGATGTTTTATCAATAAATACATAAACAGCAAGAAGCATCAAATGTATATTAATTACCCCACAATGCTGACCCCCCTCACATGCCCTCACCAATGTATGTACAAGACATATTCACCAGAGAGACCATGCCGATTCCTTCTTGCCCCCGCAAGAAACAATCGTTATAAGAAACACTATTATACCTAACTCCTTAACGATCCCCAACGAGTTTTGGAGGCTCGGAATTTTACAAAGAATCAGAGTTGGTACGATCCTCAGTGAGGATTTATCGTGCCCTTACGCGAAGCCAAACAAAGTTAAAGGTGATAAATATACATTTAACACTAATTACTGCAAATGTTTCCATTAATAAAAAGAAAAATGGTGGAAAGCAAAACTGATTCGTTTTCTAAATATTTTTTTTTACAAAACATCAACTATGTCTTGAAACAATTTAATAACGCTAAAACAAACTCACTCTATCTATTTCTTCCATAATGTGTAAACTGTATATTTAAATATTGAACATTGTGTCTATAAGCAAAGGGAACAAACCTTACATAAGACTACAAAAAAGATGATAACAAAGAATAAAACCATTTTGGTTTTTATAGAAAAAAATTGAATTATTTAATCAAGCAAATAATTTCTGATTGAAAACAAGATTGAAACCTTATTTGATTTTTTCAAAATTTCTTAAAAGATTTATGCAAATTATTACTAAGTTTTTATGGGACTACTCTTACAACATTCCTTTTCAACTAAAACAAAAATTATTAAAATCGGTCTATAAATAAACTGACAATTAATTGCAAATTGACTTATCTGTATATTAAAAACTGGACGTCATCCCCATGGATAAAATGAAGAAACAAAGTAGCACTGCACTTCACAATAATTATCACAAACACGAGAATTTAATTAATATATTTCTTATTTTATTATCACACACAACCGTATCAAAGGGCACGAAGTCTTATACTAAATTATCGTAGGTAATTCTTTTGAAAACAAAAGAAAAGCATTACATAAAACTGCAAAAAAGATGATAACAAATAAAACAAAGGAATTCGTTTTTATAAATAAAAAAACTGATGAATTATCTAATCAAGCAAAATTTTAATCTACATATAACCGACTGAAAGGAAAAATCCTAAAAAAAATTATTAATCCAAAATTTATTAATTTTATTGCTAAAAAAGGATGCGGCGGTTGGTCATCATGTTTCATTATTAATTAATAATTAATAAATATCATTTTAATACAGCTTTCTGCTTTTTTATTCACTTCTAGCACATAAACACCCGTTTGGAAAGAAACTACGTCGCTAATATTAAAAATTGTAAAAAAAATTAAGTAGCTTTATGTCAAACTCACGGCCTACTTGATTCAAAAACAATTGCAAAAAACGTCAATGATTACAGATGATTAAAATTATTTATTTAATTTTTATATCAAAAACTACGCTTAAGGACAATTTTAGAAAAGTCTTTTAATAAAAAAAAAATGTAAATTTTATTATTTTGTTTAAACTGACAATTACTAAGAAGTTGAATAAATTCTTTTGATTTATGCAATAATTTTTTCAGTTAAGATATAATAATTAAGACCCATCACCAAAATTTGATTGCACTAACCTGGCCAGATGAACAAAGCTGGAGGCTGGGGGCTCCTCCTTTGGGACCTACCTGGAACAAGACGCAAAGCGTTATCTTCCAGAACGTCACATAATATAAAAAAACGCACTACACAAATGACTTTTAATGTTTTTAAACCCGAAAATCCGATTTGAATATTTTTTTTATACCTAAAACTGATTAAACAACCGCTTTGAAAAGTACCACGTCATTACTAAAATTATTTGTAAAAAACAATTGAGTAGTAGCCTAATGTCATAATTCATGGCAAACTTGGTTCAAAAATATTTGCAACTGGAGTTTATATAATTAAAAATAATAAATAATTATTTTTCTTTTTTATAATAAAAACTGCGCCTAAAGGGAACTTTAAAAAAGTTTTCTAATAAAAGAAATTGTAAATTTTGGCACTTTTCTGGTTCAAAATTGGTGGAAATTACACAAACAAGTCTATCATAATTTACGCAATAATTCTTTCTATCAGTCAGGATATAATGGAAAATTAACACGGAAATTTGATTGTACTTTACCTTTTTGATTCCTTCCTAATGTAGGTTCCTTTGGGATAACTGGGACTCATCTGCAAGGACACACCAAGCGTTGTTCACTACACAAACAAATTTTAATGTTTTAACCGGATTTTTTTCATTAATCAGATAGAAAAACGGCCGACCGCAAAACTGATTCGTTTTCAATAAATAATTAAATAAAGATAACGTCTTAAAACAATTTAATAACGCGATTAATTAATTGTCGCGATATCCGTGACAAACGGCACGAAGTCTTAAATTAAACTAAATTATAGTAGATATCACTTCTGAAAACTACAAAAAAACATTACATAAGACTACAAAAAAAGCTGATAAGAAAGAATAAAACCATTAGTTTTTTTTTCTTTTTGAACAAAGGAAAACTGATAAACAGATTATGTAAGTAGCTTGAAAATACTATACAAATTCAGAAATTAATTATTTATTTCATTAAATCTTCAAAATAATTACAAAATGGTAAATTCTGAACCAAAATGGAAGAAAAACGTTTTTTTTGTTATTTCTTCTTACTTTTAAAGATTAAGAATGATAGCATATGCTATAGAACACCGATCGAAAGCTTAAAGTTTCATAATAAAAACCGTCATTTCAAGAAATCTGAAAATAGAGATTTTTTTGGTTATTTTCTACTAGTTTCTTAACATTTAAAAAAGAAAATCATTAAATATAAAATAAAAACTGAAAAAATTTTGAAGAAATGTTTATCAACAATTAAAATGGCTTATTTATGCTGAAATTAGACGCATTTCAATAAGTGAATCAATATTAACTTTTTTTTATAAAGTCTGTCTGGAAGAATAAAACAATTTTAAGATCTAAAAAAAATGCAAAAATTTTATATGTTACATCTCAAAATAATTCATCTAGGGACTTTATTTTTCCAGACATCTATTAGAAGCTAGCTTGCATCAAGAAAAAAAAATAGAATGTCTTATAGATATAATTTGAAATAAAAAACATATTGCTGATTATACAACCGAGTTATCACATTAACGCCTTCTGTGTCAAACAATGATATCCAATTGCAGGGTGCATAAATGTCCATTTATGGGACATTTGGGATAAAATCTTTTATGTATTTGTTGGACTTGACAGTCTGTTTTATTAAGTTTTTGTCGATTATCTTTTCTTCTTTCTCTTTCTTTCTAATGAGTATTCACGCCTCTTGTAATATGAAGTTCCTTCTATTTTCTTCATTTTCTGAGTTTGTATAGTAAGTATTCTTACAAAAGAGTAATATCTAAAACTGAAACAAAAGCTATTCTAATTTTATAATTAATCATTATAATTAAAAGCGTGATATCATAGCTTACAAATGACGTCATAGACAGTAACGCAATTTAAAATAAGCGTTATAAGAAAGAAAAATTGACTTGTTTTAGCCTTTTTGGCAAATATGTCATTAGTTTCAAAATTAATCAATTTATTTTATAAGAAGTTTTCCCATTAATATTTTGTTGAAAACGATCTTTATGTTCTGCCTAAGTACCTAGATAAAAAAGTATAGTTATTTTTTTTTCTACACCTGTTTAATGTAGCTTTTTATTTCCAATCCTATTCATTAAAAAGCGGAATGCCCTCTAATAAAGCGGAAAGTTGATCTAAAAGTTTGTGTTTATTTAGTGTGCTTTATTTGACATGTGATATTCTTATCCGAACTTTGTAACTCGACAAGTCACGCCTCCTGACAATTCACAGTTATCTACAATAAAGACGATATGGTTTTTCAAGAGAGATCGGGTTTCAGAGGGTCTCAATTGACTAAAATATATAACCACCATATATTGTAATTAGAAAATTTCCAATTAGTGTGACTTTGGATTTTCTAAGTCTATTTTAGTCCAAGGCGGTGCTGAGGACGGAATCTGATGGTTTACCGAGAAATGCTAACTTGCATTATTTTAGGAAAAGCAATAAAAATAGTTATTTTATTTTTGAAAATATTTTTTGCAATAAATTTGACAGAAATGTCACTGACTTTTTAACTTTTGAAGAAATACCGAGCGACAAACAACAGGTTTTTTTGTCAAAGAGTATACCAATTTTTTTTTGCAATGTTTCTATAATTTTTATGTAATTTTTATATAGTTATTTAACCGCTCTCACATTTTCTATTGCTTTAATTTCATATTCTCTTCAAATGTTTTGTTTTTTATATAATCTCATCTTTGTCTGTCTTTCCTCTTCTGGACTTGTTGTTCTAGATCAATACTTATTTAAGCAATTTTTTTGGATTTTTTCCTTTTATTATGATTTATTTATCCAGGGTGAAACAAAAGTATCAAATAATGTCTGTAACTTTTTAATTTGAAATGTTATGGAAAATTTTTTAGGACAACACTTGTTTGGTGTATTCTGATTTATATACTTTGTCCGTGTTGTTACGATGTCAACTGACTTTATTTTTTTAAATAATACCTATATATTTTTTTATTATTTTGAATCAAGCTTGATTTTTATATTTAATCGTAATTTTTTTTATTATTAAATCTGTTTCTTCTTTTTTTGTCATTTTAAAAAATTCTTTATTTGCAAATGATTAATAAATTGTACTACAAAATCAATAATAGCACGTTTTGTTTTAAAACCAACAAAAAAATAGATACAATTGAAAAAAATACAGTTGGCTACTATAACAATTAAACAAAAAAAGATAGGAACAAACTGAAAAGATCACATCATGCACAAACAAATTTTATAGTACAGATTTTTTCCAAACTTTTCAAATTAAGAAGTTCCAGGTATTATTTGATAATTTTGATCCACTCTGTATAATATTAAAAATAATTTTTATTATTTGCTATTATCTAGTCTCTATTCTGCTAGTTTTCAGTCACTATTTTATCTTTTTATTTATTTTATAGTCTCCTTCTAGCTTTCAATTATCTCTGTTTTTGAATTTTTTGTATTTTTAAAGGGTGGGTTTATATAGTAGCCAATTTTCAATATTTAATTAAATTTAGAGTTATTTGAATACCTACGTGATTGGTTGAATTTGCAAAAACAAACCAATCACACAGCCTTATTTAATTGCAATTAACTTAATTTGAGTTTGATTAATTTTTCTTAAACTTACAATTAATATCTTCTAAGTTTTATATCGTCTTATATAAAAGGGGATTCTAGCGGCTAAAAAAATGTGTAGCCGTTATTATTGATTGATAATTGCGTTTCCCAAATTCGGTTTTAGAGAATATTTAGGAATTTATCCATAATTTTCTCTTTCCTCCAGAGTCTTCCTGAGAGCTTTTGTTGGATTTGGAATTGCTATTCAAGGATGAATTAAACAAGGCATTTGGTTCTTGCATTTTTTATTCTACGTTTCAATTATATAAACAAAATCATATACAAAAAAGAAATTAAAACGCAAATATCTAATAATAAACTGCTTGTATTTATAATATATAAAATTCTTAAGGTGTAGGTGAATGTATACAGCAAGGGGCCATGTGGCTACCTCAGACTAAAATAGATATATTATATACAATTTGAGGAAATTTCTACAAATGAAATGACTTTAAGATACACTTCCAGGGTATAAAGAAGATTAACATCCCGTTACAGTGCTTGATCCTGCTCCAGCTCAAGAGCCCACACGTGCTGGGGCCAACCTGTCCGCCCTTTTACCTTCCGTGCCTTGTTCATATCTTCCTGTTTACAATAAATATACAAACATTAGAACCAACCAAATGTTTATCAAAAATGAGTTATATTAAGTAGAAGGATGCACATTAAATTCGCTCGTGACAGAATATAAAAACAATTCAACATGCCAAGGCTCCTCCTTTGAATAATTAGAAAATTTCCGTCAATATTCAAAAATTTAAACTATTTTTTGACATTTTTTCACAGTAAAAACATCATCAATTATTAGAAAAACAGCAAAAACTTAGCAAAGAAATCGAAAGCTATTATTTTGTTGTTTTCAATTTAGACACCCTGTATCTTTTTTAATGTCCATTTCCTGCCCTGTATGATCATTTGCAATTTTTGCGAATATTTTTATTAAATCAATATCGTGGCACGTGGCTGGAGGCTCATCAATAAATTGCTTGAAAGAGGTTAATGCAGTGCATAGATAATAAATTAGAGTTGGGAAGCTTTATTTGGGGTGGCAAGTGTGAGGATAATGTAATTATAATAATACTTATCTAACGATGAGAAACACAATTACCCTTAAACCCAATTATGGCTTATTTATGGAGTCGATTTGGGGGAGTTTCAGGGCTAAATTCATTTCATCCATAATCTGTTTCTCGGTTAGAGAAATTGTAAAATTCTTTTGACAGTCTAGTCAAAGTTATTTACCAATAATTTGATGTATTTAGCATGAATTATTAAACAAAATAAATTAATTAAGTCTCAATTAAGCTTTTAACAAATTAAGAGTGAGCTTACATTAAAAGTAAATTAAACAAAAACTATTATAATCATATCAAAAAAAAAACTAAGATTTTTGGTTGAAATGTAACCAATTACGTAACAAATTAGGTTTAATTTGAAAAAAAATTAATTAGCCTTCTGTAACCTCAGTCTTAAATTCACAAAAAAAATCTAGCAAAAGAAAGTTAAATTACATGGACTCAATTAGTGCCTAATTATAAATAAATTTTGTTCTTACCGAAATATCGCTTTTCGAGGAGATTTGCTCGGCGCAATCATTGATTTGGACAAGATTGTTCGTCGATTTCCTGCTGATGGATCCCAATTCTGCCGTAAATCCACCCGTTGGGTCATCCGACTCCAAAGCTTTTACTAAATAATTTATATACGAAGTGGCAAGCCTCAAAGTTTTGATCTAAAACAACAAAAATCTGAGTTAACTTTAATAAGTATCACACTTTGTAAAAATTAATTACTTTAGACAGTTTTGTGTCAGGTGGCACATTTGGAATGCAGTCACGTAAATCAGCGTAGGCATTATTGATGGATTGTGTACGTCGCCGTTCTTTTTTGTTGGCTGTGCTTCTTCGTTTTACTATTCTTACAAAAGGAACGTGGTGGGTTTCTGTGACAGCAGTATTTACTTGATAAGCTAAAAATTCAGTCAAAACTAATAATAGATTAACAAAAAACTAGTCTTAAATCACAGAAAAAAAAGCCTTGGCAGTGCCACTGATGCACCATTTAAAAGAAAAAGCTTATTTAACATGAAATTACAGAACAAAATGCTTCTTTGGTGAACATTTCAGCAAAACTACAATTTACAACAAATGTCATAAAGTAAACAGAAGAAACAAATATAATAAAACAGCCCTCTCAGAGTCCAGATTTAAACCTCGTTGAAATCCTAGTACAAATAGAAAAGAAGTACTGTTGAGAAATTGAATTCTTCTATGTAATATCGAAGTAGATGTAAATAAGAAGAAGCCCGTGTTTAGAAATTATTAGAGTTTCTATTGGTTTGAAGCATCACATGTTGATTGGCTGGCTAAACTGGCTTGAATACGTGATACTGTTTACCTTCATTTCGACTTTAACACAGAAGATGTAAGTAGATATTAGATAAAAGTTTTTTTCTTTACTTTTGGTTTGTGTTTTAGAAAAGATTACAAGAAATAAAAAAAACTATTCTAGATCAATCTGTCTATGCTGACAGCGTTGTTTCGACTGCCAAAAACAATCAAAACTAGACGAAGATTATTATTAGAAGCCTTAGAGTCAATATCTTAGAATAAAGTTGATCACCAAACTCAAAGTGTAACAGTCTTACAATCTTGGAAACTGTAACCACAGAGGATAGTTCCATAAAAGACAAAGTCAAGTCAAGTCAAGGCTATCTATCGTATAGTTAAAAACAATTTGCTATTTTGTGGGTAAAAAATTCACTTTATAAATTTAATTCGTATCAAAAGATATATAAAAAATAGGAAAAAAAAATTGGAAAAAAACTTAGAAATAACAGAGAATTAGCAAACCTGATTTGATTTTATTGGCAAAAATGACCAGATAGTAGAAGGATAGATGATAGAAGTGTTAAGCAGGTGAGAAAAGAAAACTAGGTGGAAAAAAACGTCGGTGAAGACCCAGGTTGACAGAAAACAAGAAGGCGTAGACAGATCTGTCAGGATAGAAGCCATATTTTACAAAAGAAAACTTAAAACGCGTTTTTGGTTAGGTTAGGTTTAAGCCTTACAAGATCTGTAGGAATAAGCTGCTTTTAGAAAATTATGCTGTCAAACTGTGATAAAGGCCTCTTATACAAGAATCTGTGATAAAAGTATTACTTGTGTGGTTTAATTGTAAAAGCGCTTACAACTATGTACTTATATAAGTCTTACCAGTTCTGAAGTGCCTTTGGTCTGCATTTAAAGCGCGACTCGTGTGATTGCAGTATGAATAAGAACCGACTAAAGCATTTTGGATAGTACTATTTGGAGATGGAGAGTCAGACCTAGGACTGTTTGGCCAAAAATTTGATTCTTCGCCTGTTAATGGACTACTGTCTGAAAAAAAAAGATCTTTTGTGCTTTGTGTTTCTGGCCTTATTGACAGGTTTTTATAACTAAAAAAAATTTTAAAAAATTACCAAAGCTTAATTGAAGCTTTTTGAATTCAAATCTGTAATTAGTTTTTGTCTAGGATTTTTCCTTTAGGTTTTATCTTAAAAATAAAATTTATAATTTTTTTTCTGGTCTACTTTTTCTTCAATATCTAAACTAATAAATGTGTCAAATGAATTTAATTTTTTGTTTCGGATAGCTAATGAAATAAGAAATCCAAAGAAATTAAATTTTTCAATAAAATTTAGATCAAAATGTATAGATTTTTTTTAGCCAAACAAAAACTAAAAAATTTTTGAAAATTTAGCTAAGCCTAATTAAAACTTTTTAAATCTAAATCTGTTATTGGTTTTTGTCTAAAATTTTCGGTTTGAGTTTTATCTTGAAAATAAATTTTTCAAAATAATTTTTTTTTGGTCTACTTTTTCTTCAATATCTAAGCTAATAAATGTGTCGCAGCAGTTTCATTTTTTGTTCCGGATAGCTAATAAAATAAGATATCCAAATCTACTTTGGTTTTAAAATTCTGTCAAGTGGAAGTCTCTAAAGTTGAATTTTTCAGTAAAATTTAGATCAAAATGTATGGATTTTTTTTAACCAAGATACTAAAAAAAATTAAGAAATTTAGCTAAGCTTAATTGAAACTTTTTAAATTCAAATCTGTTATTGGTTTTTGTCTAGAATTTTTCGTTTGGGTTTTATCTTAAACATAAAATTTATAATTTTTTTTCTGGTCTACTTTTTCTTCAATATCTAAACTAATAAATGTGTCAAATGAATTTAATTTTTTGTTTCGGATAGCTAATGAAATAAGGAATCCAAAGGAATTGAATTTTTCAATAAAATTTTGATCAAAATGTATAGATTTTTTTTAGCCAAACAAAAACTAAAAAATTTTTGAAAATTTAGCTAAGCCTAATTAAAACTTTTTAAATTTAAATCTGTTATTGGTTTTTGTCTAAAATTTTTTGTTTGAGTTTTATCTTGAAAATAAATTTTTCAAAATAATTTTTTTTTGGTCTACTTATTCTTCAATTTCTAAGCTAATAAATGTGTCGCAGCAATTTCATTTTTTGTTCCGGATAGCTAATAAAATAAGATATCCAAATCTGCTTTGGTTTTAAAATTCTGTCAAGTGGAAGTCTCTAAAGTTGAATTTTTCAGTAAAATTTAGATCAAAATGTATAGATTTTTTTTTAACCAAGAAAATACTGAAAAAAATTAAGAAATTTAGCTAAGCTTAATTGAAACTTTTTAAATCCAAATCTGTTATTGGTTTTTGTCTAGAATTTTTCGTTTGGGTTTTATCTTAAAAAGAAAATCTATAACTTTTTTTCTGGTCTACTTTTTTTCAATATCTAAACTAATAAATGTGTCAAATGAATTTAATTTTTTGTTTCGTATAGCTAATGAAATAAGAAATTCAAATCTGTCTTGGTTTTGAAAGTGAAAGTCTTGAAAAGTTAAATTTTTCAATAAAATTTAGATCAAAATGTATAGATTTTTTTTTCACCAAAGAAAAACTAAAAAAATTTTTAAAAATTTTGCTAAGCCTAATTAAAGCTTTTTAAATTTAAATCTGTTATTGGTTTTTGTCTAAAATTTTCGGTGTGAGTTTTATCTTGAAAATAAATTTTTCAAAATAATTTTTTTTTGGTCTACCTTTTCTTCAATATCTAAGCTAATAAATGTGTCGCAGCTATTTCATTTTTTGTTCCGGATAGCTAATAAAATAAGAAATCCAAATCTGCTTTGGTTTTAAAATTCTGTCAAGTGGAAGTCTCTAAAGTTGAATTTTTCAGTAAAATTTAGATCAAAATGTATGGATTTTTTTTAACCAAGAAAATACTAAAAAAAATTAAGAAATTTAGCTAAGTTTAATTGAAACTTTTTAAATTCAAATCTGTTATTGGTTTTTGTCTAGAATTTTTCGTTTGGGTTTTATCTTAAAAAGAAAATCTATAACTTTTTTTCTGGTCTACTTTTTTTCAATATCTAAACTAATAAATGTGTCAAATGAATTTAATTTTTTGTTTCGTATAGCTAATGAAATAAGAAATTCAAATCTGTCTTGGTTTTGAAAGTGAAAGTCTTGAAAAGTTAAATTTTTCAATAAAATTTAGATCAAAATGTATAGATTTTTTTTTCACCAAAGAAAAACTAAAAAAATTTTTAAAAATTTTGCTAAGCCTAATTAAAGCTTTTTAAATTTAAATCTGTTATTGGTTTTTGTCTAAAATTTTCGGTGTGAGTTTTATCTTGAAAATAAATTTTTCAAAATAATTTTTTTTTGGTCTACCTTTTCTTCAATATCTAAGCTAATAAATGTGTCGCAGCTATTTCATTTTTTGTTCCGGATAGCTAATAATATAAGAAATCCAAATCTGCTTTGGTTTTAAAATTCTGTCAAGTGGAAGTCTCTAAAGTTGAATTTTTCAGTAAAATTTAGATCAAAATGTATAGATTTTTTTTTAACCAAGAAAATACTGAAAAAAATTAAGAAATTTAGCTAAGCTTAATTGAAACTTTTTAAATTCAAATCTGTTATTGGTTTTTGTCCAGAATTTTTCGTTTGGGTCTTATCTTAAAAATAAAATTTATAATTTTTTTTCTGGTTTACTTTTTTTTCAATATCTAAACTAATAAATGTGTCAAATGAATTTAATTTTTTGTTTCGTATAGCTAATGAAATAAGGAATCCAAATCTGTCTTGGTTTTGAAAGTGAAAGTCTTGAAAAGTTAAATTTTCCAATAAAATTTAGATCAAAATGTATAGATTTTTTTTAGCCAAACAAAAACTAAAAAATTTTTGAAAATTTTGCTAAGCCTAATTAAAGCTTTTTAAATTTAAATCTGTTATTGGTTTTTGTCTAAAATTTTCGATTTGAGTTTTATCTTGAAAATAAATTTTTCAAAATAATTTTTTTTTGGTCTACTTTTTCTTCAATTTCTAAGCTAATAAATGTGCCGCAACAATTTTATTTTTTGTTCCGGATAGCTAATAAAATAAGAAATCCAAATCTACTTTGGTTTTAAAATTCTGTCAAGTGGAAGTCTCTAAAGTTGAATTTTTCAGTAAAATTTAGATCAAAATGTATAGATTTTTTTTAACCAAAAAAAAAACAAAAAAATTTGACTAAGCTTAATGAATCTTTTTAAATTCAAATCTGCTATTGGTTTTTGTCTAGGATTTTTCGTTTGGGATAAAGCCCAAATGAAGCTATATTGTGTCATAAATATGCCTTTTCAATAAGAAACCCACAATTGTACTACTCTGTTGTGCCAATTATAACCTTCAATAATCTTGGAGATTTAGCTTTCCTATACATATATCTTATACTCTTACTGTAACAAGTATCAAAATATAACTAATAATGTTATCTTCTTTATATAATTATAATTACGTTAAATTTTCATTGATTATAAAAAATATTATGAATGAATTTAATAAATTCTCGATGCCTCGCTTGCTCAAATTTGTTAAAATCTAATCTCACATTTTTCCATTATTATTTTTTGTTTATTTAGCTACTACACATGTGTAAGAAAACTTATGAATTGTAAGTAGACAAAAACTGGAGATACTTTGATGACATTCAAGAAAAGAAAAATTTGTTTATTTTTGTTATACTTTTATAAGACTACATTTGCGCGACAAATGGTTGCCTTTATTTGGATTTCAATTAGTTTGAAACATTTAGAAATAAGTCTGAATGCCGGAGTTAGGCGGTAAATTATAGGACAATTATAATGGGCCTCCGAAAATATTTCCAAAATAAACAACCTATTTTTTTTTCCATCAATGTTTACATTATAAGATACATTTCGGAAAATATTATGTACTTAAAAATGTGTAGGTTTTAGAGTTCTAACATTCACCTTGCCTGCCTTATTACGCTTCTAATACGCCAATTACAAAATACAAAAATTAAGCTTTTTTTAAACTACAAATTATTTTCTATAAAGGCTATAATAGAAAATTTAGAAAAGACAATCAAGGATCGATCTGCTGCACAGAAAAGACACCTAACCCATATGGAAGAGATTGAAATAAGTGGTGATTGAAGTCTGGTGTGGGGCAGGATTTCCGGATAAATAAAAAAAATTATATAACATGCTCTATCTATAAAAAAAAATTACAGTAGAATAGACTCAGGGCATACAAGATTTACAGAAAAAATCTGCTATTAGCAGCTGTAAGCAGTTAGAAAAAAAAACATGTTTTCAAATTTGAGAGCAGCGTTTGATAAGGTAGAAAAAAAAACTTGTAGAAGAAGCCCTCTGATCAAACGTATTGAGAAAGTGTCCAAAGAAACAAAAATAATTAGTAAAAGTAAGAGAAAAAATGAGACAAAGTTTCTTAACAACTAGGAGATTAGAGCTCAAATACTCTTAGAAAGGTACGCCTGAGTCATGCTTGGATGCGCCAACTCGTGATAACGATAATCTTACGGCAATGGTTAAAGCCCATCTGTGCCGTAATAAAAGAGAAACAAAGATTAAACAAGATAGCGAGTAAAGTAGAGTGAGTGAAAATAAAAAAAAGAAAAAAATTAAAAAACAAGCGAGAAGAGAAGGTATTCTACAGCAATTAGGAGAATTTTACCATCTCTTTTCAACAAAACACCATAAGATAAGAAGCATAAAATTAAAATTGATTTTTTTAGAAAATATAAAACTACATGAACGAGGGACAACGAACCTTGGCCATATTCTGAGGGTACCATTTAAACCAGCTGAAAAACATTTTGAAAAGAACATTGATCTTTAAAATCTAATAAAAAATGAAAATAATCAGAGGGGGCTGGCAAAAATTTAACGGTCTAAAAAAGCATCTTTTTCTTCTGATTGAGCTAAAGTATGTGAAATTTTTAAAGCAAAAACATCTTATAAGAACGTTTCTTGATTGGCCATTTCTTCTCAGCAGTTTTAAAAGCAGAATATTATATTATATTATATTATATTATATTATATTATATTATATTATATTATATTATATTATATTATATTATATTATATTATATTATATTATATTATATTATATTATATTATATTATATTATATTATATTATATTATATTATATTATATTATATTATATTATATTATATTATATTATATTATATTATATTATATTATATTATATTATATTATATTATGGTTAAATTAACAACAAGGGTTTTTTTTGACCAAAAATTAGTTTTAGACAATAATTATCTCTTCTTTAATTTGAACGATTTTTTAGGTATAAATTGTCATTTTTTAGTTTTTAGTTTAATTTGTTAATAATTTTGAAACTTTTCAATAAAAAAAATTAATGAATTCGCAGTTTTTTGTTCTAGTCTATGCAGTATGGCAATATCTTGAAAAAAAATAGTTTAAAATTGTAAAAATTTTTGACTTTTTTCAAAAATAAAATAATAATGCCTACCTGCCGACATATTATAATGGTATGTGGTTTGTGCAGGATATCTGTACTGAAAAACTTCTGCATGATGATGGCTCGAATTATTGTACGCCATTTAAAAAACAATATCCACTTTGGAAAACTATCAAAAACTTCACAAAATAATCAAGCTGCAGCCAGATCAAAACTGAAAGCTTTTGAGTTGATATTTTAGCCGAATTGATAACGGAGGCGGAGCATAAAACTGCCACCGATTGTATTGCTCAATCATAAAACTAGGGAGGATCTTATAAAAGCTCCTCCCTTTCACTTAGAATAATACAAATTATAAGACTCAAAATAATTATGCTCGGGACGCTTATTAGCAATTTGTTCAATAAAAAAGCTTAAAAGTGCTGCTGTTAATTAATGATCTTTTAAAATATTGGCACTGTTGTCAAAAATACGACGTTTTTCGTTTCTTAACAAACAATTGATGATTGTTCACTATTGATTTTGTTGTGCAACTTCTTATTGAGCAATTTTTTTATTATAAAAATTGCATCAGTTTAGAAAAATCAGCTGTCTTCATCACTTTCCTTGCATTTGCTCTCTTTCAATGCTTAATTTTCATTAGTCAACTACATATTAAGTGATTTCAGCCCAATTCTGTTGTTTTTTGCTAAACGTGCATAAGATGTAAATATAATAGAAAAAAATTAATAGATATCAGTGGTTTTTTTTAATGCATATTATTCCGTTTACATAATTTTTTCAGTTGTTTTTTTCTTAAACTTTTTTTGTATTCTATTTTTTTACTTTCACATTTAGACTTTTGTTGTTATAGCTTTAAATTTTTTTTTAACATTTTTTTGACACAGTTTGTTGTAAATTATGAATTCCAAAAGGCAAAACTATCAAAAATGTGATGCCTTTTTTACCCAATTTATAGCTGAAGTTTTGTGCGATTTTGTGCAATTTCATAGGAAAATTGCGACATTAGTATCTAAACAATCACCAATAAATTTTTTTTTGATGAAATTGTGAATTTTGATACATTTATCAGTTTTTTCCAGCGGCGATCGCATTTATTTCACATTTCAGAGTAACAAGCGAAAATCAGAGAATAAATTTTTAGAAAACTATAATTTTTATTTTGAAATCTGGAGTTGGGATGTCTCCAATGCCCCAGGGGGTGTAAAAGTTTTTTAAGATGTCACGTCTTAGCACCCCCCTAGCACAAATCTGCACCACATAATAACATTACCAAAATTCAATTATTTTTCATTAAACAAAATTAAATTCAGTCTTAAGGACTAAATTTGCCAAAAAACAAAAAAAGTGGGCATTTTTACTGGCTCATCTTCCAACTTCTTGCTAAATCCGCCAATTTTTTATAAGCTTCTGGATAAAATTTTCCAAAAAATTTACAAATTTTTGAAAAAAAAAATCTTAAGATAAACGTTTAAACTATTTATAATATTATAAAACTACTAATTTTAAGGCTAAACAATGCGTCTTTAATTATTAAATTTTTTTTTTATATATGATAAGCCTTCTTTCAATTTTAAATAAAAGCTTTTATAATTTTTGTTTAAAAAAAACTACGATAAAGATTATAACGTATTTCAATTGGCTTCTCCTATCAGCTTGTTCAAGTGGAGTGTGTACTAATGTGGGAACACTGGGAACCGCACAAAACATGTGTCTTTTGGCGCCAGGCTGACTTTTCATTGAGCACTCTTCATAATAGAATTTATGAGCTTCTGACAAAATTGACCGTCGGTTCTCTGAATAAGCGACACGATTTTCCTTTGCCAAAACAGCAATTTTTTTTGGTCTTACGTATAAATTAGGTTTCTTAAGACAATTAATAACGTAAAAAAGTCATTAATCAACAATATTAGACGATAAACCGACCAAAAATGCTTCAAAACAATTGCTTAGAACTAATCACTTAGTAGGCAAAAAAAATTATAGCGCGTTAAGTCCGGTTTATAGCCTTTGCTAAAACAATAAATTTAAAAACATTTCATATTGTCAAAACTCAACAAATTAAAACCTGTCAGTTACAATAAACTGACATTTGTTCCGATAAACTATCTTTAGAACTGTCAAAATTTCGCTGTTTATTTATGTGTTTAATTTATAGACTCAGCGCTATAAACTTTGAAAAAGCAGTATATACAAAGGTAATTTCATGTGTCTTAATATAAGCTCCAGTATTTGAATCGGAAGTAGATTATAGCGAGAAGATCCCCTTCTTCTTAGTTGTACGTCACGCTTCGTTTCTAGACAGAAAACAGAAGCTTGTAATCAACTAAGTGAACTTTTACTTTCAGCATTTATCTACGCACCTATAAAGCTTTTATAATATCTAAATTTAATTTTTAAAAACCTAAGCCAACTTATTTTATTTAAAACTAGCTGGCCCTGCGAACTTTGTTCCGCTGAAACATATTATTTTTAAAATAAACAAACCAAAATCTTTGAAAATCATACTAATATTGATACTTGTCATTATTTATCTCTTTTCATCCCTTTGTTATTAAAAGTCTGTTCTTCATTCAAATCCAGTCATCAGTTTGTAATTTTCCATAAAAACTTTCACCCAAAGTTGGTATATGGGAAGTTGTCTCATGCAAGACGATTAACATGTAAACGCACGATCCGATTTTGGTCGAATCTTAAAAACTATCAACTTTATCAAGATTGTTAAAGATCATTTTTTCAAAAGTTATTTAAGCATAAACCGCAACATGTCATTTAAATTACTGTTTTATCAGTTTATATTACTTTTTTGTTATTAAAACGGAAAGTAAAGTAAAAGACCCAGTTATTGACACTGGCCTAGTTATTAGCCAATTATCTTAAAATTTATATTACAAAAATTATATCTATTAATTTATTAGAATTGCTTTGTTTTTTTTTTAACTAAAATAAAATTGTAAGGGTCAATAACATGATTTCAGAAAAAAAATTATTTAAAACAAATTGTAGACAATTTAATTAATAATAACATTGCTCTCTTTAACAATCTTGATAAAGTTGATAGTTTTTAAGATAAATGATAAATAATGATGCAACGCATGAGTCAGAGAGAGACAGCGATACTTAAATGTAAGCGACGCATACTTGTGAGCGCGCGAAATTAACAATTAAAAAAAGATATAAACAATAAAAAAATTTTAAATCTCTATTAACAATATTATTACCTATAAAAAATTTAAAAAAAAATTACTTAGACGTTATGTTTTTTTTTAATACATGGGTCGAAAGAACCCAAATTTGAGATTTTTCGAACCTTTAATAATTCATATCTTTAAAAATATTAACTTTATCGTGAAAAGTTATAGAACTTTTGTTATTGGTATTTCAATAACGAATTTAAAAAAAATTTGTCCGGTTGAAAAATAACAATTCCTTGCAATTGTTTAAATCATTGTATCATTAGGAGGGTAATTTGAAGAGAATCACATAAAATATATATATATTATATACATATATAGATAGATTGCGAAAGAGCATCTTATAAAGAAACCGCTTATGGCTTCTTAGCCATAAGCGGTTAGTACTTGTCCAAATGTTAGTTTGCGCTTATGGGGGTGTTAAAACCCCCTTGAAACATCTTCTTTCAAAAAAAAAATTAATGTTGTTCTTTTGTCAAAAATAAAATGTGAAACCTATGTAGTTATCAAAATTATATCATCAATCAAATAAATATTACTTTTTTTTTGACTTGAGATAAGAGAATTTTACTAATCAAAAATAAAAACAGAACAATTTGAAAAGCAAACTGAAACAATAAATAATTGAACTCTGTTACAGTTTGGACAGATTGTTATCAAAAATAGGTTTTTTTCAGTCAAAAGTTGACTTTTGGAAAATCACGGTTCCCAAAACGAATTTTGGAACAGCAATTTTAATGGCCATAACCATTTAACAGAACATAATGTACTTTATAAAAAAGTAAATAATGCTGTTTTTTTGCAAAACATTAGGAGCTACTACCACTGTCTACTGTGATAAATCAAGCAACAAAAAATGTTTGAAACTACTTTGAAGGATTGGGGCCACCTGTTTCGACAGCATGTAGTCTTCTTGGTTCCAATTTATCATATAATTTGTATAATTTGGTGTTTTTAAGCTTTCCCCCTACATCTTGTTGCTAATAAAGCAAAAAATTTATTAACATCTCTCCCGACCAACTTATTTTTTATAAAAAATAAGATTAGACACATTTTTTTCGAATATTAAATGGTGTAATAAAAAGGCCGACAAAGTGATCTATGTTAAGCTGTCACAACGTCATATTACCTTGTAGTATAAAAGTGGTCTCTGGCGTCTGTCTGTGTTATGTGTGTATAAAGATACTCCTACTTGACTGATACATTTAGTAAAACTGTTTCGAATAACACTAATAAACTTTGTTCTCTTGTCAGTCACTGTCATCACACTTCAGATGTTTCGATAACAGGAAATTGGGCATATAGCTAAATTAAAATATTCTCAAATTTCATTTTAGCTAAAATCTACCATTTATTATTTTTTTAAACCATCTCTGATTAACTAGTTTATAGCAAAATTTAAGGGCCAACTAAAATACTGACTAAAAAAATTAAAACTGTGTAGGATGTGTGAGAGAAAAATAAATAAATATATTATCAAAAAAATTAGGAAGTGGGAAAATACGAGACAAGAAGTTATAAATGAAAATAATCTGAGCTTATTAAATAATTGGAGACAAAAAAAAAATATTAAAAAAAAAGCAAATAATACGAAATTGACATCTGAGCTTAGAAAAGATTAAATAATTGGAAACAAAAGAAAAAATTAGTAAATTAGAAAAGCAAATGGTACGAATCTGACAAGAAAAAAAGTTTAAAACAGTTAATTCAATTGTTTTAATATGGAAATCGTTTGTGGAAAACAGTGGAAATAATGATACATTTAAATCTGATGAATGTCTACTTTATTTTGTAATGACTACAAAAATGTATACAATTGAAGCATATTATTACTCAGATAACACTAGTTTATTTAGTACTTATAGTTCTCGAGCTTCAAGTTTGGTTGAAAAAGTGGCAAATGTCTCCCAAGTCTTGGTGCAAAAGGAGGAGACCTCTGTGAAAGAAAATCTTTTGAAATTTCAGGCTCTTGAAACCATCGTTCTCCAGAAACAGCAATCACTTTGTCATCCGAGTTTCTCCCAAGTCTTGGAATAAAATTTAAAACGTGTCGCTTAGCATCTAGAAAGAATCTTAAAAAATTTATATTCAATTATAATTTATTGCTGACCATTAACAGCGATTATAGCCCAAGGAGTATTTTCAGCAACATCAATCAACGTAGCCAACCGTTCGCGTTCAACCTCAGAAGTTGGATAGTTTTCTAAATTGCGTTTTCTGCGTCCTTGCCGAGGCCCAAACCATAGATTGGGTTGTGTTGTAGTAAATTCATTATTGTTATTTATACTAACTTTGGTTTTATACTAAACAAAGACAATTAACACTATAAAAAGAATTTAAAAAACTTACTAGCGGCTGGGAAAACACTATTCCACAAAGAAGTATCAATGCGAAAAGCACAAAATAGTTTGTTTTGAAAACACGATCCATTGTTCTGAGAGCTTAGCACAAGATCTAAGCGTTTTATACCTTCCTTCATGCGTCAGTATCCATGGGAGGTGTTTACGATAACATCCCCTGCAGCTCTACAAATCCTACCTACTAATCCAGTCACGTAAAATCAACCCCATGGTTTCAATATAGCTAAGAATTTCTTTATTTGGCTAAGCCAACAGCAAGAAGCCGCTAATTGCGTTTATAATAACGTCTAGAAATTTTACGCTCAAAATAAATTTCTTTTTCTAGAGACTACAAAAAGCTTCATTTTAGATTTATTTTTAATATTTTTTTGCTACAAATCAGTAGATATTACTAAGAGAAAGAGGTAAACCATAAAAGTTGAAAGAAAAAACAAAAAAAATGTTTAACTCAAAAAAAAATTAAGGTTTTAGTCTTGATTTTTTCTTAAAATTTAACGTTTTTAGTTTTTTGCAGAAAACTATGTAGAATAGCATTAAAAGCCCATTGGTAAAGACCGTTTCACAAAATTCCTTTTAGTGTAGGAGCTACAGAAATTTTACGCTCAAAATAAATTCTTTTTTTAGAGACTACAAAAAGCTTAATTTTGGTCATTTTTAATGTTTTTTTGCTACAAATCAGATCCGCTGTAGATATTACTAAGGGAAAAGCGTTAAGCATAAAAGTTTAAAAAAAAAAAAATTTTCAACTCAAAAAAAAATCAAGGTTTAGTCTTGATTTTTTCTCAAAATTTTACGTTTTTGGTTTTTTCCAGAAAACTATGTAGAAAGGCATTAGTAAAGACCGTTTCTCAAAATTCTTTATAGTTCAGGAGCTACAGAAATTTTACGCTCAAAATAAATTATTTTTTTAGAGACTACAAAAAGCTTAATTTTGGCCTTATTTTTAATGTTTTTTTGCTACAAATCAGATCCGCAGTAGATATTACTAAGGGAAAAGCGTTAGGCATCAAAGCTTAAAGAAAAAAGAAAAAAAAAATTTTAACTCAAAAAAAAATTAAGGTTTTGATTTTTTCTCAAAATTTAACGTTTTTAGTTTTTTGCAGAAAACTATGTAGAATAGCATTAAAAGCCCATTGGTAAAGACCGTTTCACAAAATTTCTTTTAGTTTAGGAGCTACAGAAATTTTACGCTCAAAATAAATTTTTTTCTTAGAGACTACAAAAAGCTTAATTTTGGTCATTTTTTGCTACAAATCAGATCCGCAGTAGATATTACTAAGAAAAAAGCGTTGAGCATAAAAGTTTAAAAAAAAAAAAATTTTCAACTCAAAAAAAAAATCAAGGTGACAGTCTTGATTTTTTCTCAAAATTTAACGTTTTTAGTTTTTTGCAGAAAACTTTATAGAATAGCATTAAAAGCCCATTGGTAAAGACCGTTTCACAAAATTTCTTTTAGTTTAGGAGCTACAGAAATTTTACGCTCAAAATAAATAATTTTTTTAGAGACTACAAAAAGCTTAATTTTGGTCATTTTTAATGTATTTTTGCTACAAATCAGATACGCAGTAGATATTACTAAGGAAAAAGCGTTAAGCATAAAAGTTTGAAAGAAAAACAAAAAAAAATTTAACACAAAAATCAAACAAGGTAATATAAAGTCTTGATTTTTTCTCAATATTTAATGTTATTTGTTTTTTGCAGAAAACAATGTAGATAGGCTTTAAAAGCCGATCCGTAAAGACCGTTTCTCAAAATTCCTTTTAATTTAGAAGCTACAGACATTTTACGCTCAAAATAAATTTCTTTTTTTAGAGACTACAAAAAGCTTAATTTTGGCCTTACTTTTAATGTTTTTTTGCTACAAATTAGATTCGCAGTAGATATTACTAAGGGAAAAGCGTTAAGCATAAAAGTTTAAAGATAAAACAAACAAAAAATTTAACTCAAAAAAAAATCAAGGTTATACTTGTATAGTCTTGATTTTTTCTCAAAATTTAACGTTTTTGGTTTTTTCTAGAAAACTATGTAGAAAGTCATTAAAAGCCGATTGGTAAAGACCGTTTTTCAAAATTTTTTATAGTTTAGGAGCTACAGACATTTTACGCTCAAAATAAATTTCTTTTTCTAGAGACTACAAAAAGCTTAATCTTGGCCTTATTATTGTTTTTTTGCTACAAATCAGATACGCAGTAGATATTACTATGGAAAAGGCGTTAAGCATAAAAGTTTAAAAAAAAAAACAAAAAAAAAATTTTCAACTCAAAAAAAATCAAGGTTTAGTCTTGATTTTTTGTCAAAATTTTACGTTTTTGGTTTTTTCCAGAAAACTATGTAGAAAGGCATTAGTAAAGACCGTTTCTCAAAATTCTTTATAGTTCAGGAGCTACAGAAATTTTACGCTCAAAATAAATTCTTTTTTTTAGAGACTACGAAAAGCTTAATTTTGGTCATTTTTAATGTATTTTTGCTACAAATTAGATACGCAGTAAATATTACTAAGAAAAAAGCGTTAAGCATAAAAGTTTAAATAGAAAATAAAAAAAAAATTTCAATTAAAAAAAAAATCAAGGTTTAGTTTTGATTTTTTCTCAAAATTTAACGTTTTTGGTTTTTTCCAGAAAACCATGTAGAATGGCATTAAAAGCTGATTGGTAAAGACCGTTTCTCAAAATTCTTTATAGTTTAGAAGCTACAGACATTTTACGGTCAAAATAATTTTTTTTTTCTAGAGACTACAAAAAGCTTAATTTTGGCCTTATTATTGTTTTTTTGCTACAAATCAGATCCGCAGTAAATATTACTAAGAAAAAGGCGTTAAGCATAAAAACTTAAAAAAAAAAATTGTTAGCTCACAAAAAAATCGAGATTATATAGTCTTGATTTTTTCTCAAAATATAATGTTTTTAGTTTTTTGCAGAAAACTATGTAGAAAGGCATTAAAAACCGATTGGTAAAGACCGTTTCTCAAAATTCTTTATAGTTTAGGAGCTACAGAAATTTTACGCTAAAAATAAATTCTTTTTTTTAGAGACTACGACAAGCTTGATTTTGGCTTTATTATTGTTTTCTTGCTACAAAACAGATCCGCAGTAGATATTACTAAGGAAAAGGCGTTAAGCATAAAAGTTTAAAAAAAGAACAAACGAAAATTTTCAACTCAAAAAAAAATCAAGGTTTAGTCTTGATTTTTTCTCAAAATTTAACGTTTTTGGTTTTTGCAGAAAACTATGTAGAAAGGCATTAAAAGCCGATTGGTAAAGACCGTTTCTCAAAATTTTTTATAGTTTAAGAGCTACAGACATTTTACGCTCAAAATAAATTTCTTTTTTTAGAGACTACAAAAAGCTTAATTTTGGCCTTATTTTTAATGTTTTTTTGCTACAAATTAGATTCGCAGTAGATATTACTAAGGAAAAAGCGTTAAGCATAAAAGTTTAAAAAAAAAACAAAAAAAAATTTTAATTAAAAAAAAAATTAATGTTATATATAGTCTTGATTTTTTCTCAAAATTTAACGTTTTTATTTTTTGCAGAAAACTATGTAGAAAGGGTTTAAAAGCCGATTGGTAAAGACCGTTTCTCAAAATTCTTTATAGTTTAGAAGCTACAAAAATTTTACGCTGGAAATAAATTTTTTTTTTAGAGACCAAAAAGGTCTCGGCCAACAGGCATTTCAAAAAAAGTGTTAAGAACAACTAAAAAAAATACGAAGTTGCTAAAAAAATTCAAAATGACAATCTGGCTTAAAAAAAGAGCCGGTTTAATAAAAATTTTTAATTTTGTTTTGAAATTATTCATTTTAACATAACAGTAGCGTCACGTTCGTTTGGACTAATTGATACTCTAGTAATACGTATTACCGAAAATTCGGATAATCGAAATCAATTTCTTGAGTTGATCATTTTTTCTATCGTTGTATGATGATAAAACATTGTCATTGTCTGGTCTATTTAGCAACTCATCTAGTTCTGCAACGTTTTCTTGACCATACCAGATTATATGACATCTAGAATCCAGATTCTATGCAATCTAGAATCTAACTTAACTAACATTGTAATGGACTCTTGTCCATTATAATTTCTAATCAACTACAATAATACATCAAATTGCGCAATATTACAAAATCAAAAAAAGGTTGAGTTCGCGGAGGTTCGAACTCGAGACCCCTTGGAATGAAAGCAAGTATTTTATCAACATTATCTACGATAGATTGCATAAAGACGCTTTCGTATTGAATATACTCTATTGTCTATGCTAATTTTCTTATTGACTAAAAAAATGAAATTGGCTACGCACTAGTCCACTTTGTGGTTGCTTACGTAATGCGCTCGAGCGTGCAGCGCTTAAATTTAATAACGAATAACGCATTTCAAAAGCAATTTTTTTCGTTATAGATTAGACATTGTTCTTATTCTTATTGTAGTATTCAACGATAGGCAACCAACAACAATGTCATTATTGTTACGTTGTTATAATTTGTTTTTGTAACACAAAAATTTTTTTTTATTTTTGTAATTGTGATAATAAAAATCTTACATATTTTTATAATAAAGTTTAATGCAAAATGATAATATGGATGGCGCCATCTAGACCAGGATAATTCAGTTCACATTGACAGTGTAGCTGTATGCGTCAACTTCAAACTAGTTTGTTTACCCCTGCCTAATGGTTTGCTAAAAAGTAAACCTCTAGTCTCTTATCTATTGTTATCAAAAATATTTATCAGTTTTTTATGGTTCCCATTGTATGATTCGGTAAGTGATAAGCGTTATCGCTTATCTGTCCTTATCTCTTACATGAAGGTTGAGGTTATGCAATTCTTGATAATTGCCACTCCCCATTATTCATCCACTTTTTGAAATTGAATAATAATTATGGATTTTTTGCAGCACCAGATATTATGTTCTGGGCTTATCTTATTGGATGCTGTGTATACGGCATCATTGATGCCCAAATTTCGCCATTTGACCCAGATGGATCTTTATTTAACAGTCAACAGAATCCACCATTTAACACACCAGGAACCGGCCCTGCCCTTAACCCTCCTCTTCAGAACTCTTTTAATCAACAAAATGACGTTTATACTCAACCAGATCCTCAATATAATCAAGGAAATGTCTATAACCAGCCGGGCTCATATTTTGATAAAGGCACACAATATGCTCAATATAATCCAAGTGCCAATGATGTCTTATATGATTTAAGGTGCCCAGATTATTGGGTTCGTTATTATCAATCGTGTTATAAATTTGTAAAGTCCCCTCTCAAACCGTATGAAGAAGCTCGTCGAATTTGTCAGGTGAGTAATTAATTAGAATGATTCATAAACTAAAATTTGACGAATTTAATTATTTTGTCGACAAGAAATGCACTAAAATGACTAACCACCTATATTATTGGCGCGAAATTAATGAAATCGGCTCACACTGGGTTTTCATAATGCGACGTTTGTTAATCAAGCTCAGTAATTGACTATGGTTTCCGTCAGAGCTTGCTCATGTTTAGTTTTAACATTTTTAGACATACGCTGTTGACATTGGTCGCTCAGATTTAGTATCAATAGACACCCCTGAAGAGCACGACTTTCTGCTGCATCAGTTATCGATATTTGACGCACAGCATCGGCGATTGTACATAGGAGCTCGTCAAGAATCAGCTAATCGCTGGGTTAATGTTGATGGAAGCATGCTGGTGAACGTGGAACATGCTCTTTTGCATGTTGACGAACCGTATGGAAAAGATTTTCTAGTTTTTAATTTTTCTACACATACCATGCACTGGGGCTTCCAACCAGTACGGGGTGATGAGCCTCTTTTATTTATTTGTGAGGCTCACATCAATGCCGTTCAACGTTTAGTAGCAGACAATAGAAGCATAACTTATGGAATTGAAGTTACTGACCGAAATCGAATTCCCCGTGGACCATATTTTATTAAACAACCTACCGATGCAACATTCGACTTATCCAAAAGAAAAATTTACAATGACATCAGCTTAAGGTAACAATCTATCATAGTTCTCAATTGTGATTCTAAACCACCCACATTTTTTTTCTAAATTTATCATCAACTTTTTATTCAAATTTATTGAATCTTATAATAAGTTAGGCATCATTTGTCTTTGGCTGCGCAACTTTAGTTGCGCATTGAAATTTTTTGCGACATTTCTGCGACTGGCTAGAATTTGATCTTACTTTTTTTTTATGTATAATTTGTACGTGTGTTGTTCTAGCTGCTTAGCAGGTGGATACCCCACTCCTACTTATAGTTGGTTTAGAGAGGACTACAAGAATGATCGGTTGGTAGCTAGAGAAATCGATCCTTTAAATGATGCGCGATATACGATTAGTGGAGGTATGCTAATTATCCACAACCCTTCGCAAAAGCAGGACCATGCTACTTACCACTGCAAAGCAATTAATAAATTTGGCACTTTGATATCGGAAAGTGTTCAGCTTAATTTCGGCTTCATTTTGGAGTTTGTCTTGAAACGATCTCCAGAGTCAGGTGATCAAAACTGGGGAAAATCAATTTACTGTGATCCTCCCGAACATTTCCCGAAAGTGAGATACCAGTGGTCGCGTGACTACTTTCCGAATTTCGTCGAAGAGGATCAAAGGGTTTTTGTTTCGAATGATGGGGCATTATATTTCTCAGCACTTGAAACTATAGATAAAGCTAATTATAGCTGTAGTGTTCAATCAGAATTTTCTGATTCTGGAAGGAATGGACCATTCTTTTCTCTAATGGTTAATCCGCATTGTGAGTTTGATGCTTTATTTTTGACGTATTTGTATTGTGTGATTTTTAGCCAATTATCAGCAGCTGAAATTTGCTACTAATTTTCCGAAAGCATTTCCCGATGCACCAATCGCTGGTAAAGAAGTGCGTTTAGAATGCATGGCTTTTGGATAGTAATAAAATCACTTTCTCTGAGACTTGTGTTCACTTTGAAAGGCAGTTTTTTTTACTGGTATTTTACCGGTATCACTTATTGTTACGTTAATTGTTTTTTCTAGTGAGCACGGGTTATAAGGACGTTTTTATTTGTAAACTATTTTTTTTATAGTCCTGTTCCCAATTATAATTGGACACGTAAAGGGGGTGGCACTTTGCCACGCAGTGCTAAATTATCTAGTTATAACCGAGTGTTGACTATTCCACAAGTTCAAGTAGAAGATCAAGGCGAATATAGTTGCCGAGCTTACAACGACAGAGCTAGTGAAGAAAAAAGTTTGTTTTTGGATATTCGGGCTGAGCCAAACTTTACCATTCCGCTTAGTGATAAACATGTTGATAGTAGAGGGGAGTTGGTGTGGACTTGTGAGGCTTTTGGTATTCCGGATGTTAATTACACTTGGTGGAAAAATGGGCGACAATTAGGTAATTATGAAGATAATAAACTTGAGCAAAGTTATCAAATATGCCGAGCGAGTGACTACATTATGCACTCATAGCTAAAATAGTGACTTATGTTTTAATTATTTTTTTTAGTGAAAGGATATTTAGATCCGGAGGATCGTAACCGTATCAACATTCAAGATAACGTTTTAACTATAAATTATGTTGATATAGATAGAGATCCAGGAATGTATCAATGTAGAGCTAGTAATACATTAAAGACAAGTTATTCATCGGCACAACTACGAGTCTTAGGTAACGACAACTATTAGATAATTCAATGTTAAGTTAATTGTTTTAAAGCTTTTAAGCCAAGTTTCAAAAAACATCCTTTGGAGTCAGAAACCTATGCAGCTGAGCAAGGAGAAGTGGTTATAAAGTGTAATCCAGAAGCAGCACCTAAACCACAGTTTGTCTGGAAAAAAGACGGAAATGTTTTAGGTAACTTTATGAGAGGTATTTGCGCACGTGTTAAACTTGCCTGGGGACTTGTGCGTCAAATCAACTCTTATAAAACTAGTTATTTAATAATAAATTATTATTTGCTTTTACTCATAGGTTCTGGAGGTCATCGTAGAATATTATCAAATGGTAATTTAGTAATAAGTCCTGTTTCAAGAGACGACGAAGGTGTGTATACATGTACGGCTAATAATGATCTGGGCATGGATGAATCAAGAGGACGTCTAATTGTTCTAAGTAATGAGTGAATTATTTTTTTTTACATCAGATTACTGTCTTCTCTCGTATTTAGATGGTCCAAAATTGATTCAGAGCTTAAGTCCTCGAATAACCACAATAGCTGGTAGATATTTTGAGTTACGTTGCAGTGCTGAGACTGAAGAAATGTTGGATATTGCTTACGTTTGGAAGCACAATGGAATCAAAATTCGAAATATTGATTTGAAGAATATGGACAATAGAATGGTTAGTTTTTACCCTTTATCAAAAGTTGAGAAACCGAGTTTTAAGTTTTGAGGTACAAATCTTAAGTCTTAACGTTTTTTTTTTTAGCGAATAGATGGTGGCTACTTGGGTGTATTCAATTCAACATTTACTGACGCCGGAGAATATGAATGTCTTGTAAAATCAACTGTAGGTCAAATTTCATCGAGGTCAGTTGTAATAATTGAAGGCCCACCTGGTCCTCCAGGAGGTGTTCAAGTCAAAATTGAAAAAAAATCTGTTACTCTTACATGGACAGATGGTGCGGATCATGGTTCACAAATAAATAGCTATAGTATACTTGGCCGTACAAATTGGAATAGCACTTGGCTTAATATAAGTCATGGAGTGTTTGCAACTGAAATAGACAGATACACAGGACAAAAAGAAGCTAAAATTGAAAATATTTTAACACCGTGGGCAACATATGAATTCAAGATAGCTGCTTGGAATTCTTGGGGAATGGGCCCAGCATCGGCACCAAGCCCTCGACATGCCACCCCAGCCGATCGCCCGTATATTGCTCCTTATAAAATTGGAGGTGGAGGTGGAAAGATTGGTTATTTAACAATTACATGGGCACCACTCAAATCAGACGAACAAAATGGACCTGGAATTTATTACAAAATTTTCTGGAGGCGAAGAGATGACGAAGTTGAACTTCAATCATTGGAGTTGAAAAAGTTTGGTAACACAGGAATGGCAGTCGTAAACATTCCATTGAAATACTACTATACTCAATATGTGGTTAAAGTTCAAGCGATTAATAATATTGGTGCTGGTCCAATAAGCCCAGAATATATTATCTATTCTGCGGAAGATATGCCGCAAGTTTCTCCGCAATTAGTTGTAGCGAAATCATTTAACTCGACTGCGTTGAATGTCAGTTGGGTGCCCATTGATCAGACTAGAGAGAAAGTTAGAGGAAAATTAATCGGACATCGTGTAAGTATCAACTTGTCACTCTTTAGTGAATATTAGAGGGGTTTCTTTATTTTAATGATATTTAATGCTTTAAATAAGTGAAATAAGTGTGCACTGTAATTTGTTTTTTTTTTTAATTCAGATTAAATATTGGAAAAACGGAACTGATGAAGAAGATAGTGTTTATTATTTGTCAAGAACCACAAGATCATGGGCTCTTATTGTTGGTTTACAGCCTGATACACATTATTTTGTGAAGGTTATGGCCTATAATTCCGCTGGTGAAGGGCCAGAAAGTGAAAGATTTATTGGTATTTTTTGGCAAATTGTATATTTGGTATATATTTTTAAAAAAAAATTTCAGAACGGACGTATAGAAAAGCCCCGCAAAAGCCACCTTCTTCTGTACATGTATTTGGTATAAATCCATCGACAGTTAAAGTGGTTTGGCGATACGTGCAACCGTCGCCAGAAGAAGAACCGCTTAAAGGATATAAGGTTGTTTATACAAGTTATGTTTATTATTTAATACGAAAACTGCTTATAGATTCGTGTATGGGAGTTAGATCAAGATCTTAGTACAGCAAATGACACTATAAAACCATTTGGTGATAAATTGGAAGCCTATGTTGATACTTTATCACCAGGGAAAACATACAGAATGCGAGTCCTTGCATTCTCTAATGGAGGAGATGGTCGTATGAGTTCTCCAGAAGTGAAATTCCGCATGGGTGGGTCATCAGTCATTTAAATTATAAATGAAACGGATTCATACCACTTAGCTTATTTAATGCTTGATATATTTTTTATAGGTGCTTTATCATATTATCGAAGTGCTTCTGAAGAAACTAAACCTTACAAATTAATTCTCGCCATAGCATGTCTTCTTGGTTTTCTACTAACATAGCGCATCAGCTAGTTTTTATACATTTAATGGAATAAGCAATAATTTAATTTTAACAATTCTTATTGGAAATGTGCCTTAACAACAAGAGGATTGTTATTCTTGACTGTACCTGTCGTCTGTCTGTCATGGTTATACGATCAAATAGTTCTAAATTTTTGTGTAGCTAGAGAAAAATCATGTGTTCAAAACTCACTATAAATCCGTCCAACAAAGGGTTGTAATAATATTGTTTTTTATATTTGAAATGGTATACAATACATATATGTTTTTTTATTTTTGAATAAATTTTTATATTATAGATTTTTATTAATATACCTGACCCATCCTATCAAACGCTTATGCAATACTACAAAAAATAGTATTATAACATTGTGAGTGTTTTTTGTAGTATAAAAACTAATGATTGGCATACAAAAAAAGAAAATAGTAGGTAAAAGTCGATACAGAATATGTATACTGATAAATTACAATTTGGTATGATGTGTGTAAAGCAGAGATAAATGGCCTCCTCGAAACCCTCACCTAACACCATTGGATAGCTGCGAAAAATCGTAACGAGTATACAAATTTTATAAAAAATAAATAAATCAATAGTGGATTCAACTTAAAAATAATGTTTTCAATTAATTACTATCTGATGTCGAGGGTCAAGGTGGGTGAGGCCCAGGTCGAGGCCGTCAAACCGAAGACTCGGTTTCGAGCAACTTTTTACGAACCCAAAAATTCTGGCCGGTCATTATTGAAAACAATGAATATGCAAACTTCCAAACTTGATTTAAGACAACCTCTAACCTCTGGAAGCTTAGCAACTTGATTGTGAGAATGTGGTCGTTCTGTTCTTGTTTACTTGGGATCCTTATCTCATAGAAGTCTGTATGTTATAAAAAGTTATTTTACTGAATGGTTTTATACAAAATATTGCCGGTTTTTTATACTTAGTCCTTATTTTGTGAAACTTGGTAAGTCATAAGTCATTCTTTTATCTTTATCTCTCTTATAAAAAATAAAGTTATGTAAGTCCCCATGAAATAACGTTATAAATTAAAATTGGGCTTCTATAATTCTCCATTACTAGACAATGCCTCTAATCACTTAAAAAAATGTTGTAAATAATTTTCGAACTGGTGTCGACAGATTATTTAGAGCCGGATTAACATATACCAAAAAGATATGGCCAATTGTTAACTTAAGCCGTTAGTCTAAAGGTTAAAAGCTGGTTATTAGTTCTTGCAACAAGGAAAGAATCATATAACGTTATTTTATATGAAATATTATACTTTTTGTGATTATTATCAATTCTTTTATCACTATGCAAAGTGATTTTTTTCTAGACATTATGTTCTGGGTTTATCTTATTGCATGCTGTGTTGGCGGCATTATTGATGCCCAACTTTTGGTGCTTAACCCAGATGAATCTTTATCTAGTAGTCAACAGAAACAGTCATTAAACACACAAGAAACAGGCTCTAAATCTGCTCTACAGAGTTCTCAGAATTTATCTGCACCAAGCCCTCCAAATATTGCTCCTTATAGCATAGGAGGTGGAGGTGGTAAGGTTTCTGATTTAACAATTACGTGGACACCACTGAAACCAGAAGAACAAAATGGTCCTGGAATTTTTTACAAAATTTTTTGGAAGCGAAAGGATAGCGAAGATGATTTCCAATCACTGGAATTGAAAGAATTGGGTAACACTAGAAAAGCAGTGGTAAAGATTCCATTTGAAGACTACTACACCCAGTATGTGGTTAAAGTTCAAGCAATTAATGACATTGGTGCTGGTCCAATAAGCCCAGAACATATTATTTATTCGGCGGAAGATTGGCCACAAGTTGCTCCCCAATCAGTTATCGCAAAATCGTTTAACTCTACTACGTTGAATATCAGTTGGGTGCCTGTTGAAGAAACTAGAGACACGATTCGAGGAAAATTGATAGGACATCGTGTAAGTATTCTAAAATCTTAATAAACTTATTGATATCTATGAAAGCACTAGTGCTCTTATAGATATGTTTTTAAAGGTTGGTATACGTCAAATGTCATTATCAATAATTTTCAATTTTATTGTTCAGAGGACACATTATCATTTTAATCTGAGAGTATTGTGAAAAGTGGTTCAATAGTTCAAATTAAGAAAAATGCTTTCATTTAGAAATGAAATGCTTTTTAGCATATATTTTTTTCTTTTATAATAGTGCACTGTTATTTGTGTTTCTTAGATCAAATATTGGAAATACCAAACTAAAGAAGTTGATGCTGAATATTTTTTGTCAGCTACAACAAGACCATGGGCTCTTCTAACAGGTTTGCAGCCTGATACGCTCTATTTTGTGAAAGTTATAGTCTACAATTCTGCGGAGGATGGACCAGAAAGTGAAAGATTTATAGGTATTTTTTGTAAAATTGTAAAATACTTTTTATATATTTAAAAAAAATATTTTAGAACGGACGTATAGAAAAGCTCCACAAAAGGCACCTAACTCTTTGCGTGTTAATCGTGTTGATCGAACGACAGTTAAGCTGGTTTGGCGACACAAAGAACCGTCGTCTGAAGAAGAGCCTTATAAGGGATATAAGGTCCTTTATATAAATCATATTAGCTTCTGACTAAATAAAAATGTTTTTAGATTCGTTTGTGGCAGGCTAATAAAGACGTCAGCACAGCAACTGAAATTATAAAACTGTTTGGTGGTAAATCAGAAGTATATATTGATAATTTAGAACCAGGAAAATTGTACGAAGTGGTAGTCCTTGCATTCTCTAACGGTGGAGATGGTCTTTTAAGTTATCCGCCGTTAAGTTTTTCCATGCTGAGCCAGTGGAACCCAAACGATAATGAATGAAAAAAGATTTATATTATTTTACCTAATTAAAGGTTTATCTATATAGTGTGGTTCTATACTTATTGACAATTCGCTTTTAATCTCCTGAACCAGTGTAGTATTATCATTATTTCGGCTGGTAGCTGTTTAAAGAGGCACGAGTCAGGTTGGACCTGATGTGTGATTCAGTAGATCAACGCAATAAACAATTTTTATACATAAAGCCGCGGTTGCTGCATGTGGGAAAATCTAGATACCATAACAGTTGACAAGGCGTAAATATGCGCTTTACAATCAACGAGGCTAAAAATATTTGTATAATTATAGACTTGACAAAATTATGTGCATTGTAAATGCACTTTATTTTGGAATTTTTTTGTTATCTGAGTTGGTTATCAAAATATTGTAACACTTGTTAAAAGTTAAAAAACAAGGGCGTAACAGATCAAGCATAGACGCGTTTAAAATCTATATTTTAAATAATAACTCTATATTTTTTTAATATCCAACAATGGGAAGTTCCTTAGCATGCCCTTAAATATGTGCTGTGCTTAAAACATGATTCACCGAGAGAAACATGCCGATTCTTTCTTGCCAAATCTTAAAAATAAACAATTTTATTGTGATTTGTTTGGAAAGCAATTGAGGTATGAATTGATCTAAAAAGCTAATAAATCTTAATCTAAAACAAATTATTATTTAAAACTTTTATTTTTCATACATTGTTTAATTTTACTGATTTCCACACCACCTACGTGAGGTACAGTAAATGGTGCGTTTTATTTTATAGTGGTGTCCCCAGTAGGCCTAATCCACTGTTAAAAAAGAGAAAGCCCTAAATATTGCAAAAACAAAAGAATGTTTTGCTGCGATATCACATCCGTTTTCTCCCCTCAGAAAACGATACCAGCCGCCTTACAAAACCTAAAAATAAACGCTATTTGCTTAGATCTCACATCCGTTTTCTCCCCACAGAAAACGACACCAGTCATTTGCGCGCATTTTTATAGATAAATTATCGCAACACATAATCACAAAACGTCAATAAAAATAAAAAAAACATTTACCCAATACAAAAAACAGCTTTATTTACAATAATCAATAAAAAACGTTTATTCGGTTTTAAATAGTTTATTATACAGGGTTAGACATTTATAGTTAATTGACTATCTCTAGACGCCATCTTGTCATAGAGGCTATCCCTTCAAAAATGTTCTAAAGACTTGACACTTCAAAATAAATGCTATAATTAGATTCCCATCATACTAAAATCAAATAATATTAATATATAAGTTTTAACACAGTTATTATATTTTATTTTTTCTTTTTTATTTTAATTTTTGTATCTGAAGTCCACTTCTATATTATTCGCTGCAGCCCATTTTCTATATATATCCTTGATATTTTTGTGTTCACTTTTAACTAATTTGGTCTTTCTACACCTAATATTTACTTGTACATATTTAAAGGTGCCTTAAGAGGCCAAATAAAAAAATATTTAGAAAAATTACGCGTGTGCAATCTATGCAACAAAAGTCATTTAATTTTTATGATGTTTTATCAATAAATACATAAACAGCAAGAAGCATCAAATGTATATTAATTACCCCACAATGCTGACCCCCCTCACATGCTCTCACATATGTATGTACAAGACATATTCACAGAGAGAACATGCCGATTCCTTCTTGCTTCCGCAAGAAACAACCGTTATAAGAAACACTATTATACCTAACTCCTTAACGATCCCCAACGAGTTTTGGAGGCTCGGAATTTTACAAAGAATCAGAGTTGGTACGATCCTCAGTGAGGATTTATCGTGCCCTTACGCGAAGCCAAACAAAGTTAAAGGTGATAAATATACATTTAACACTAATTACTGCAAATGTTTCCATTAATAAAAAGAAAAATGGTGGAAAGCCAAATTGATTCGTTTTCTAAATATTTTTTTTTACAAAACATCAACTATGTCTCAAAACAATTTAATAACGCTAAAACAAACTCACTCTATCTATTTCTTCCATAATGTGTAAACTGTATATTTAAATATTGAACATTGTGTCTATAAGCAAAGTGAACAAACCTTACATAAGACTACAAAAAAGATGATAACAAAGAATAAAACCATTTTGGTTTTTATAGAAAAAAATTGAATTATTTAATCAAGCAAATAATTTCTGATTGAAAACAAGATTGAAACCTTATTTGATTTTTTCAAAATTTCTTAAAAGATTTATGCAAATTATTACTAAGTTTTTATGGGACTACTCTTACAACATTCCTTTTCAACTAAAACAAAAATTATTAAAATCGGTCTATAAATAAACTGACAATTAATTGCAAATTGACTTATCTGTATATTAAAAACTGGACGTCATCCCCATGGATAAAATGAAGAAACAAAGTAGCACTGCACTTCACAATAATTATCACAAACACGAGAATTTAATTAATATATTTCTTATTTTATTATCACACACAACCGTATCAAAAGGCACGAAGTCTTATACTAAACCAACGTAGGCTTTTTTTTTTAAAACAAAAGAAAAGCATTACATAAAACTGCAAAAAAGCTGATAACAAATTAAACAAAGGAATTGGTTTTTATATAAAAAAAACTGATGAATTATCTAATCAAGCAAAATTTTAATCTACATATAACCGACTGAAAGGGAAAATCTTAAAAAAAATTATTAATTCAAAATTTATTAATTTTATTGCTAAAAAAAGATGCGGCGGTTATCATGTTTCATTAATAATTAATAAATATCATTTTAATACAGCTTTCTGTTTTTTTATTCACTTCTAGCACATAAACACCCGTTTTGAAAGAAACTACGTCGTAAATACAAAAAATTGTAAAAAAAATTAAGTAGCTTTATGTCAAACTCACGGCCTACTTGATTCAAAAACAATTGCAAAAAACGTCAATGATTACAGATGATTAAAACTATTTATTTAATTTTTATATTAAAAACTACGCTTAAGGACAATTTTAGAAAAGTCTTTTAATAAAAAAAAAATGTAAATTTTATTATTTTGTTTAAAATTACTAGACAATTACTAAAAAGTTGAATAAATTCTTTTGATTTATGAAATAATTTTATCAGTAAAGATTTAATAATTAATGACCAAAATTTGTTTGCACTAACCTGGCCTCTGATGTGGGAAGCTGGGGGACTCCTCCTTTGGGACCTACCTGGAACAAGACGCAAAGCATTATCTTCCAGATTCTCACATAATATAAAAAAACGCACTACACAAATGACTTTTAATGTTTTTAAACCCGAAAATCCGATTTGAATATTTTTTTTATACTTAAAACTGATTAAACAACCGCTTTAAAAAGTGCGGCCATGTCGTTACTAAAATTATTTGTAAAAAAAACAATTAAGTAGTAGCCTAATGTCATAAATCATGGCATCCTTGATTCAAAAATATTTTCCACTAGTTTATATAAATAAAAATAATAAATAATCAATTTTCTTTTTTATATTAAAAACTGCATCTAAAGGCAACTTTAAAAAGGTTTCCTAATAAAAGAAATTGTAAATTTTGGCACTTTTTTGGTTCAAAATTGGTGGAAATTACACAAAAAAGTTGAATATCTGAAAACTATTATGATTTACCTAATAATTCTATCTATCAATCAAGATATAATGAAAAATCAACCCAAAAATTTGATTGTACTTTACCTTTTTGATTCCTTCCTAATGTAGGTTCCTTTGGGATAACTGGGACTCATCTGCAAGGACACGCCACGCGTTGTTCACTATACAAAAAAATTTTAATGTTTTAACCGGAATTTTTTCATTATTCAGAAAGAAAAACGGCGGACTGCGAAACTGATTCGTTTTCAATAAATAATTAAATAAAGATAACGTCTTAAAACAATTTAATAACGCGATTAATTAATTGTCGCGATATCCGTGACAAACGGCACGAAGTCTTAAATTAAACTAAATAAATTATAGTAGATATCACTTCTGAAAACTACAAAAAAACATTATATAAGACTACAAAAAAAAGCTGATAAGAAAGAATAAAACCATTAGTTTTTTTTCTTTTTGGACAAAGGAAAACTGATAAACAGGTAATGTAAGTAACTTGAATTTACTATACAAGTGAATATACTATACAAGTTGGAAAATAAATTATTTAATTTTATTAAATTTTTTTAAGATTTACTACATTTACTAATTAGAACAATTTACTAATAATTTTGTATCTGGCGCCTCCACCATTTTTCAACATTTTTACTAAAGTCTATAAAATATTTATTTTTGTACCGATCCATTAACTTTTAAGAGTTTGTACAAATCTTTAAAGAGTTACAACACTTTAAAAACTGAAAAAAATGTATAAACGAGAAATAATTTCAATAATTTATCTGGAGACTTTATTTTATATTATGTTTTCTCTAGGGACTTTTAATTTTATAAATTAATGTTTAAGCAGCGCCATCTATTAAACCGTAGTTTTATAAACGAGAATTCTTAGAGGAATGTAGCTGTTCCTATAGATGTCGCTAGGCTCTCAAAAGAAAAAACCGACAGAATTGAATTCTGGACCTGCGCAGTATAGTGTTGTGATTGAACTGCGTGGCGCAATATCCGAACAAATGCGATCCGAATTCGGATTACGGACGAATCCGAATTCAATATTTGTTCTCGAATATGGCGAGAGTGGTGAAATTATGTGTTGTGATAAAGTTCTGTTGTGACTATGTTTGAAAATGGATAGAAACAGGATTAGGAAGAAAGTGTGATAATAGTGTAAATTTAAATAATTTGTGGTAAACAAAGGAATACCAACATGTCTACGGATAAAATAAAAGTTGCTGTTCGGGTCCGTCCTTTTAATCGTAGAGGTATGTTTGTTGTATTTTGGATTTTTACAAATTTTCGAAAAAGATTTTTTTTCGAAAATAAAATTTTTTTAATGACTCATATATCACACGTAGTTGAATGCTTCTGTTGTTTGTTTTTTTTCCTAATGAGCATATGAAGCATTACTTACTTTGTGAATCAGCGCATTTATTTATTATCAATTGCCACATAATAATAATAATAAAGGTGCTGTCAAAATGACAATTTAATACTAATTTAAAATTGCATAATCTATACTCTGTTTATGGTTGATATCTCTTGCAGAGCTTGAATTGGGGGCAGAATGTGTCGTCAAAATGGAAAAACATCAAACTGTACTGCAACACTCCGACAAAATGGAAAGGTAGGTGCAAATAAGAGATTAAAATTAATTGATTTGATAATAGATAAAACTAGAAATATCTATTTGATAAATTTTTATGCTATCTGGCCTTCAACCACAATGTAATTTGTAATCGATTACAAAAAAATTTATTATTCGACTATTACTACAAATAGGAAATGCCTAAAAATTGCGTTATTTTTGATTTCTTTAAAAGAGTGTCTTCACATCAAACAGCATGTATCAACAATAACAGCTGACTGCGAGCTAGGCATTTTACACATGCTCGAAACTTGCGTTTTTTAAGAATTACATTGATCACATTGAAGCCACTTTCTGTTAGGCTTGGGATACCAACAGAAAACTAAACAAAAAATGAATATTTAATAAGTGAAGTGCACGATTTTGGCAGTTTAGTGCACTAGTATCATACAGTGTGGTCTAGAAATATTTTAAATACAATTCTCAATTACATTTACCACATTGAAACTATTTTTTCAGCTGTGGATAACAGCACGACAATTTATTATTTTTACCTTGAAAGAAATATTACTAACTGAATAATAAACTCTTGATCTACGAGCTGTAGACGAGTATAGTAAAGACTGCTGTAGAATCAATAGAGGCTGCTGTTACAAGAAAAGAAATTAATAAATTACATTTACCACAATGAAACTATTTTTTCAGTGTATACAGTTCATTATTTTTACTTTAAAAGAAATGTTATTTATTGAATAATAAACTATTAATCTACTAGCTGCAGACGAGTATAGTAGAGCGTGCAGTAGAATAAATAGAGACTGCTTTAACAAGAAAAGAAATAAATTACATTTACCACAATGAAACTATTTTTTCAGTGTATACAGTTTATTATTTTCACTTTAAAAGAAATATTACTTATTGGATAATAAACTTTTAATCTACGAGCTGCAGACGAGTATAGTAAAGCGTGTAGTAGAATCAAGAAAGACTGCTTTAACAACAAAAGAAATAAATTACATTTACCACAATGAAACTATTTTTTCAGCTGTTATCTTACCTTGAAAAATATTACAAATTGAATAATAAACTCTTGATCTACGAGCTGTAGGCGAGTATAGTAAAGCGTGCAGTAGAATCAATAGAGGCTGCTGTAACAAGAAAAGAAATTAATGAATTACATTTACCACAATGAAACTATTTTTTCAGTGTAAACAGTTTATCATTTTCTCTTTAAAAGAAATGTTATTTATTGAATAATAAACTTTTAATCTACGAGCTGCAGACGAGTATAGTAGAGCGTGCAGTAGAATCAATAGATGTTGCTTTAACAAGAAAAGAAATAAATTACATTTACCACAATGAAACTATTTTTTCAGTGTATACAGTTTATTATTTTCACTTTAAAAGAAATATTACTTATTGGATAATAAACTTTTAATCTACGAGCTGCAGACGAGTATAGTAAAGCGTCTAGTAGAATCAAGAAAGACTGCTTTAACAACAAAAGAAATAAATTACATTTACCACAATGAAACTATTTTTTCAGCTGTTATCTTACCTTAAAAAAATATTACAAATTGAATAATAAACTGTTGATCTACCAGCTGCAGACGAGTATAGTAAAGACTGCTGTAGAATCAATAGAGGCTGCTGTTACAAGAAAAGAAATTAATAAATTAGATTTACCACAATGAAACTATTTGTTCAGCTGTGGATAACAGCACTTTACAATTAATCGATTTTATTTAGAAAGAAATATCAATAATTGAATGAATACTTATAAAACACGAGCTGCAGACGAGTATAGTAAAGCGTGCACTAGAATCAATAGAGACTGCTTTAACAAGAAAAGAAAAATTACATTTACCACAATAAAACTATTTTTTCAGCTGTTATTTTTACCTTGACAGATATATTACTAATTGAATGATGAACTTTAACTCTACGAGATGCAGACGAGTATAGTAAAGCTTGCTGTAGAATCAATAGAGACTGCTTTAACAAGAAAAGAAATAAATTACATTTACCACAATGAAACTATTGTTTCAGCTGTTATTTTTACCTTGAAAGAAATATTACTAATTGAATAATAAACTCTTGATCTACGAGCTGTAGACGAGTATAGTAAAGCGTGCAGTAGAATCAATAAAGACTGCTGTAACAAGAAAAGAAATTAATGAATTACATTTACCACAATGAAACTATTTTTTCAGTGTAAACAGTTTATTATTTTCTCTTTAAAAGAAATGTTATTTATTGAATAATAAACTTTTAATCTACTAGCTGCAGACGAGTATAGTAAAGACTGCTGTAGAATCAATAGAGGCTGCTGTTCCAGGAAAAAAAATTAATAAATTACATTTACCACAATGAAACTATTTTTTCAGTGTAAACAGTTTATTATTTTCTCTTTAAAAGAAATGTTATTTATTGAATAATAAACTTTTAATCTACTAGCTGCAGGCGAGTAGTGTAGAGCGTGCAGTAGAATCAATAGAGGCTGCTTTAACAAGAACAGAAATAAATTACATTCACCACAATGAAACGATTTTTTCAGCTGTTATTTTTACCTTGAAAGAAATATTACTATTTGAATAACAAACTGTTGATCTGCGAGCTGCAGACGAGATAGTAAAGACTGCTGTAGCAAGAAAAGAAATTAATAAATTACATTTAATACAATAACACTATTTTTTTAGCTGTGGATAACAGCACTTTACAATTAATTGGTTTTATTTAGAAAGAAATATCAATAATTGAATGGATACTTAAAACACGAGCTGCAGGCGAGGGTAGTAGAAATATTGCTGTGTTTGTCCAAAGAAGAGCTTATTGCGATGGGACATTATTTTTGGAAAAGTTTGAACCGGTTAAATTAAAATAATTAAAATTGATCGATTATCGCCATGAGTTTAAAGCTTTTTTTGACATTACAAAGGAGGATTTTGTGATATATTCCGTACAAAAGATAAATTGAATATTGCCACCGTTTCAGGTGATTGATTTAATCTATGTACCTGCTAAACGTAGGGGAAATATTTGAAGTAAATTTTTATCTTTATTAAATATTTATCTTTATTGATAAACAGTAAACCACGGTGCTTTTATATAAAAGTCGCATTTTTGAATGACATGTTTACAAACTTTACCATGTTTATTCTCCTATTTGGACAAAATATGTGTCCTGCACGTGTTTTATTAGGATTTAATAGCCATTTTTATTTTTCAATTTGACGAAAAAGGAAACAATAAAAAGCAGGAAAAACATCAGAGAAAAAACAGAAGAATAAAAGCAATCTAAAATGAAAAGCGGTTGAACAACTAAGAAAAGATGAGGTGTTTTGTATAGAGTGGGAAGTATTCAAAAAAAAATCGAAAATACTATAGAATATAGCGACATCTATCAGAAAGAAACTTTAATTAGGTTTCTAAATATTTATAGGTGACTCTAAATGAGTCTAAATCAATTTTGACAGACAGATTGCTGATTGGACAACCAAGTTATCACGATAGAGTCTTTTGTCTCAAACGCATATCTATGATATGGATTGTCTTCTTTGGTTACTATCAACAAATAGAAAAATAAAATCAATGCAATTTGATCCAAACTAGATCTGTAGACTTGAACATGTTTCGTTCTTATTGGAACTCTTCAGCAAGTGGCAACAGATTCAGATAAATTTGCAGTGACAAATTTTGGGCTTATATTTAATGCAGATCTTATTTACCAGCAAAACGACGGAAAAGTATTAGGTGATTGCACAGAAAACCAAGCCAGGCATAATCGAGAAGGATCGTGTCAAGGTTGAAGCGTGAAAATGAAAAAAACCAGAACAAAGAGGAATAATCTAACAAATGGAGAAAAGCGTTCTGTTTTCTGAATGTGGGAAACCACAACAAAACCGCCTCGTATTTTTCAACCCCAACCACTAATCTTGAGAAAAATCATTAATCACTGTAATGTGTGATATATCTCACTGGCGAGGCCCTCAAAGCTACATTTTCTTAAATGATGATTACGATGTTAAATAGGTTAATATCACCCTCGGTCTGGGGTAGGGGTGATTTTGGTTAGACTATCGTTTTATTGATCTTCGAAGTGTCATCGAACGGAACGTTGAAATGGAAAAACGTCGGGGAAAACATTGGAATAATTGGAATTTGGATCGATTGGGAAAAGTGAAATGAAATTATTATGACTCAGGGAGGAACGAGACGCGGGAACACGTTAAGCCTAGCATAGGATTAGAATCCCTGATCTACTTTTTCAAGTTGATATTGAATTCGAGCTTTGATCAAATAAATTATTTAAACTTCAATACAATGAACGATATTATTTCTATTAAAAAATTTATTTAGAGCGATATTCCAACTTATATTTCATTGCTCATCACTGAGACTTATTGCCTATTACATGCTCACATGAGGGTTGTTATGACGTATGTATTTGCAAATGACACCTAATAGTGACGGTGAAGTGGTGATTACTTCATGTGCTGACGCCCTCCTGAAATTAGGGGTTGTTAATGTAATAAGAGAACACAAATCGGTCTCCGACTGGAAGACAGGAGAAGAAAAACAGTAGATTATGTAATATTTGAGCAAAATTCATAAGATCATAGAAACAATAAGGCTTATTGTTGAAACAAGTTGATAATCTTGGAATAAATATAGCAAAAAACGTTTGAAATATACTCAGCAGATAATTTTATTGCACTAATCCATCAGAAAAAGTCATAGAAGACTGTTTTCTATTTAGGGTAGTACTTATCTATCTTGCTGGTTCTATTCATAAACCCGAGGCACGCGATACTTTGGGTGGTACATCTTCCTTATCATTGTTGCCCTGTCCTTCTCATTTTGAACAATTAAGTTTACTTTTAACAAGTTTTGAGAATCTCGGAATAATTATTATGATTTCTTTTCTTTTTTTTTTTTCAGAAAACCGCCAAAGACTTTTGCTTTCGACCATTGCTTTTGTTCGGTGGACCCGACGATAGAGAATTTCGCTTCTCAGGAAGTTGTTTTCGATAGCCTTGGGCGGGATATTCTCGATAATGCATTTCAAGGATATAATGCCTGCATTTTCGCCTATGGACAAACAGGTATGTTTCTTCAATATCTCATAATGTTTTATAATGTATATTTGGTACGATATCACACCGGAAATAAATATATTCTCCTATTCTTCCGAGTTCTTAAATTAATTGGAGTTTCCGGTACTAATTATAGGGCATTCTTCAAATACAATTAAGATTAGTGGGGTTGTACGAGCTGATCAACAAGTGCATAATTTTCTATGTACATGTATCTCCTTAATTCTATACAAATAATAATAATGACAAGCTAAAATGTTTGTTCTCCTGCAATATACACAGCTGATGAGTTTTAAACAAGCGCGAAACAGCGCTGTCTTTGGGGCATGAAACCACAACTTCTTATGTATTAGAAATTTAGATTAAATAATAATTATAGAGATACATGGTGGTAGTGGTGGTACTAATTTTTGGGTGTGGTATGTGATAGAAACCCCAAATTGCGAATTGAGACGTTTTATTAGAGGCATTTCATTTTTTTCCTAATTGTTCTGCCTCAGATAAGCAGATTACGCAATTCTTATTTAGTTCTATTTTTTACCAGTGAAGCAAGCATTGTCAAATCTGAATAATTAGACGTTTTCAATGTTTTTTCAGACAATTAGTATCAATTTAGTGCGACAAGAATCAATTTAGCGTACTAGCATTGTTACATCTTACACAAAAAACAATAATTAACCGAAACACTATATTTTTTGTCAAACAATTAGCCTAATTTAGTGCCGCCATAAAAGCAAATTCTGTAAATTTCTTAAAATTAAAAAAAAATGGTTCAATGCCAGTAAATATTGGTAAAAATGCCAGAATTACATAATGTTTTCTTTAATAATTAACGCTAATTTTTTGCTGGATTTATTGTCACAAAAGCAAATTCGGTGCTTTTCTTGAAACGCAAAAAAATTGGCAAACTGATTAGTTTTTTTTTTAATAAAATTTTCACATTTAGATCTTTTTTGAAGCTAAAATAGACTCTTTTTGAATGACTTTTAGTGCCGTAATAGTATATTAAAGAACTAGTTTGATAAGGGTGTATTTGGCGCACAAATCCGCGCGACACGTGCGCCAATACCCTTTATAAAACTGTTCTTTAGGCTATTTTTTCGAATTTGCGTCTTTATAAAAAAAATTGAATTTTTAAGCTCTGTTAAATTTGTTTCTAACGGTTGGTAATAGTAACGAGCCATTTTATTTAAAGCTTTTATTTAACGTAATTTTTAACAAAAAATTATTATAATGGGAAAGAACAGAATTTATGTACTCCGCTCGAAATTCTGAAAGTAGCTGAGATAACGACTAAAAGTTTACTACCTGATAAATCCAAAATAGTCTACAGAAAACTCTAATTTGAACCACTTTTCAAAAAAATTCTCGATTTAAAACAAATACGTATTTTCTTTCAAAGATATAACAGTATGCTCTGTATGAAAAATTAATGATAATAACATTTTTTTGACAGTAGTGTATACCAACCTTTAAAAATATATCTAAAAAAGCACTAGATCTTTTACAGATAATTATAAAAAACCTTATTAAGCTTACAAAAGACTCAAATTCGAAAAAAGCAAATTCTGTGATTATTGAATGGTAAAAAACTTGTGAATAATATAAGCATTGCGTGATTACTTAATTGGGTGCTGCTGTTGATATAGATATTTGTTTAAAAAATCTATGATTTTAACAATCACAATGATTCCCAACAGACAATGGACGATAATCATTAATAAAGGATCTAAATTAACATTATAATTAATCAATGTTCTTTTAAAAATGAAATAAAGCACGAAAATGGAGAATGAGAATGGTGTCTTCAAGAAAAATGCAGACTGGGCAGTTATTTACCTAATTTTAGTACGAACTGATCTAAGACCTGCTGCCAAAAATTACAGCCGTTTTTGATTCATGTTAATATTATACACCCTGGTTTTTTTATTTTATTAATTTACTCACATTTTAATTTATTATTAAAACTAAGTTTTAGTCATCTTTCCGAAACAGTTAAATGAAAAACCATTATTAGATTTAAAGTAGTTTGAAAATGGATTGTATTATTAAACTGAAATTACCAAAAGTTACCGTTTAGTGTTGAAATTTTTATAAAAAATTAAAACAATTTTGTTGATGCGCTGGCACAAAAAATCTTGTGTATCACACGCCTGGAAACGGTTTTGCAAGGGCTCGTAAGACTTTTCCCAAAATCTCCGGTCTTGTAACTAATTTTTAACGTCTTATCAAGGTAAAATACGATTTATCGTAGCTCTATAATCTTACAGGGACTTTTTTCTTCGTCTCCTTCTTCTTCTGAGACTATCTTTCAAAGAATCTCGCTGTCTTTTTGGAAATCTTACTTTATTTCACAGCATTAAGCATTTTTTTGATTTTGTACAATTTATTTCACATCTTTTATTTTTATTATTTAGAAAATTCTTTTTACATGGAGTATTCTAATTGAACGTTGCTTACATTGAAGTTTGGTTGGCCGATTTCCTAAATTGACAAATGTCGATTTGTCAGAAAACAATATCAGACAATGAAGAATATCGCATTAACGCTATAGTATTTTAATTTTTTAATCTACATATTTTTGAATAATTGAGTGATTTTTTTTTATAAATACGGTTAGTTTGAAAGTTCTTTTAATGTAGAAGTTGCTCCAGCCGCAAAAATATTTGAAGTACCTTCTTCGTGTGTGTTATAAGTAGAGATTGTATGGTCTTTCAAAAGATATAAGGTTATATGGCTTTATTAAAATTTATTTTTTGTGTAAAAAATGATGGACATTCTGCTAAGACGCAAGTAAGACCACTATACTTTAGGGTCGGATTGTAGGGATTTGCGCCTTTGGTGTTGGGATGTTTTTTGCAGTTTTTCTTCAATTTTCTGTTACTTCCAGGCACTGGATGTTCACTTTTCGTAATACTTTTATTTCTTCTTTATTATTGCATGTTCGATTGGTTGAGGTTGCACCAATGTAATCAGCATAATTAATTATTTTTGGAAAGGTACTTTTTGTATTATAGTTTTTAAACCAATAACATGGCTCGATGATTGCTTCCCTAGAGTTAACTGTGAACTAGTGGTGCTTTTTTACTTGCAGAGAGCTGTTGGTAACTCCTAGAACTTGCTGGTAAGCTCAAGACATTTTTGACTTTTAGGCTTTTACGGTAAGATATTGTTTTTTTCAATTTTTGTGCTAAGCAGCGGCTTTTTGACAAAGGAAAAGGCAAAAGACACGAAAAGAATTTACATTTTTCAACTTTAAATTAAATTTTTCTCATTGCGACGTTTTTGGTTCTTGATGGAAACAGGTCTAAATCACGGCCAGACGAAAACCATCTTTGTTTTTCGAAAAAGACTGCAGTCTAGATGACGCTTGACCCATCGCCACTTATTTGGCCAGGCTCTGAAAGCACTATTTTCAGCCACCTGGCCATCGAGCTACCTGACACTCAAAGAGCGAATTTCAATTCCCAAATTTCTGTCGTTCCATTGTTTTGAATTGTCTTATCAAACTGTCTAATTTCTTCTAAAATTAGATTTTTAGCAGAACTTTGTAATTTGCGATATGAACGCAAGGTTTATTGCAAAACTTTAAAAAAATGAGATTTTTGTTTTATTGGCTTCAAATTTTGTTTTTCCGGAAGCATTTCCTACACATGGCACACTTTGCATATAGTTCGATCTAAATTTAGTCAACAATATCTACATCACCCTCATTACATCCACATCTGTTTTTACTCCAAGATGGAGTTCTTTCGTTTTATCGTCTTATAAGCAACGTCTTCCGATTAACAGACTAGCCTGGAGGTTCTGAGAGTTTTGAGACGAAAATAGTGAACACATACAGTGAAACCTCTCATAAGCGGACCATTGTAAAATATGTCCGTTTATTAGGGCTATCTAATACGTCGGATTAACGTTTTTTGAGATAGTTCTGACCAGGTCATGGTGCTTATTAGACAGCTTTAATGTTCGGTGAGGTACCGAACACTACAGCCATAAACCACCATCATCTAAAAGTTAACAGTTTTATATAGGATTTTTACTAGCTCTTATTTGGTTTTTTGCACATACTACGCCCCCAAATGCGTTGAAGGTTTTTTTCTCCACAAGATTTTTTTCAATTTGGGCAAAAAGCTAGATTGTTGACCGTTAATGGCTTTGTTTATAATAAAAAATCGGGATAATTGAGACAAATTTAGAACTAATTCTGCTCAGCACGTGTTAGCGCACTAGTGCATTGTGCACATTTGATTATTAACTGTTATTATTTTTGATTTTGTGTAGAACTTTCTAAAAATAGTAGTTACAAAAACTTTAATAATTTTCATACTTCATTTAATATTCAGACTCGGTTGCAGTCTTTTCTTTTAAACACTGTTTTAGTGCAAAATTTATTGATTTTTTTCGCTGCTTTCACTTTTTAGATTGCATGTTGTGGTTGTTACACCCCGTTTTTATATTTGTTGTTAATTAACGTTGAAAGTTTTCTCTATTATGGCACACACGGAAGGTTTATTGGGCTGTATAAAATCGATTGTTCTCAGCATTTTTAATAGAAACGTGACCTTGACTTGATTAAGATGTGAAATTGGTGCGACAACTTCTCAAAAGTTTACTCAAAACGTCACCGCTCTGAATCACACTTTTTATGCGCGTTTTTTGTTTTTCGATCTACTTGATTAGTTTAGTTGAATTGGTTTTAATCATATCTTCGTTGGCAGTCCTGCATGATCGTCTATTCAACTGTGAAAGTATTGACTTTGGAGTTCTTAAGGCTCCTCTTCTTGGCCCTAATTTATTTTTAACTTATTGCATTATTGCAAATTTAAACATCAGTGGGAGTTTTTATTTTCATCTCTAATACACAATAATAGTGATTGTGAGTGTACTTTAAGAGAGGGACACATAATGTTGCAGACTTTTAAACTCACTGCTTTATTATCTTTCTTTGTAAAAATAATGTTTTTTCATAGGTGACTGATCAGCTCAAATAAGATCAAAACATGTCTTAGATTTTGTTATTAGATGGACTTTTTTTATTTTGTTGAATGTTTTAAGAGAAAAGGTGATTTAATTTAAAAAAATCAACTATCGGGTTTAATTGGGAAATATTATACTAAAGAACTAGTTTTACAAAGGGTAATTTAACGCACAAGGTGAGTTTTCTATGTAACACGTGCGCCAATACCTCTTACAAAACGTGTTCTTTAAGCTAGTTTTTTGAATTCGCTTTTTTTTATTAGTCTCATATAGAAAAAAAATATGATTTGGGAAATTTTGTTGCTAATAGCTGGTAACAGCAACAAGTCATTTGATCTCAAATTCAATTTATGACATAATTGTTTAATTTTTAACCAAAAGTTAATATAATAATGAAGAACAGGATTTATGTATTCGAGACAACGACTAAAATGTATTACATGATAGAAAGGTCTTATTAAGTAACAAAAAAAAGTGCAGCTCTGCTTAAAGCCATTGAACCACTTTTCAAAGTTATTCTTGCTTTTAAGTGATAATGTATTTGCTTTCAAAAATACAACAGTAATAATCCGTAACTAAAAAATTAAAAATCAAAGACAATGACATTTTTTGACAGTTATGTATACCAACGTTTAAAAACAAATCTATTAAAGTCTCTAATTTGAAAAAATGGTTTAAAACGAGAAATTTTTATTTAATTGTATTTTCTATTGTTCATATAAAGTTATTATTTTAAAAATTTGATTTAGATTTTGAACATTTTTAATTGGTAATTTATAACTGTGTTTATTGTTTTTTATTTATTTATTTTCTGTTTTTTTTTATATTAAGAATAGTTTTATTAAAATTTTTGAAATAATTATCTACACTAATATTCTATTTTCTATGATACAATTTCGATTTCACAACACTCTATTTGCGGCGAAAAAATAATTATAAAGCCAAAATTTATAATCTATTTTGAAAAAATTTTTAATTTTGTAGGTTTAGATATAAGTAATATTTAATAAAAAAGACAGTAATTTAATGATTCAAAAAAATAATAAATTTTGACTGAAACGGAAATATTTTAAGTTATTTTTTTTCAGCAAAACAAAACATATATCTTTAAACTTTTTTGTAAAAAAAAATATAGTTAATGCAAAACAGTTGATATGAAAATTAATAAAAAAAATTGGGAGTGTTTTGTTTAAAAAAAGAAAGTTGAGTTTGACTTTCGAAAACTGGGTATAAAGGCGCGCAATATATTGAAATATGGTTTTTTAAATTAAAATTTAGCGTTGCTGCGCTTAAAAAATTCAATGCAAACCTTGTGTATGAAACATTTTGCAGTGTTTAATTGGATAAAACCTTCTGGGTTTGAAATATTCAACTTTCTACAGTCTGCAATCAGACAAGTAGCTATTAAATGATTATTAAGCACTATCTACAAGGAAAACGAATTTGAAAATTTAAATGTTATTTTAATCACTTATAGATATTAATATTTAGAGGTCATATTTGGCAGAGAGGATACTTATTTTAGACAATCTACAAAAAAGGCAATACTTTGATAGACTTTTTCATCTAATTTTTTTTTTCTAAATCGTTAGTTTTTTATAAGAATATAAGAAGAAAAGGGTGAAGAAAAGTGAAAGAATCACGACAATAAACATAAATTCAGTTCTAAAGTTTGGAAAAAAATGAAATTGTGAATCATTCAACAATCTTATTTATTCAAACGTCTTTAGGTTCTGGCAAATCATATACAATGATGGGTTCACAGGATAACAAGGGAATAATACCGCGACTTTGTGACTCGTTGTTTGGTCTAATTGCCAAACAGCAGAGTTCGGAACTAAATTATAAAGTGGAAGTAAGCTACATGGAAATTTACAACGAAAAGGTAATAACAGGAAGATTTATGAGGGTTGATATTACTTTTTGTATCTAACAGGTGCATGATTTATTGGATCCCCAAACGAATAAGCAGTCCCTAAAAGTAAGAGAACATAATGTTCTTGGTCCGTATGTTGATGGTTTATCTCAGCTGGCTGTAACATCTTTTATGGTTAGTTTTTTACATTAAAACGTCGAGGTGTTTAAGTATTACGTAAGCAAGCTTTGATTGATAGAAGTCAAAGGGCTCAAATTTCAAAGTATTTTGCTTTTTAAATGGTTTTATTAACCTCTAATTTGTACATTTCAACCCAATTCAATCTTTTTGTAATGTAATGATTATACAATTTTTATTCTTTTGCTCCGACACCTCTTTCTACAAATTTGTATACGTTGCTGTTATTTTTTGTTTTGTTCCAAGAGACTATAACGGACCGCGGATTAAACAATAGTCAGACATTTTTTATTGAACTTGAACCTCTCTTGATCTTAGAGAGCTACTGTCTGCAAAAACCGTATCTGAGGTGATCGGTTAGACTCAAATTGAGGAAGAATTTGGTTACTGGTTTTGAAAATCTAACTCTAGAGTTATATTATTATCTTGAGAATTACATAAAAAAAAACAAAGTGAGCAGAGAACTATTCAGTGACAGACGGACCGCGGATTAAATAGTCCTAAGAAATATTTGATTGAGCTGAGATTTTGACAAGATAACATTTGGAATTGGAAACATTTTTTAAAATTGTGTACAAAACCTTTTGCGTTTTGTATTATGAAATAAAGGTTTGGCTTATGTAATACTGGAACGCTTTGGGAATGCTTTCTCAAAATTTTTTCAATTACTTACTAGGATATCGATAATTTGATGGCGGAAGGTAATAAATCCCGAACGGTGGCGGCGACTAATATGAATAGCGAGTCATCACGATCTCACGCAGTGTTTACAGTTGTGTTGACGCAAACTTTGATTGATATTCAGACTGGCGTAACAGGTGAAAAAGTCAGTCGCATGTCTTTGGTAGATTTAGCAGGATCTGAACGGGCTGTGAAAACTGGAGCGGTTGGGGACAGATTAAAAGAGGGTTCCAATATCAATAAGTATAAAATTTTAGAGAAAAGAGACGAATTTGGTCACGGTTGTATTTTAGGTCACTAACAACACTAGGATTGGTTATATCAAAGTTGGCAGATCAATCATCAGGGAGTAAAAATAAGGACAAATTTGTGCCGTATCGGGATTCAGTATTGACTTGGATATTGAAAGACAATTTAGGCGGGAACAGCAAGACCGTGATGGTCGCAACGGTATCTCCTGCTGCTGATAATTTTGAGGAAACACTATCAACTTTACGATACGCTGACAGAGCAAAACGAATTATCAATCATGCGGTTGTCAATGAAGATCCAAATGCAAGAATTATCAGGGAATTACGACAAGAAGTCGAGGCACTAAAAGAAATGCTAAAACATGCTACAGTATGTATAGTACCCCAAATGGTATAACGTTATATGGTCGCAAAAGCTAATAGCTTAACAATGTACCACTACCCAAAACACTATAAATCTTCAGCTTTCACTCTTCAGACCAACGGCAGAAGTTAAAAGATTAGGTGCATTTTCCAGTATTTTAAAAGCAGAATTTTAAGTACAGCCATATAACGTTATTTCACTGGGACTAGTGTAATAAGTTATTTGGAAACTAAATTTTAGGGATCTCCCGTGGGTGACATTCAAAGAGTTGATATCCACCAGAAGCTTAGCGAAAGTGAAAAATTATACAAAGAAGTGTCACAAACTTGGGAAGAAAAACTCATGAAAACTGAGAGAATTCAAAATGAACGACAGCAGGCTTTAGAGAAAATGGGAATTAGCATACAAGCGTCTGGAATAAAAGTTGAGAAGAATAAGTATTATTTGGTTAATTTAAATGCAGATCCTTCACTTAATGAGCTTCTTGTGTATTACTTGAAAGAGCGGACAATTGTTGGCGCTAGAAGCTCCGGTCCTGGACAAGAACCTGATATACAATTATCTGGATTGGGAATCCAACTAGAACACTGCATTATTACTATAGAAGATGGTGAATTATTTTTAGAACCTCGCACAAACGCTCGTTCTTACATCAACGGTTCTCAAGTGGCCCAAAGAACGCAGCTAAGTCACGGAGATAGGATAGTATGGGGAAATCATCACTTTTTCAGAGTAAACTGTCCACGATTAATTTGTAAGTGTACAAGATCGCAATGTAAATGCTTTTGGTCTCACTGAAGTAATTTTTAAGCTGCCATGTCTGAACCTCAGACGCCAGCACAAAATATCGACTATAATTTTGCTCGAGATGAACTTATGTTGAATGAGCTTATAAACGATCCAATCCAAGCAGCTATTTCACGTTTAGAGAAACAGCATAAAGAAGACAAACAAGGTCAGGACTTGTTTAAATTTGTTTTTGCACAGAATATATATTCTTGTTACAGTTGCTTTAGAAAAGCAGCGAATGGAGTATGAGCGACAATTCCAGCAGCTACGTAGCATAATGTCGCCGTCTACACCTTATACACCGTATGCTTACGACCCATTAAGGGCCGGTTTTGGAAAAACAACTCCTTGCACCCCAACGACGCAAATGAGGGTTGAAAAGTGGGCTCAAGAAAGGGACGAGATGTTCAAACGCAGTATAGGCCAATTAAAAGCTGGGATATTCCAAGCGAATTCATTAGTGCAAGAAGCTAACTGCTTAGCGGAGCATATGGGTCGACAAACCAAATTTAGTGTTACTCTACAAATACCACCCGACAATCTTAGCCCCAACCGGAGGGTGAGTAGTTTTATAGATTTTTAATTGATACTTAACTCAGTATTGATTCGAAAAAGTGGTTTATATTGTGTTTATATTATTAGAAAGGTGCATTTGTGAGTGAGCCTGCAATTCTTGTGAAAAGAGGCACTCAAAGTCAGGTCTGGTCTATGGAAAAGCTGGAAAATAAAATTATTGATATGCGTGAGCTATATGAAGATAAGAAAGAACAAGGGATTTATGCAAAGGTAGTTAGTTTGGAATGCAAAAGATTATGTTAGAATGATATTTGTTTAGGATTCGCCAATAAAAGGTCCAGATCCCTTTTTTGAATCACAAGAAAACCACAATTTGATAGGTGTAGCCAACATCTTTTTAGAGGCATTATTTCATGATATTAAATTAGATTATCATACACCTATAATAAGCCAGCAAGGAGAGGTTGCAGGACGTTTGCAGGTAGGTTGTGAAGTTTGTTGAATTATAGAGCGTCAAAAGCTTTGTGATTAAAGGTTGAACTTAGCCGTGTTTCCGGCTTCTTCCCTCAAGACCGGATATGTGAAGCGGCTTCGGACAATTCTTCTGAAAGCAGTCATGATGATGATGAGGATCATGGTAGCTCAACTGTTACATGTCGGTTACACATTAAACAAGCATCTGGCCTGCCCTTATCATTATCTCATTACGTATTTTGCCAGTACAGTTTTTGGAACTATCAAGACCCTATAGTTGTTCCTACCAAAACCCCCGATGTTCCAACAAGCGTGCCATTGCCAAATACAAAAGATTCTACTATTTTCAAATTTGACCACGTTAAAGATTTTACAATTTCAATGACTGAGGAGTTCTTAGAGCATTGTTCAGGTTTTAAATCAAATTTTAATCTTTTTTTAAAGTTTTCACAATTATTTTTTTAGAGGGAGCTTTGTCAATAGAAGTCTGGGGTAACAGAAGTGCGGGTTTTTCAAAGCATAAGCCTGGCTGGGAAGTTGAGCAGCAGCTGGCGACTGCTAGATCACTGGTAGATCGCTGGTCTGAGTTGACCAGAAAAATTCAACTGTGGGTAGAAATTCAAGAGCTTAATGAACAGGGAGAATATGCCCCTGTTGAAGTAACCACTAAAAACGAATCATCTGCAGGTGGCGTTTATCAATTACGGCAAGGCCAACAAAGACGAATACAAGTTCGAGTTAAACCGGTTCAAAATTCTGGCACTTTACCAATAATTTGTCAACAAATTGTCAAAATTGAAGTTGGCGGAGTAATGGTACGAAGTCGGCTACAAAAACATCTTGATTCCTATCAAGAAGAAGATCTAACAGTTCTACGAGAAAAATGGAGTGAGGCTTTACTAAGACGGCATCAATACTTAGAGCAACAAATCAAAAAATTGTTAGAAAAAAACAACAAAACAGATCAGGATATAGAAAGAGAACAAAGTTTAATGGATCAATGGGTTAACTTGACAGAAGAACGAAATGCTGTGATTGTGCCGATGCCAGGTTCTGGGATTCCTGGAGCTCCAGCTGTTTGGAGTCCTCCAGCAGGAATGGAGCCATATGTGCCAGTTTTATTCTTAGATTTGAACGCCGATGATTTAACCACACATCAATCGGGAACCGACGTCACAGTTGCAGGCGCTAACTCTATTTTGCCTAAAGAAGTTGGCAGTGCGTTCTACAGCTTGCATATACTTCATCATTTAGAAAAAGATGTGTGTGCGGTTGCTAGTTGGGATTCCTCAATACATGAAAGTGCACATCTTAACAAAATCACAGAACGTGAGTCATAGTTTTAGGCGCCATCTTGTATTTAAATTTTTTTTCAGCTATGGAAAGAGTTTACATGATTTTACGGATTGCTGTGAGATTATCTCATCCAGCTCCTATGGATTTGGTGTTGAGAAAGCGTTTATCTTTGAATATTTACAAAAGACAGAGTTTTACGGATAGAATCAAACGAAGGATTGTTAGATCTGATGTAATAACTCACTGCGGTGTTACTTATGAAGTGGTTTCAAATGTGCCTAAAGCAAGTGAAGAGCTGGAAGATAGAGAGTCGCTAGCACAACTTGTTGCATCTGGAGAGGATTCTTCACTGTGTGATGGAGAAACTTACATTGGTATGTTTTTTTTTTGTAGATAATGGTTTGTTGTCTAACATTTGGTCTGAAAATGCTATAATTTTAAACCTATGTTGATAGGATGTAGACCATTAAAAAAATGTCAGATATGCATTGCGTATCAAATATTTTACATGAAATAAATTTTGATCTTGCACTTATAAAATTATTAAACATATTTTTTGGCGACTAGCTGATTGGGCACATCTGAAGAGCTGTACGACCAATTTAAGTTGTTAACGTCTAAACTGAGCTTCTGAGTTTTTGTTTTTCTAGAGAAGTACACTCGTGGTGTAAGTGCCGTTGAAAGTATATTGACTTTGGATCGTCTTCGGCAAAGCGTAGCTGTCAAGGAGTTACTGCAAGCGGGAGGTCAGCCATTAATGAGAAAGACAGCAAGTGTTCCTAACTTCTCTCAGGTGAGTCTAATTGTACTGGTTTCAAAATTTATAATCACGCTTGGGGTTTATGCAATCAGGTGTTGGAGACAAATAATGGGGTATGTGGCTACTTAATTCAACGCTTTTTTTGTCTGATTTGCGTAATTTCTGTTGTAGATTATGCGATTGGATATGAGTAGTGAGTCTCTACAAATGTCAAGATCTGAGAGCGTTTCAGAACTCAACAGCGAGCTTCGTGGACTGACGACTCCTTTAAGGCCAAGAAATACTTTTGTGAAAGACATGGAGGGAATACCGTCAAAGCCGTTTGGTCTGGGTAGGTTACGACTATTTTGCTTTCAATGTGTTAATTTCCAGGCAAATAGTTTAGATTTTCAATTGGTGTATTAAGTTTAGTGAACTAGAGCTAGTTTACAGATTTATTTTAGATTGAAAAAAGAGTTGCCATTGCTGTTACGCTTTGGTTTTGCTGACTGGGGCAGTGTGTTCTTTAAAAATCTAAATGTTTAACTAATTATGCTCCCCATTATCATGCAGTTGTTTTTTAACTACTTTTTCTCTATGTTAACGTTATCTATCACATTTCAAAAACTTGCACTTACCATAAAATCCAAAAAGCTTTTCTTTCTTTCAATATAATGTTTTTTTATTGTGTGAGCTATGGCTCTAGAACTTTTGATCAATTTTTTGCTTGACTAATTTGGATTGAATTTTTTTCTGCAACCACAAGGCTCCATTCTTTCAGGTAAAATGGAGGCTTGCATATTGAGTATTGCTATAAGTGGAATCAGATTATGACTGTTAAACAACCGTCTGCTTGTATGTAACAGTTTTGAGATTATAACCTCATTTGCTGTCCATTTGCATTAGATTTTGTAATTCATCTCAAAACTGTGTGTCTATGTAGTGTTAGACAATATTTTAGTAATAACTACTTAGCATGTTTAATTTGCCCTTTATAAGCAAGAATTCTAAAAAAATTAAGGCTGCGCCATGCTATTAACGCAAATAAACTCAATTACTAATATAAATGAATGTTTCGCACCTGTCAATTTAAATTACATAATAAATCACATAATTTCCTATCATTATCTTTTTTTTATACGACATGGGGATGAAAAATCTTCAAGACACCACCGTATAGGTCTATGATGTTGTCTTGATCTCTGATCTTCTTATTCTCTTTTGCTCAAATCATGTTCTCTTTTTTTCTTATAACAATTTGCTATTTTTCTGTTTTTACTTCTCCTTGGTAATTCCTTCATCTCTTTTTTTGCCTTATTGCATTTTCTCTTGAACTTTTTTTTCTATTATTTTTCACCAACTTTCTTCTACATTCTTAAAAAAAAATTTCTCCACTTTCTTGTCTTTCCAATACTCTCTTTTCCTGTTTTGTAGCGTCTCTTAACAAACTTCCTGCAACCGTTTGACACATTAATTTTTCTTCGACTTCTATTCTTTTGTTTTACATACACCGCGCGAAGTAAATTGCCCAAGCCTTTTTTAGAATCCTTGTTTTATAAGTTCTAGCTTACCTAAAGTACCACTAGAATGTGACATAAGCAAACGCAATAGCTACAGACGCTATGCTTTCTGATATCGAACGTGCATTTATAGTAGGAACATTTGAGATATGCCTGGCAGTAAATTTAATTGCTCATTTTGAGAGGGACAAGGCAACAAAGGTAAGAAAGATCTACAACCTAAAGTGTAGCTGAATAGAAAGCGGGTTTCTTTATTTTATGACTGTGCAATAAAATTTACTGCTAGGTATATCTCAAACGTTTTTGCTATACTTTCAACTTGAATCACTTCATCTACCAGTATTTGATTGTAATAAAGTTACAGAGACTGCAGAGATAAGGATAAAATAGATCTTTTGATACCAGTAATTGTGTCCGGATAAAATAGCATTTTGGGCATGAGTAGTAATAATAGATTATAATGGAAATAGTAATCCTTTTCTAATTGGCTATACTTGCATGATCTGTTGATTGTTAGATTGAAAGTAAGGTTTCTGTGACTTTAAACTAATATATGTATCATTTTAGAAGCTACAAATACATTGTAATACATGCGGACTTCAAATTGTTACTAACGCCTAGTAACTCACTAATTAATTATTGCATTTCAGCTAGACCTACTTTCTTAAATCTCAGCTTAAATCTCAACTCTTTACGGTTACCGCAACCAAATGGGACAACCAAACGTATGTGGTCCAATATCCAGATCTCTTTTATTTTCGTTTTTATTATTATTATTTTCGCATGAGTTTTTTATTTTTATCAGACGTTCTGGGTTTTTTCTTATCTAAGATTTTACAGTGTTTTCTGGTATAACATCACCAGCTAATACCAAGCTGGGTCTGCGCATGACCACCCTTCATGAGGAGCAGACTACGCTACCGAGAAAACACTCTTTGGACCTTCTAAGCAATCACACAATTGAGGAACAATGTGAAGATGGACAGGAGCAAAAGCTGGAAGTTGCAGTTAACATTAAAGGAAGAAACAAGGAGCGGCGCAGTATGCCAACATCTAGAACTTTGGATTCTTTGGTAGAACTTGCGCCGAAAGCGGGATCACCCTCTACTACATCGAGTGGATATGGATCGCAGGCTGTGTCACAAACAAACTTGTCAAGTGATGATTCTATGTCAATGAGAAGTATAAGTGTGGATGAAACGCCAGATTTTGAGGGCAAACCGTCTTCGAATGATCTGCAACCGGTTTCCGAAATTGTGGACAATGGACAGGTAGACTTCATCAATTATTATATGAAATTTTGAACTTGAATGGAACATAATTTGTGATTTTATGAAAGTAATATACTGACTCTGGTTGGATTGACAGAATAATTTAAAATGATTCAGTGAGACAAATCCATTAAAGATTTTTTTTTATTAAGTCATTTGTGACATATTTTTCTTAGTTTACACAAATTAAATCGGTCCAGCCCCAGCCGATCTCGAGTCGAATAACCCGACCTTGTTGTATATATTAAGATATTATTTCTAGGAACAAGCTTATAGTGAAGATCAGTTTAGTAGCGGAGAAAACAACGAAGACAGCTCCGAAGGCTGTTCAGTGAATGGCGGTGGGGGCAGTCTTACTGAGACTACGGACCAGCAGACAGGCCAAGAAGACACGTCTGTAGTCAAAACAAATATATCTCCAGGACGTGTTGTACGACGAAAAAAAGGATCACAGGTCCATAACTCTCATCGATCATCATTTCCTCAAGCCCGAACGCCTATCTCCCAGAGCAAACAAGCTCAAAATTTACAAAACAGTTTTATTAACGCGAGTCTAATCTACGAAGATGAAGGTTTAGACAGTTCAACGGATCGTCTGGATGGTTAATAAAACCGAGTAAACTTTTATAATATTTTTATATTGAAATTGTTTTAGATGATCTGGAAAATTTTGGATCGAAACCGGATTTAACTAAATTTTCCGATATTCCTGTACCAGAATGGGTTGTGCTGGGCGAGAGTGTTCTTATTAGACCATACAACTCCTCGGGGGTTGTGGCTTATATAGGAGATACAGAGTTTGCTTTTGGAACGTGGATCGGTGTAGAACTTGACGCACCTAAAGGTAGTTAAATCACTGACTGGAACCGTACGACCCTAGGCCATAAAAAGCTAAAAAATCCAAATTACTTCAAATTTGCCCGATGGTCGTTTGGTTTCAGTCCAGATCTTCCTGATTACAAATTTGGATTCTTCTACAGGCAAAAACGATGGAAGCGTACAAGGAGTGCGTTACTTCAGTTGTCGACCGAAATATGGAATGTTTGTTCGTGCAGATAAGCTAATTTTAGATAGAAGAGGTCGGGCAATGCGTGCTTACAAAGCTGATGCTTTCGCCAGCAATAAATGCGGAAAAGGTAAGAAACAATCTAACACAATATTCCTCACGGAATGTCAGTATAGAATAATTAGAAAACATTCGGATTTTGAAGTTGAACCGCATATACGCATATCTTCTTATAGATATGCTTATAGACCACTTTTGATTATCACTGCCCTCTCTATCAGATTTTTTTCGCCAAATATCCGTCATCAGAAAGTTTGACACTCGAAACAATATCCATAAATCAAAAAAGGTTGTTAGTACTCAGCTACCTGGTTGGTTCTTTGCATAAACTTAAGGCATGGATACTTGGGGTTGTAAATCGGTTTTACAATTGTTGCCCTGTTCTTGTCATTATGAGCAATAAATTTTACTGCCATACCCGGTAGTAAATTCTTCACTTTCATGCTGCTTTATATGGTGGTAGTTGTGGGCTCATTTTTTTTTATTTCATATTTCTTTCATTTTTTTATGCAATGTCACATTTTGTTATATAGCTCCTCTTCTCTCCCTAATTAGGATTAACAGGGACATTGCACTGTGACAATTTTTTGATTGTGCTTTTCACATTTACAAACACTTATGGCTAGACGAAAGCCATCTTCATCCTTCGCTAAATTCAGTTTCAGTTATATTATTGCGAAATTCGCTATTATTTAATGAAATTGTTGCGTTTTTCAGGGGATAGTTTGCCGCGATCCCGTTCCCGCAGTGATGGTTTAAACAGCGTGGGGACAAGACCGAATTCTAAAGCCAAATAGGCACTACAACAACTCCCCTCCAATAATCCACCCGATTTTAAGTATTATTATGTGTTGATAAAAGCACATTCCATGTGTTTAGCTGTGCCGTCCATTTATGTGGCATAGAAATTTTCCGAATTTTGTTTCAAATTTGAGTTAACAGGTAACTGATAACTACCTCTATCATCAACTCTTCTAAAATTACTTATCTACTGGCAACCGTGTAAATTGTTCTGAATAATTGATGTTTTACATGTGCCGTAGTTTAGGTAATCAGGCACATATCAAAATAATAGTAGTTTTGATTTTATTTGATTGAGCTTTTATATTAATTGGCGATAAGTGGAAAAAAAGAGCTGTATATGTACATTAATATCTGGACGGGTTTGAGAATTACACATTGTGTTTTTTGTCATTAATTGTAATTTACTTTTAAAATTTAAAGATTTCTTTCTGTGATAATGCTATTAGTTTCTACAGAAACCCTGGAAATATGTTCTTAATAAAACAGTCTGTGGGTTATAGGTTTTTTGTGTATAATTGAACATGTATAGTATATTAACATATTGTAATAGAATGTAGTTTACATAAAGTATGTAACAATTGCTGTTTTGTAGAGTTTATAGCTAGAATATACATTATCTACATAGTTTTGATAGTAACCATGATTTTTTCAGTTTGCAATGATTTGTCAGGAGTAAGACTGCAATTAAGTTTGTGACTTGCAACTTTATTCATTCCATTTTACTAAATTGATTGCAGTGTTGACTAGTCTACTATTTTTTTATTGCTCAGTGATTTTGTTGATCACCCATTTGATTCGGGTTTAGTCGTCCAGCCGATTTGGCTTCGGCAGAATAAATACTAAACCTGCACCTGTCCAATTTGAACAATTCTGTCCAATTTTGGATAATAGTAATATAAAAAAATATATATATAATGATGTAAATTACTTTGTATAAGCTTTAGTACAACTTGCAAGTTTTTTAAAAATACTTTCTTTTTGAATGTTTTTAAAAAACTTATCGAGTTATATTCCATCACTTAAACACTTTTATAATTCATCTCACTATATGTTAGTAAATTAAATCAGCTGTAATATTTTGTCTCTAATTATGTTCTTAAAGCTATAGTACTTACCCATCACTGATATGACTTATTCTTGCATTTGGAACGCCCATAGCTGCATAGAACGAGGTTTCTTGCCACATGTACATTTTATAATGTAAATATTGATCATTTTAATATCTAGGACGCTTTTATTGTTATTTACCTCTTTGTGGTTTTTGTTATTTATTTAAATATAACCAATAAGTATACACTTTATTATAGTTACATGGTTTCACACACAATGTGTACATTTTGTTTTTTATGTGTGTTGTAATTTTAAATTATTTTAAAGCGGTGTTTTATAATAGTTTTTAAAATTATTGGTAGCTGTGGTCCTACAAGCAATTTCAATAATATACAAATTTAAAAAAATACCCACATGCCTTTTATTTATTTGCTAATTATAAAATTTACTCGGTTTGCTCATCCGAGCAATAATATTGATACTCTTCAGGGGTAATAGAATGAGCACTGCCCACCACTCGACCGTGACAAAAAAAACATTTTTTTTTGTCTTAAAGTATAGCTTATAATTGATTGGATGACAACAGAAAAATATTGTAAACTTTTGAGCCATAAACGACTGCGCGATTCTCTTCCACACTGATCTTTGATACCTATCACCAGAGGCAAAATAATTGAGTTGTCGCAGTTGAAAAGAAATTGTTGAATTTTTATATTTAATAAAAAAAAGTGATTCATTTTCAGGGAAAAATTAGTAATATTTTATTCATTTAGCCATGCTTAGTTCCAGTTTTTAATAATTATATAAGGAGTTATTGTGTTATGCTTATTGAAATAGTCATGTTACGCCAATGGAACTGTAGTTTACGCAGATCGAAACCACGCCCCATGTCCCTTGGCTGTCGTAAACAGCTTCCGCCTTGTGATCACTTACCCTTAGAAAGATGCTTGCATGATGCGTTCACTTCAGCAAAACTAAAGCGTGCGCGGGCGCTTGATTTGGATGTGGTTGAAAAGAAATAAAACACTCTAATGCAGTTTTGTATTTTTTTTTTGGCTTTTTTTTAAAGTGTTACAGGAAGACAAATCTCTGACCACACTTCCACAACACAATTTACAAAATAAACTTAAGTAATAATAACTGACAGCAAGGAGTTGAGCAAAATAAAATCGCTAATTATCACATGTCATTGTCGTTTCTTCGTCTAATCTGCAAAATCAAATTAAACGGAAAAAACACGGAAATAACCGTTTTTCAGTGTACGGTGAAAAATAAAGTAATAACTCCTTGCTTTGTCCTATAATTTATAATTTTAAACATACCTGCAAAAATATTTAAAAGAAAAAAAAAGTGCACATGACACTAACTATTAAATATATAAAAAGAAAAACAATTAAGTATAGTCAAAAAAAAAAAAAAATAAAATAAAATTAAAACAATATTGCTGACAGTAATTAGATAATCCGTCATTATCATGATAAGATTTCAGTAAAAAGTCAAGCTGAATTTGATGAAAGAAAAGTAAAAACAAGAACGTAACAAAAAAAAAACCTACATTTTTTAAAAGAAAAATGCATGTTATATAATTATTTTTTTTTTCATTTCATGTATGCTATTTATAACGAAAAATGCAAACAACATCCTTATTTAACTCAACTAAAAATACGTAGCAAATCGCACTTTAAAATAAACCTTTAAAAATCTCACTTAAGCGATATTAGGTAGCTTATGTAGCCCAGCTACAACACTCTAATGGTGTAAACACTAAAGCGATAAAACAGCCTATTTGTAAATTACTATACGAAAGTATTGTGGAGTGAGCCCGTATTTTTACCGTTATTTACATGTTATATCAGTAATAACTTCTGACCTTCATGCTAGATGAGAGACAGTGATATAGTTAACCGAAACAGTCTCCACTGACATTGACAAAATATTGCGTTGCATAGCTAAATATATCGGTAAATACTAGAAAAATATGAAAATGTCAGTTATTTCAAGGCAATGGCACTTAACAACAACACTCACAAACCTAATTTACAGCTTTTATACATCAGTTATCGCACATTTATACAAGTTTCAGTGCAGATAGTCTATAATTAAGTTATAACTATAATTTAGAAAACGTTAAACTAAAGCTAAAATTTACAAGCAACCAAGTAACTATCAACTTTTTAAGACTTGATCACATAACAGAACACTTGTCGGAACTTAAAGAGCGTTTGTAGAAGCCTCAATTTTCCCTGGAACAAATAATAAGACATAAAGCACAAAATAAGAGAAAACCTAACTTATTTTATACCCTCTGATTCTTTTTGCCGCCAAGATTCAACATTATTTCGATTACTTTTAGTACGACCAGATCCAAATGACTGAGTACGAGCCCTTCCGGAATATCTAAAACTTGTCACAACTGGAGCGCTAGTTCCAGGCTGAGCGTGTGCAAAATCATTCCTAGAAGAAAATACATATCACACTCTTTAACGCAAATGTGTTACTGTTTGTATCAAAACGCTTTTCCACCCTTTCCCGAATTAATAATTATTTTACTTGGATCATTCACACACAAAATGTCAATATTTTCTTGTGAATTGCAGTTTGGTACATACATACATTTATAATAAATAAACAAAATTTATCTTAAGAAAATTTAATCAACAACTCAGTACTGTTACAATCATACATTTTGGTTACTAATTGCATTTCTTTCTTCAAAAATTGAAATTATACAGAAACAGCAAATGGTTATTATAATAGTGCATAATAAACCTATCCCCTGAATGTAACGCCTATACCCACTTAAAACTAAAAAGTTTTGCTATAAAGTAACCTAAAAAAAAACAATGTTTACTTTTAGCTACACCACAGCATACTACACTATACTCCTACTAAACAAAATACAAACACAAAACGAAAAAACAGTCTTCATACAACTTGAAAGATAAAAAAATATAAAATATGAGGATTGCTTTAGATGACAACTGGTGGTTGCTTGCTAATACAGCTTAGTTAAGACCATACAATAAAAATATGTAAAAACACCAATTTAGGAAGTATAACACCGATTATCACACAGTTTATACACGGGCATCTAAATAAATTTATCCCGCTATTAGGTATTTGTTTTAAACTTAAAAATTGCAAACTAAGGCCACCAAACAACAAATACATTACAGAAAAAAAAACAGTTTCATCGTCGGCACACCTGAGTTGACATAAAACATAATTTTCAATAAAAAGTCACCTTAAAATGTAAAAAAATAAATCACTGTATACGTCATATTACAAAAAAAAATTCATACAGTTCGAATACAATTGATAGCCCAAGCATGCCAACATCTTGTAAATTCAGTTTGGGTCCCAATTTGCAAGATCTCTTAACCTAAATTTATAATATTTATCGATTATCACGTTTCAATGCTATTGAAGTCTGCTGAAAAGCTTAATACATGACCTATACATAAAGTCTTCATGTAGCCACTTATTTAAGTCGCTGCATGTTTTTATCTAGACAATCTACGACTTACATATAACTTAAAATCGATCTCTCAATAGCGATTGATTAAAAATAAAATTGAGAGTAGATTTTACACAATGAAGTGAGACTAGCACAACTATTATTTATTCGCCGTCAGTTAGTTTATTTTTGTGTAATTATTAGGCTTACCTATGAGCAACATTACTGCCAGAAGAGCGTCGACCTAAAGCACTATCATCACGTGATGTTCCTGGTTCAATATATTGAGTTTCAGACATACTACGGTTACGGTTTTTCTGACGAAATTGAAGACGTCCAGTTATTTCATTTATTGGCTAAAACAAAAATTAAATTACGTTCTTTTTCTACTACATTTATATATATTTTTTTTACCTCAACAACTCTGAAGTCTTCAATACTCTTAAAATTTGATAAATACTGTTTTAATATTGGATTCACTTGCAAATTGCTGCTAAATTTGTAATACTTCATAAAAGCCCAAAACTTCTCCAAACCGTACAATTGTCCGCTTTCATGATCACGAATTGTTTCCTCTTGAAAATCCTCATATAAATGTGGCCTAAACTTCACTTCAAGACCATATGAATAGAACCGAAACAGACATTCTAAACCATATCGATAACCCTTTTCAGCGTCTTCTAATGCAATTGTTTTGAATTCGTTATACATCGTACGATTGAAATTCTCTCGAAGGAAAAACGACCAAAATCGGAATATTGTGTTCATTTCATTGCTCTGTCCAATACCAAATCTCTTACGTTCTGCCAAATAATAAAAATATTTAATAAAAAAACTAATACTTGTTAATAGTTACCTTTTAAACACTTTTGCCGGAATTTGTGATAAGCTTGCTGAGTGAAGTTGTTTTCTTTCAATAAAGCATGAGAAGGATGCTGGAACGTTGGTAAAGCTTGAGGAACACTTCCATAACTAGTGCCTAGATGATTCTCACTGGGACTTGTTCCATAGCTGCTACTACAAAAACAAAGAAATCAACAATTAACACTTTCAAATAAAAAATGTTAAATATAAACAAATGAATGAATCACTTCAGATTATTCCGTCAATCCAGTCAGAGTCAGTAACTAACTCACTCAAAACTACTTACCAATTTATATAAACTAGATGCTTACCTTGCAGAAGTAGTGCGGACACGGTGTTCGCGTACATCCATAATCCATCCAACATGTTGTTCTACGGGTGGATTGCTCGAATGTCTTGTCTTTCGTTTTCTTGGAGTGTGTGGATCGGGCGCTTCGTCTTTAACGACAGCGTAAAATCTTGGCACGTTTCTATGTCCTGGAGTTGCTGACGAATTGTTTCTACTTCCAGAAGGTCTGCTTACATCAACCTAACAACAAATATTTTCTAATATTGTGTATGTTTTGCATTAAAACACTCGTCCTTTAATTACAATCTTCAGAAAATGGCTTCCTACGTAACACTTATGCTTATATACTCGCTGTCGTATCAATTTACGAATAAGTGAGAATTGTCAACGTTGAGCGTTCACTGATAATGAAAATTAAACCATATCATTAATAAATATAATGTTCGCATTGGTTTATCATGATACCTGTATTTTAAAAGTTTAATATCAACAATTGACAAATTATTCACCTACATCTATCATTGTTATATTATCGCATAAAATTACTAAAAATTAAATTAATGTGGCACACAAACAATAAATAAAGCGGCTCGGACATTAATATTAATGTGCAGAGTAATCACTTAAAGCTGAAATGCCAAATCATAACCTATGCTGTATTTTATCTAGATGTAATTATTTATGTGATTTTCTAAAGAAAAAAAAATCTGACTTCAATTATTCTTTTTATAATAATTGCATATTAACCCAAAACGTTTATTTAAATATAAAATAATACTTGATACAGGGTGGTCCCAATATCAACCTGCAAATCCAATCATATAACACTCAAATAAAAAAAAAACTGTTACAAATGATACGCTTAAAACAATAGATTACAACAAAAACTAAATATATCGTAATGAACAAAAACCAAATCTTACAATTTTTTTTCTGAAAATGATGACTGTTCATTTAATAATCAACTGTTTTACATAACAAATTTTTTATCTGATCAATTATTTTTATCTCTACAAAAAAAAACTTTTATTGGAAAAAATATTTGTATAAGTTTCACTTACTGTTATCTATTACTGAATTTTTTAGTAGGCTTATATCGAGACCCCCTGTATATGAAATCATGTGAATTTAAAAAAAAATCCAAACCGCGTATTTATTTCTTTGAAAATAATTACGTTAACATGCATTCTCTTTTACCGTTTTAACACCCTCCGCAATCTTTCTTGTCCGTTATGCTAATAAAAGCTTTCTTTTAATTAGCTGTAGCTATAATAGGAATTGATATTACGTATTAAAACATTATCAAGAAAATAAATCGACGTATGTCAAACATAGTACTGCTACAACGTATAATTTATAAGCCTTTCACTTCGAGGAAAACAGCCTATTAATAATTTTTATTATATTTCTGTAACCTTCACTATGGCTTATGCAGCTGTCTTATTTCTTCATCCAAGATGTTCCTTAATTATGCTGATCATATAAAATATGTATACTTTCTTTTATGGTTAATTAGAGAGATTTAACATATTTAAATTTAGGATATCAAACTTAAATTTGTCATATTATAACCTATTTATAGCAGTCATCAAATAAAAATCAATCATAACCTAAATAAAAATCACTCTCATACATACAATCAGGTCTATTGTATATTCTAACCCATATAACCAACCTAAAATATATACTAGTCCCAGTGAAATAAAGTTATGTGGCCGTCCTTTAAAAATCTTATAATCCCCTATTACTGGATAATACACCTAATCTCTCAACCTTTACCGTTTGCCTGAAGGGTAAAAGCTAGAGAATTTATATTGTTTTGAGTAGTGTCCACTGTTTGGCTATTTATTAACTTTAGGAAAGACCATATAACGTTATTCCATTTGGACTACTATATATACTACATTAAAAATCAATTTTCTTTCTCACTTCGTGAAAAAATCAACCAATCATGAATGACAAAGCAATACAGTCTTAAAAAAATGTCTACCCGAGCGTCAAAAACTCAACTTCGGTTCCTCCTCGCTCACGCGCATTTATTTTAATGCAGTCAAGAATATATTTAAAAGTACCAAAATCAGACTATTTTTATTTATATTTAAAAAAAAAACTAAAAAAGCAAGGTAAAAACTAGACCCACATTTTGAAATACATAACTCATAATTATAAAAAAAAATTAAGGTCACAGAAAGCATAAAATCAAAGTATAAAAATTATTCGTTTTTAGTAACCACTGAAGAAAAAAAGACTTTTTATATATATAGCCCAGTATCTGAATTCTGAAACAATGTACATTTTGTACGCAGGTATGATTAACCTTATTGTATAGCATATTTATTTCTTTATTTGCATCACTTACAACTGGTGGAGGTGGAGGAGGAACTTCCGGATTTTGCTTTTTTGGTGCTGGGTGGCGCCATCTTTTTAAACGCCTCCTGACTTATCACATTGACTGTTTTGTAACTACCGACGGATAAACGATCCTTAAATTACATATTTATAAAAAATTTAAATAAAAACTATTTCGCTTACAAAATCCACATTACGCCATAAATCTTCTTCATAGTAGTATAAACCATCATTAATAGCTCCTTCAAGATCTTGTGTAATTTTAACTCTCGTTGTTTTATCACCGGTTCTATCAAATCCATCATGTTTCGGCGGACGTGAAGTGGTTTGAGTAACAATAAGTATTTTGTTCACATCATGATCACTGAGTTCATCGGAATCATCTTCAGCACTAAAACTAAAAAAATCGCATCAATTAACTTAAAAATAAAATAACTAAACACATACCCCTCATTTGAAAACGTATTTTGGCGGCCACTCG